>VXBU01002007.1:940407-1131457 GCA_013400315.1 Bombycilla garrulus
GCGCCGCGGGACCACTGCGCCGGGCTGGTCACCCTGCCCGAGGGCGGCACCGCGGCGGCGGCGGCGGGCGGGCCCCGCGGCCCCGACCAGCAGCTGCTCACGCTGGTGCTGCTGGCGGTGAACGCGCTGCTGCTGCTGGCGGCCCTGACCGCCTGGGCCGCCCGCCTGCTGCGCAAGAAGGTGCTGGGCCGTCGGCGTCGGAAGGCGGCCCCGGTCCACGTGCGGCAGCTCTACTCCACACGCCGCCCGCTCCGCTCCATGGGCACCGGGGTCTCGGCCGACTTCTCGGGCTTCCAGTCCCACCGGCCGCCCCGCGGCGCCGCCGCCTGCGCCCTCAGCGAGGCCGACCTCATCGAGTTTCCCTGCGAGCGCTTCATGGACAGCGGCGGCGGCCGGCACGGGGACGAGCACCTGCTGCAGCGCTTCGCCGACTGAGCCCTCTGGGCCCCGCGGCAGCGCGGCGGGGAAGGCGGACCTCGGTCCGCGAGGGGATGCTGCGGGCCCGGGCGCCGCGGCCTCCGAGGGCAGAGCTGCGGCGCAGTTGCTGCGTTCAGCCGCCCTTAGCGCGGGCCGCGGCTGAGGCTGCCTGTGGGACGGGATTACCTCTGCCGGGACCTCAGCGTTTTGTCAGGAATCTTCACTAATCCAAGGAAGAGTTCTCACAGGCGGTGACTGTGCCTTGCCACGAGGAGCAAACGGGAGGAGCTATCGCCAACAGCAGCCAGTGCCTCCCTTAAGGAGACTCGGAGCTGTTAATTTAAGTGTGCTATTTTACCGGCGGTTTCCTCCGACTGCAAGTTGGGAACAAGTTACACTGAGCGGCCTGGCCCTGTATGAGGATCTTGCTTTTCAAGGCACCAGCCCTTCCTAGTCAAAAATTTGGATCGAGGGTCATCTTTTAATTGAACTGTGTGCAACCAGGGAGTTGTCTAGAGGGCTGGAATGCAGGGGTTTTTTTGCTGAATAGTTTGAAGGCTATGCCGTCTCAATTTAATGTGCACAAGTGTGCTTTTATACTTTTCTGTAAACGAGAAGCAATAATGCAGCTGGTTAGTTCTACAGGAATATATTGCTGACACCACTAAGAAAAAACTAACAGATTTTTGTAGAATGTTTACAAATGAGCTATTTTTAAATCGTTTTTGAATAAATACTGCTTGGTACTTGTACACATTAATGTGTGCTGTAGTTGTCTGGGTCCGTGATGGTCAGCAGATCGCTGACCTTCACATAATTCATCTTCATTTCTAAATGGGTGGGTGCAAAGGTGAACTATTGATGAATAAATAATCATTGGTGCCTTACTACAGAAACAGTAATAGGTGAGAATATTTCAGGAATGTGAAACAATCTTTATCCTAACAGGCAATTCTCTCTTACCCTTAGCCTACTAAAGTTAGAAGCTTTATGTACCTCACTGTGAAATAAAACATTTTGTGTATTAATCTAGATTATGTGTTTTGTGTAGCTGAGTGAGTAATGCTAGAGTTAAACCCTTATGCAGTAGTATATAATGTTTGAGTTGTTTTGGTTTGTTGGTTGTTGTGGGGTTTTTTTGGTTGTTTTTTTTTTTTTTTTAATCAGGATTTTGCTTTTGGTTTCAGAGCAATGCTAATCATTTTATGGTCAGTTGCTCTCTGCTTCTCAGACTTTTTCCTAAATATTTACAGAATGTGCTTCTGTTGTTACAAAATATGGTGGTTTAGTTTACATTAATAATTCTCTCTGTGTGGTCTACAAATGAGCTGGTTAAAGAGGTCCAAATCAGGATTGCATTTTAAATGCAAATGTTTTAGATGGAGTTTGGTAAATTGTTGAGACCATTGATACAACTTCTGCTCCTTTGAATTTAATGTGCAACCTCAGATGAACTCTTGTGGAACTGAATGGCTTGAAGGAAGTGTTAGTGTACTATGAAGACATTTGTCTCAATATCATGCATTCATTGCTGACCCGAGGTGTTCGTGACTACAAGTTGTTTATTACCGTAATTGCGAGTAAGCAATTTTTTCTCTCTTCTTTTTTTCTGTTAATTTTTTCAGATGAACAAGTGTTTACAAAAGCTACCATAGTAACTGGTACCTTCATTTGGAGTTCAGTGACTGAATAGAGAGAAAAGCCTTTATATTCTGAGGGAGAGAGTGTAGAGATCATTTGCCTTAATCTTTGTCTTTTCCATGGAGAAAGAAAAAATCAAAGTCTTGTTTCTTGGGTCAGTAGCAAGAAATCCTTTGGGATTTCATTTTGACAGGCTGTCGTTTTCACGAATATCAGGGGCCAAACTCGGTTGTCAGTGTGCAGCTTAAACATTCACTGCAATAGACACAATGTTGAATGGAATTAAAATTGAGGGAATGCCGTATTAGGTTTCATTTTTTGTTAAGAATTTAAAATTTCTGTTACTGTTGACACCTGGGTGCTTTTGGCCATTTATGATTGTCGAGTACACCACTGTTTGTTGTTAGAAATGCAGTGGGATTATTGAGTAAAGCTGTGTATCACACTAACGTTAGCTCTATCACTGGATATTCTTCCAATGGGAGATGCATAGATGCTGTACATGGTTATAGTCAATTGTCAATAAATCCATTTGCCGAAAGAAAATTTGTGTCTTACATTGTATCTCATAATGCATCCTTCTTCAATCATAGATTGGCTGTGGCTTCTTCATTTTATGAGCACGAGGGCTGTGGACAGTGTTGAGGAAAGAAATGTCAGTGCCCTTGAATGACTGAAAAATGTGAATATAACATGGCTCTGTTTTTACCAGTAGTATTTATATGTATATGGGTCTTTGCAAAACTAAACTGCTTTCTAAAGAATGGCTGGAAAAACAGCCCTTTCTAAATGGATGAATCTGCCCTCAGTTTGTGCTCAAGATGTTCATGCTTGTAGCAGAAATAGAGTTTTACTGCCTTGTCCTCTCATGGAATCCATGCAGCTCAAGTAAGAGTGACCTGAGCACTGTTCTGCTGAGTAATTACTGAACATGGTATATATCAAAGACTGAAAATCACCAAAATACTGCCCCATAAAATAAAGTGCACTGCTGCTGGGGGGTCTGCAAGAGGTACCAGGGCTTCCCTAGTGTCAGCACTGCCTGATTTGGCAGCCTCTGCCACCTCCTGTTCCCCCTCTTCAATTCCTGACTTCACTTCATCCAGCTGGCAGTGTTGGTTGCGCAGCTGGAAGGTGAATTGTGAAACTGATCCTTCTGGAAAACAACCTTTCCTAGCACCTCCCCTCTCCCCTATTTTTTATCCAGCTCAGTTTCTTTGATTCTGTTTTACTCACACAAGTGCTGGAAGTACCAAAATGTGGGTGTGGGGTTTAGAGGCAGGAAAAAACAGTCAAAGATGGGAAGCTGCTTTAAACAATCTCAGTTAGTCTTGACATTCAGTTTGTCCACAGTCTAAGAAAATCTAGGCTATTCACATTACAGAAAAATCCTCTGTAGGTGATACAATTTACTGGAAATCATTAATGATCTGCAGAAGTGAAAATGCTTAGAACTTCTCTTTAACATCATAGGAATATTGACATTACAGCATGGGGCTAGAGAGAAACAATCTGAAGAGAACAGAGTTACAGTGGTGTCACTGAATGTCTGCATGTGGATGAGTTCTGTTAAAAAGCACTGCTTGACTATTGGAGCCTGAGTTAGCACAGTTAAATCTATAAAAATATTGATTTCTTTATGCCGTGATGTTTACTTTTCACAATGCACTTCAAGTGCCACATTTTAAAATATCATCAACATTTGAACCCTTAGAAGAAGGGACTGGGTAAAGCATGCATGTCTCTCATGCCTTCTCCTTTCTGCTCTTTCCTGCAAGAGATTTGAAAAATGAGGATTTGGGAGGAAAAAAACAACAACAAAAAAAAAAAGTCAGCTCCAGGATATTTATTTGTCTACTCATCAGGATATTTATTTAACTAGTAAACTAACATTCTGATTGTAGGGGATGAGTCTACAAAAATAATTTGTTTCCATGACAACATACATATTTGTAGAAAACTCCACTAGTGAACGAGAAAAATACTGCTTGATTTCCAAAAACCTGGCTGCTCCCCTAGTTCATGTTTCTCTGGCCACCAAGGATGTACATATGTTGTCTGAGGTCCATGAGTGAAGCTTTGGTTTAAAAAAATATTTTTAAAATTAAAATTAATTAATTAAATCATACAAATCTTGCATACATGGGGATGTACTTGACTTTTTCATGTGGGCAACTCCTTTGGGACAAGTTGTTTCATAAATGTTGAATCTACAATCTGATATTTTCTAAGTAGAAATGAGGAATAAGCATTAGGAAACAGTGTGTGCTGGATATTTGATTTGTTCTTTTTGCTCCATGATAAATATAGCATAGTTTTGGCAGCCTGTCCAAATACTGCTGTTGTGTTTTTCTCCATAAAAAGTTGAGTTTTCTCAAGTGCATACTTAAATTCCCATAGAAATTAAATTCCTTTAGAAAAATAGTCAATTGTCCTTAAACACAAATATTTATCTTAGTAACATTGTATATGACTTTATTTATAGAGATGCTCCATGATAAGTCTTTTTAAATAAATTGATATCTCATTTGTTTTTACAAACAAGACCATAAGAATTAGAATGGATAATACAATACAAATAAATAGTTGGAAGAAAACTGTTTCAAGCATAATAGAGATATTTGATAACAAAAAGGAATCCGACACTTTAAAGGGACTTTATGAGTTTTTATGCTGTGTCCCACGTCTCCTTTGTTGTTGGATTTTTAAAGGTACATTTATTTATAGTTTGATTATCTATGTTTAGTAATTCTATGTTGTAGAAATTAACTGTTCGTTGTCCAGAAATGGGAAGACCCCCACATATATAGATCTCCAAAGTTATTGAGTGTTAAAAAGAAAGCTGGGGTACGATTAAAAGTATTTACTCTCACCAAAGGATAAACTGATTTTTCATTGCAAAGTGCATTTGAAGCTGTTGCCAAGTAAAGCAGTCCTTAGCTAATAAACTGTGGTGTTTCTTGACTCAAAACAAAGGCGTAATCCTGTTCTTTACTTTACCGAGGTGGTTTTTTTCATGTCCAGGCAAACATAATCTCTAATCACTTTTATTTTTTCCAAAATATTTAAATTCTGTGTATATTCAGTATTTCAAAATACTTTATTGTACTTCTGAGATCCATCCACATGGAACTTGTACTGAGAGAGAATCTGAACAAACATTAAAGCAAGCTGTCAGTCAACATATGCGTAGCACTTTGTAATGGATCAAGTGCTCAGAGGCTGTGAAGTAAGTGGTTTATTTTTTAGAATATTGTGCGAATTAATGCCCAGCAAAACATTCATGCAGAGTCACAGCTGTGCCTTCTAGTGATGGCAAATGTCTTACTGTAATGTAGCACCTTATACACCAATCTGGGCTAGTCTGGTTCATTTTCTTTCACCATTGGAGACTAGGGGAAAAAAAAACAAAACAAAAACAACGACTTGACTATAAGACAAGAATTCAAGGAAATAGAGCAGATAAGCTTTTTGTGAAGTCCTTGGCAAAAATCCTGCTAGCCAGCATTTCCCTGGTTCACTTAGCTTCTCATGTGTGCAATTTGTTTCATTGTCATTAGTTCAGTGTATGTTTACTTATAGTAAATATTTAGAAGTATTTTGAATAGCTGAAGAAGGCCTGGATACATATAATAGATAAAAATCACATACAGAAATATAATGAGACAAGTTTTCTCATTGAGAGATTGATTTATCTCCTCAGGGACAAATAGTTCAGGGATGTTGTCTTTGACATAAACCTGAATGCCAGTTTTAAGTTAAGAAAGGAATATTATTTCCCTGGAACATGAAGAAGATAGGAAGGTCGCAAATAGTTACACGGTGCTCTTATTTAACTCCTTGCCAACAAGAGCGAAGATCGGGCATTATGTTAACAAATTATATTACATGGAGATACACATGTATTCTATCTGGATCCAGAAAAGGTCACTGAAATTGTATCTGTGATTCATTGTTATGCTGCTGTACTTCATCCTGACAGTGAGAAAGACCTCTTTTGATATGTCCAAATCCATATTTTAGTACAATCTTTAGCCTCTCATCTGTCATTGCAGTGTTGGCATATCTATGATTGTACCATTTATTTTCCTCATCTTGCTAGATATTTAAATATTGAAGTTAAAATTTTGAAGTTCCTCAGCACTGTAGCAGCCTCTACCTGACTGCTGTAAAGCAAATCGAAGTAGGGTATCACACAGTAGTGATACCAATCAGATGAGAGGTCAGAAAACATTTCACTGTAGAGGAAAAGAATGGTTTCAGAAAAAAAAAAAAACGTCCCATTGTTTATAGCTGAAGGATAACATGCTTTATTTGCTGTTACTATGTCATGATCTAAATCTTGAGCAAGCTTGCTGCAAGACAGGGAGCATATGTTAGACTTATGAGACAGTTTGGAGTGTTGCTCAGTACATACAGCAGATGTTCTAGTTTGCCATTTTCTTTTTTTCAGCAATAGCTTAATCCCTCTTTTCTTTTCACTCCATGAGAGTGAAAAGACTTCAGGACTCTTAATGCCGGTACCCATCAGTGAGGGGTCTGTGGTGATGGAAATAACTGTATCGGAGGAATGTGCTCTGAGACGTTCATCTTGAAAAGGAATACGTGACTTCTCACATCTGATCAGCTTGGAGAGATGAATTTTAGTGTTACTTGACATGGAAATGTCTGTCTCAGCTGATAATTACCTAAGAGGAAGAATCTTTCACGAGCATTGCAGTAAGTTGTTAACTTGGAAATTTAAAGACATTACCATCAGGACCCAATTAATTAATTAATTTTCCCCTGAACCCAATTTCTCCTCTTCCACTTGTTGCGTAAAACCATATTATTTAAAACATTTTGTCAAAACCTTTGGTTTTTTTTTTTCTCCCACCACCAATCCTGTATTAGGTATTGGCAGTATAAAACTCTGTTGCAACTCTTTAATGCACAGGTGGCAGAAATAACTCAGAGCTATCTGTACTCACTGAGTTCAATATGAAAATGAATGAAGTAGTAAATGAGCCAAAAATTTGGAACTTCCCAGTAGTTCCTGTAAGCCTGGTGAAGGTGCTGGGATCCTTGCTGTACAGTTCTACTTGCCTCTTCCACCTGAGTGCTCTTCCTGGATTAGCACCACCTTCTCCTAGCGTCTCACTCCTTGGTCTAGGAGATTTTTTCAATAAATTTGGGGTGCTCAGGCCAGTGTTTATTTTTTTCCCATCTCATTTTTAAATTCTGTATAATGGGAGTTTGTTTTGGTTTGTTTTATCTGTTTTGAAATAAGAGATAACAGCCATTTACAGCCTGCAGATTACAGCCAAAATACAATCTGTTCTTAGTAAGAAAAGGAAGGAGTATTGAATTTTCAATAAATCCTGCTTAAATTGAAGTTATTTTGCTCAGGAATGATTTGTGATTGGAATGGTTCCCTGGGATCCCACTGATACTCTTCTGCTGCATAAAGTACAGAGCCTTTTGGTTTTCCTGCCAGGATATATCCCTAAGAACCTGAGACTGTAGAGGTCCAGCAGAAAAAAAAAGACATCCCTTCTTTCCATTTCTGTGGCTCAAATGGAAAAGAGATTCAGGCTCAGTATCTTTGTCACCAGAATGGCTAAGAACTTTATTTATTCTGTAACATATGTATTGACCTAAACTGATTTGGTAACTGGAGAGTTATAAATAGTGTTTACACTAAAGGGAGCATCAAAAACCTGACATTTTTGAAGATGAAGTCTCCTTAGGTTTCCTCTGTAAAACTGAAGTCAGCACAGACTGAAGTAACTGGCAGTTTGGTGAAGGTGCTAATAGCTCTTTGAGATGTCTGTAGTATATAACTGGGTGCACTTTCAAATAGTTTCTCATTTATTTTATTCAGAAGTAGTTAGAGTAAGTCCCAGGCAGAAAATACTAATTAATTCCAAACTGTTAGCTTGCAGTGATATTGATCTGCTCAGATGTTGGATTCATTTGTTTTTATTGGCACTTGCAAGTGCACCTGAGGCATACCTGAATTTCAGTCTAATCATATGTTTTTATCCAACCTGCTAAAATCACCTACCATTCTAATTAACACATCTGTACCTGTAAATCTCTGCCATTCTCACTTATAAGTTTTTACTTTTAGCCTTTGCACTTATACCAGTAGAAAATCATCTTAATTTACAACCTCCTAGGCCTTGAGGAATGCAGTTGCATATGAAACAAGGGAATTGACAATTTTTCCAGCCTTCCAATCATCAGAACAGGTTTGTTTTGATTTTTTTTTCCCCACACGGACCCCCACACCCCCCTTTTAAAAACCGTGATGGATTAGAGCTTTGCCATATACTACATTTGCCAAAGCCTACCAGAAGTGAGAGTAGTGGCAGGATTCAAACATGTATGCACTAGAATAATCATTTGGCTGTTCAGATTTGGAACTCCACAAAATTTGAGCATCACTAGAAAAACATCTAGAACTGATTTTATACTTTAGGACCTATCAGTTATTATATTGTGGAATGTTCTTTGTCCTCTTCCCTATTTTATTTTGCTTCTCCACCTGGCTAACGACTTTTTGATTAATACAGTAAGAATGTCTGGAATATGTGTTTAAGGATGCTGAGCATCCAGTGTGTCTGAGAAGCTGGAGGTGCTTAGAAAATATGTTGCCTTACAAAATTTGCAAAATATAGATTTCAAGAGGCATCCAAGTTCAACATTATGGTCAGTACACGGATAGCTGTCCAAATTCATGTGTTTTACTCCCTGTATTTCCCACCGAGTCTCTCCTGCTATCCTCCCTGTATATCACTATCACCTGTTTTTTGTTTCTGTTTGTGGTCTGTAATGAGGTGTCAAGTTTTGTACCTCTTACATTGTGTTTTGACCTGGTTCTTCTGTAGCCACTCCATTTTTCTACAGCATAGCCACTACAGATATTGGATGTTATTTTTATGCTGTATGAATAAAGTACAAGAAAAGAAGAATCGTGGATTTAGGAAATGTGTTTCTTGCCTAAAGCTTTATCGTTCAGCTGAGAGTAATGCAGGCAGACAGCCCCAGTGATCTATGTGATCTATTTGGTCTGATTCTTCAGAACAACTGCTGCCCCTCCTGAGAGGGAAAAGCTGTCAGAATTCTCCTATGTTTGTGATCTTTTTGTTTTGGTTGAAACTATTTCCTTAAGTTTCTTGACAGAAGGAGGTAAAATCCTGACATACAGGCCAGTGGTAGAGCTTTTATCACCTGTGTGGGTTTTCACTTCAAAGAGCTTGCGTAGCTTCTGTTTTTCAGACAGTGTCCTTCAAACCGAAAGTGATCAAAATCAGACAGGAACAGTCAGAAATTATTTTTTGTTCAGGAATCTGAATATTCAAAAGGAGTAATTCATGCATTATGAAGAGGGATTCTGAATCTGGCATAATTCTCTAAGGAACTAATTTCATTTTAGGCAGCTTCTCTTGCTGGTCTTCCCAGCAGCACTCTCTCTCCCTCTGTGCAATGCTGGCATCAGCCTGCGTTTCTCAGAAGACTCTGGAAGTTGATTTGCTTCTTGAGTTTTGGTTTGGGTTTTCTTCTGCTGTATAATAGGCCTTGTCCGTGTCCCCTCTTTCTTTGCTTTTTTAGGTTTTTAAACATCAGGATTATGGCAACTGGGTCATTACACCAGAGCTTCCAAAACTGAGTCATGACCTGTGTGTTTTGAAGTCAGGGGTTAGAGTTGATGCTTTATCTGCTTAACTGCAATGCTGAAACATTTTAAATAACCTTTGTTTCATAATTCCTCTGCCCTTTTAGTGTCCCCAAATGGTCAATTTACTCTTCTGAAAAAGTAAGTGGAGTTTTCCTGACTCATCTTTTCCATGTAAAGTCATTATGTCTGACCCATAAATACAAACTTCCAAAGAGCACGTACTTTGTGTCTGAAAAGGTCGGAATGGCATGTATTTTCCTGAGGGGACAGAAGCCCTCTCAGTATATCCAGGAAGACTTTATTAACCATCCATTTAAAATTATGTGAAGTTAAATATCACTTTGCAAAAGGGATTGTTTTAGAGACCAGCATAGGATATAAGTAAAACTATGTTTATTATATATTAGTAACAAATTTAAACTACAGGATTAGAACTTAAATCCACAGTTTACTAATCCTCCAGATTCAATAGTTATTCCTAGAATTATTTGTTTTATTGGTGCAAATACATTATACCTATATATACACATATATATATACAAATTATACAGACTGGTGTAGCACAACTGACCCCAAGGCAGCCCAGTTTTTGCTAATTTCGATGGATCTGAACTTGAGCCAATTTTTCTATTTTCCTGCTTCTGCTGCAGAATTTAGCTGTGGGTATTAAGAAGAATTAGCTGCCTATTTAAATAGGAGTCTGATTAAACAAATCAATTGTTTATCTCTTTCACATAACTGTGAAGTTACACTCTCATAATTGGTGAAGCAGTGTGTGAAACGAATTGATTTCCGGAAAATATTCACGTGTGATTCAGCTACATCCATTACGCTTCTTGGACTGTCACACGGAAAATCAAGCTACCAAAAGGAAACATCTGTTTGTATCTAAAAACCCAAATATTTCTGAAGTTTAGCAACATGAATTCTTTTCGGGGCTGCCACCGCTTACATTCAGCTCTGGAGCAAATACCAAAAGGATACTTGAGGTGACCTTCTGTATCAGATTAAACAAAATGAGAAAACACTTGGCAATCACACTTCCTCTGCTAGGCCATGGGAAACAGCAGAGCAGAGGAACAGATACACTAAAAACATATTAATTCAATCTCGTTTGCTTTAGAAGAGTCCAGCAGTGAAAAGAACAACTAACTGTGAAAAACCTGAGATCTCTGCAATTTGGCACCTCTTGAAGACTGTCTAGATTGTCCTGACAAGGGCTATCTCAAGCAGCAATAATATGTGAGGGGATGGAGAAAAACAACAGACTCGTAAACAAACATGATGAGAAATGGGTTTCTTTCAAAAGCTATTTCTTAGGGGGCGAATGTCCCAGTGGACTGCAGTTTCGGTATCAGTGTTCTCGTTGCATGTTTATGTACTGGGTTTGAATATTTTTTTCCACATATTTCTTTAAAGCACTGCTTGGATTTCAAAGTTCTCTGTGCCTCAATTACTCTGTGACTCCCTTGTTTGTTGGTGTGCTAAGCAAAGCTGGGGGAGGGAAACAAATCGTAGTTTCCCAGTAAGGTTAAGCTGGCACAAGCTAGAATGCTGTTAAAATGACAGTGCTGTTTGCTGGTGGATGCTCATCCCCTCCATCTGTCCATCCAGAACATGCTGGGTAATAACACTACTGATAATATACATTGCTGCTGCTTGCTGCTTGTTGGCAAGGTAACTAGGTTGTTTATTTGCATCTGACAATGCACAAACAATAGGAATAGTCAGCTCTACTAAGCAAATTATAGATCTATGATGAAAGGACATCCCACTCTAAAAGGTGAACAGATAAAACAGTCCTCAGGGAAGGGAGGATGAATGCAAATGTTTACCTGTTATAATAATTTGCATTATTATGCAGTAGGTCTGTACACCAAGGACTCACTTAAGGAGGTTAAATCTTTGACCTTCTGTGCAATAGGGATAGTTTGGTTTGGTTTGCTCAAGCTGGTTGTTCCATACCACAGGTGATTCTCTACCTCTCCATGGTGCCTCGCTCTGTGCTGCTGCCCTCTGTTCCAAGCACGTTCAAATCTTGGAGTCCTTCCCTGTGTGCAAGGGCTTAACATCTGCAGGCTTCTCCTGACTGGATGGGATGCCATGGACACCCTTCCTCCTCCTTCCAGAGGGGAGCAGCTGCAAGAGTGGGAAGGCACGAGGACATTGGGATTTCTACCACAGCCGTGTGTGGGCGAGAAGCCCAGAAGACAGACTGCAGCTTCCAGACCGGTTGTGTAGCCAGTAGGCAGGGCTGGGAAAACAAGAAAAGGGAGATTTTGCCTGGAGACAAAGCCTCAGTGACCACGAGAATGATGGCCAAACAAGGGCTTGGTGAGGACAAAAGGGTAACAGCATGCAGAACCTTTGACCGGGTTATGAAAATTGAAGGCCAAAAGTGCTCATAGAGTTGTTTTGGCCAGCTGAATTGTTTCATTCTTTCATCTCTGTCTTACAGTCAGGAGACAGATCTTCCTGTTTGCTTGGTTTTTTTTTAAAAGAAAGGAATATATGAGTGTTTCAACTCTCATCACCCCATAACCCTCCTTGCCCATCTGTGTGCTGAGTAGTCAGAGTCCACTGAGGACAGAATTTTCCTGAAAATATAGGGTCCATCCACACTATAGGCTGCTGCCTCTGGCAGCAAAGTATCACTGTTTAGCAGTAAGCATGTCTAAAGGGAGTTTAAATAGGATCACAGACTCTTCCTGGCTCTGGTGCAGCTGTAAGGAGAGGTTCCACAGCCAGGTTTCATTTTTGCCAATATAGCATTTCTGCTTCTCTCTTTCTCCCTGAACAGGTCGCTGTACGTCGCACTTGTTTTCCCAGGCCCTTGGCTTGAGACTTGCCACTGTGGGTTGACGCTGTCAAATTAAAAGTAATGGCAAATATCACATTTCTTGGAAATAAAACCAATTTCTTTAAAGCTGCTGAAAGTCATGGGAAACTTGCATTGCTGCATGAGGTCAACATGTAAGTTCCCATCAGGGTGATGCTGCTGTTGGCAGGATGCTATAGGATAATTTTTAACAAATGAAGGTGTACTGTCATCGCATTTTCTTCTACTAGTAAAAGAAAGAGGTGGTGATATGTGAGCAGGTACATAGAATTAAACTCAATTATTATTTCAGCCACAAACCAAGAAGGTAATTGAGTCCTAGGTGGTGTTCTAGTATGAATGCGATTTTCCCCTGCTCTCGCATGAGATCTCACTGCAATGTGCAGGGTGTGGAGGAATTCCCTGCTGCAGCTGACTTGCTCAGATTGGTAGAAAAGCTCTTGGGGGAAGATTTGGCTGCAGGAGAAGGAGTTTCCTAGACCAAGAGTTTGACTGGCAGTGGTGCATACCCCTGGAAAATGTGGCGGGCTCACCCTGAGAAGAGTGCAAGGCACACAGTTATTTAATCATTAATTTTAACAGTTGGGCTACTCACTGCAGGCACTGTGCAGATGTTCTACCTGTCCTCCTTGAATCTCCTTTCCTTTGTACTCAGAGTCAGAGCTTTGTAAGAGCCAAAACCCCTACAGACTCTGTAAGGCCAGAGACACTGACTGAAAGAGAACACCCCACTGGATGTCCAAAATAGTAGCTGAATATTTGGAACTAGGGATAGAGAGAAGGGAGCACAAACAGGCATACATTTCTTAAAATGCAGCCCTTAAGCTCTTTTGGCTTCGTATAGGTTTTGCTTTTTCTGCTTCTTTCTCTTTCCTTCTCTTTTTTTGTTCACCCATTTTTCCTTCTATTTTTTTCCCTTAACTCCTTCTTGCTGACATTGTACCTACACATCTATTAGAGCCCTTACAGTGTTCTTTCTGGCTGAGTGTTCATTAACCTTTTATGTTATATTGCAGGAAAAAGTGGATTAATTATGTTGTGAAGATTCCCAGCATCTCTCTTGACAGATTTTCTCATGGTAACTTTGACCCCTCTCCTGAGCACAGCTTCTCTTCTCCTTCCTTCAAAAGAGTTTTGAAGCTTAAAAATCAACTAATTTAAGCCCCTTTGAAAGTCTTAGTTCAAGCGTGTTTTTTCACAAGTTCATCCTCGGGGATGCACAATTTACCTCCTCAGAATTTTGATGTTGTCGCACATAATTACAGAGCTGATGTATTAAGATTATAAACAAGCCAGTAATTAATTTGATAATGTATATACAAAACTGAATGACACAAAAAACCTTGGCACATGTATTCTCTGCTTGAGTTGCCCTAGTAGTCTGCAACTTCCATGCCTCCAGGCCCTTTGTCACCGTACATGGTTTCTCCAGAAAACAGTAGAACATTTCTAAGGCAGTTAGTTTTCTTTGACCCTTTTCTTGCTCTTTTACTTTGATTCCCTTTCCCAATACAAAAGCACACTTATTTATCTTTCTTCTTTGTTCAAATATTCTTATTTGAAGTGATGAATGAGATTGTGTCTCCTTCATGAAATTTGGAAGTATATTTATTCTGAAATTAGTAATTTTCAGTCTCCAACCACTTTCACAGACACAGGGAAAACAGCTTCCTTAGGTTTCACCCTCCCTGTTGCTGGAGGCATATGAAGTTCAGTAGATGATGTTTGGTTTAAAGACTGACTAGAGACTCTTGGGTGGTAAAGTAATGAAACAATCCTGCTCTGATATTGATTTCTATTCCATTATTATGTCATAAGTTCAACTGAAATAGATTTCCACAAATTATTCCAAATTTAAACAGGCTAGCATACCTCAGATCCTTAGGGCATGTCCAGCCTCATACATTAGGTTGAAAGCAAGCTTCTTGAGGAAGCCGGGGCTTTCTTCAGCACTATTGAAAACCAGTAAAATATTTCAGCTGAAAACCAGGTGAATGTTATTGGTTCTTCTGTGTTTTTTACTATTAGCATTAACCAGGGAGGTTAATTTTGGGGAAAAAATTTGAAAGAAATTAATAAACATATTTTCTAAAAAACTGTCTTAGATAATTGAGTAGGTATTTGGGAATATATCTATTTGATAGGATATGCAGGTGCAAACAGTATTGACTGCATTCCCACTGGAGTCCATGCTGGTCTCTACATCCCAGAATGCTCCTTCAGGTCTCTCACCTTCCTCTTCACCTTAAAGCCCTACAGCACTCCTGATGAGAAAGGACATTGACTCCAGGACTTACATTATCATTTAATATTTTTCTCACAAGTTTTTTTGTTTCTGTGGCAACAATTTTCAATGTTACTTCCTGATCCAGTTTCCCTCTAGAGCCTAAATAACAGTGTCACCTCTTTCAGTGTATTGAGGGAAAGGTTTTCTAATAAGTAACATAAACTGAAACAACTTCATCAGACTAGAGAATTTAGAGAACAGAATTAGTGAGAAATCGACTTCAAAGCCAACTAGAGATAGTCCTGAGCAACTGGCTCTATGTGTCCCTGCTTGAGAACTGTGTTGGGCCACATAACCTCGGAGATCTCTTCCAATTTCACCTCTTCACCTCTTGTGATTTTGTGACTTAATTTTCATCCTTATCCATTTGCATTATTTAAGTAACTGAAGCCATGTTTATCAAGCTACAAGAAGTGCTAGTTGAAGACATGCCGTGTTTTTTTTCCCTAATCACGTACACAGAATATATCTGCTGATGAAGTTCAGTAAGAGAAAATCAAATGCATCCATTTTCCAGACACTCTGAGAGTCTAGCAATAATAGGATTGGTTAGTCAGGTTTGGTTTAGATGTTTTTTGAAATGAAAATGCTCTTTGTTGTCCATGATGGATTTCAAAGATCACTTGGGCTTGTGTCCCTTGAACCTGTTCAGATCACTTTCAGTGAAAAACAGTTGGTAAATTAAGTCATTCTTCCTATCTATCTACAGTGCACAAACAGTCATTGTTTTTCCCATGTAGTACCTGAAACAATCAGCAGATTTTTATTATGATCAATAATAAAAATCTTTTAAAAGGTTTTAGTGTGTTCCTCAGTGAACCTGAGAGTTGAGCTGTATTATAGAATTCAAATATTCTAGATAAAACCAGTCAGTATTATGAATAGCCATCTAAATAATATGGAAACTTTAATCAGGTGGCCCCACCTTCATAATTACTAATTTCTCCTTGGAGTAACTTTATCATCACAACAATTACAATCACCTTTGGTGAAAACACAAGCATAGACAACCACTGACACTGGGTCACATCTAATTTAGGAGTCACCAGAGAAATTGCCAGTAATTTGCCCAGCTGCAGTCATCTGTGCTTTAATTTATTTTTTTTTTCCTGTTAATTCTCCTTGTGGTTTTACTTTGATCAGGGAAGAAGTAAACAATGCTATTATTGGTCGACGCTTATAGTTACGCTGTTTTGGTTTGGAGAAAGGCTTTGCAGAAATACTAAAGGGAATATGAAAATGGTTTTCATTTACACTTCCCTGGTGCCCTTTTAGAGCCCTCTCACAATGAATAAAACATTACTTTTTTTTCCTCTCCCTGAAACATCATAAAAAAGTCTCAGCAATGCTGTCAATTCCAGTCATACAGAAATTGCAAGCATTAGCAAAACAGCAAATTTGCTGTTCATTTCAATTTGCTTTCAATAGTTAAAATTGTACTGTTCTCTATCTTAAAAATCCCTCTGAGAAAACTGGAAACCTACTTAGAGAAATGAAAGAAAAATATTAAAAGAAAAATCTCTTTTGCAAAAAGTTTGGTGGATCAAGAACTGGGTAGTTTCGGGAAAATAGCAACATTTATGTAAAGCTGCAGATTTGAAATGCTGTCATGCAAATCAGACTGTAAAACTCATCTCCAGAAGATGCTAGATAATGAAAGAGGGTTGGCTTTTTTCAGATGAGGGAAGTCATATATATGAGTTTTAATGCTTAGCTTCCTAATGAAAATTCAGGCTGTAATCTTGGCCCGTATGATTTTTTTGCATGTCTCAGTAAGTTCTGGACAGTCTTGACAATCCCTCCCTATGTTCAGAGTTCTGAATTAAGTCCCTGAGTTCTAGATAAAGGTTTTCTTCCTGTTACTGTCTGAGGAGGCATATTTGGTTGTAGAACAACATGTCAAAATAACAATTTCTGTAAATGGAAAGCAAGAAGAGTGACCAAACTACACATGCTTTTAAAAAAGGGATGTTCAAGGGATTTAACCTTCTAAAGCAATTTTAGATATACATTTGTGCTACAGTTAAAAAATTTAGCTGTCTTGAAAAATCATGTTCAAACATAAAACATTTGAGGTAATTTAATAGTTGGCACTTAAAGCAACTGCAATTTGATGTTCAACTCAAACCAGATGTTTATTTTTTTGTAAGAAGTCTATTCTGTTGTCAAGGGAGAGAAAAAGCATTCAAGGTTATGGAGCAGACATTTCTTACTGCAGTTGATTAGAACAAATTACCAAGAGCTGCCCTTCAATTTGAAAGACTGAGGCGTTTATGATCTCAGGCCCCAACAATTAAAGAAAACAAAAATAAAGGGATTGAAAATATACATACTGTGAACAGTTAAACTGCAAGAATGCTGTGGATCCCAAACAGCTGGATCCCATTTGGAATCAAAAAGTTTAATAGCATAAGCCTGCACATCTTCTTTTCCACTTCTAAGGATCATCTGCCAGATGGAGAAGACCCCCCTCTCATTTCCTTGCACTGTACAATTTTGTTGCAGAGTAAAACTACTCTTATGTGCTGGAGTGGAACCAGTATTTCCAAACCAGGGAAAGATATATAGCTCTTAGAGAAGGTCAGTTTGATGTAAAGGAAAAAGCAGTAATAAAAAACTCAGCTTCAGTAGTGAAATGCTTACAAAAAAGTTATTTTATTTGGGTATCAAGCAAGCTGGTAACCTTGATGAAGTACCGGAATCTGCTTCTTTCTGAAAGTGGGATGCATCAGTGAGAGATCATGTTTTAAGATCATGGAATCTTAAATTGCGCCCAAAAGTTACTTCCTAATCATTGTTTTGAATAGTAGGTCTCCTGTTGTTGTGCTAATTGGATGCTCAACAGTGACTCCTTTGTACCTTACTTGCCCAAACTTAGTATTTGGAAATAAATGTAGAAGTAGGGCAAAAAAGTAATCCTTGTTCAAGACCGTAGTGATCCAGCAACAGGGCTGAAAGAAATCAACAGTGTATGAGCCCTGACTCTGAAAACTGCTGTTTGCCCTCTTCAGGCCCTTGGTCTGCCTCCAGTCACACACACAGGCTGCCGAGCCCCTCTCGAGAGTGTTAAGGAACACGCAATTCCTGCCTGATGTCATAAAACTTTGCTTCCCAGGAAGATACTGGTTCTGCTGTCTGTGGGAGCCTTCATGGATGTGAAAGGAGAGGAGGAGTTGCTTTTTTGCCATGTGATTTAACAATGCTAATTAAGTAAAGATATCCACAGTGCACTGAGTAGCACTAATTACAGCCCTTTTTGCAGACAGTGCGTGATAGAGGGGGAATTGCACAGAAACTAAATCACATAAATGCATTTTAAGTATATTTGCTGCAACCCCACCAACTCCAACTCTAATAGGATCTCAAGAGGAAAATTCCTGCTGCTGTCTTTGGAGTGGAAAACTCAAAATAAGTCTTAGGACTATTCCTGAATTGCAGACAGGGGCTGTGTGAGACAATTTGGCTTTCAAATACTCAGCTTTAGTGAAGTGCAGCTCACAGTCTCAATGACCAGAGATGGAGAGGAAGCCAAAATCAGTGAGATGGTCACAGGGTTTCTGTGCTTCTTCTGGCTCAGTTTGCAGTCAAATAAATGCATTCTTCAGTAGGGAAAAAAAAAATAAAAAAAAAAAGAAAGAAAAAAAAGAAAAAGAAAAAAAATAAAAGAAAAAAGAAAAAACCAGCAAGCACAAAGCCTTCCAAAGCCTGGATGGATTATCTTCGACCATAATCCCAAATTTCAGCCCCAAAGCACAAGCCTGCACAGCATGATTATACGGTGTTTTAAGCAACAGCTGACTGACCTGTGCTAGAGAGGATGCTGAAATTTTGGTGATTAATGGCTCAAGATAGCAAGGCCACAGAGCTGCTGCCATGGATCATTACAACAGTTCACTGGCGGCTAATCCAGCATCTCCCTTATATGGTTCACTTCTATTTCCCCCACTGTGTTGCTTCTGGAAGAAAAAAAAAAAAGCATCTCTCCCTTGAGCCACAGTGTGGTCAAGCTTATAGAAATTGCTTACTGCCACAGAACTGTGAAAGAATATTATGTGACTTTGAGAAAAATGTCCTCGGTGTGTGTGGATCTTAAAGTAATTTTGGCAAAAGTGAACAAGCTGTAATAAGACTCATTGGCCTGTTTTAGAAGGCTTGAAAGGAAGTACATTACTTTTATGTTTAGCTTTCTCCAATCATTTTAATAAGGTATTTCTTCAGTTCAGAAGTAGAAAGGTGATTTTGGTAACTTCTGGTCCCAGGATTCAGCTGTGTTTGAGATAGAAGCTGCGTTTTTCCAGCTCATCTATCACTAGTTGCAAGATTTCTGCAAGCTGAAAATACCTGGGGAGCCCTACTGACCCCACTGGGGCTCAGCACAGCTTACTCAGTGCTTCTGCTCGTGATTGTAACACTGACACTGTCTGCTTGCAAGTGAATGTCTTTCCAGGCTCAGCGGTGGTTAAAATAACTGAAGGTACTTGCCATGTTAAGGTTGGTAATGACTAAAAGAAAAGCGTTTCTTTGGGATCAAGGAGCGATGCTGATTATGTGAAGAAATTGAAGTTGCAAAAAAAAAAAAAAGGAAAAAGAAAAAAAAAAAAAAGAAGAAGAAGCATGTGTTATGATGTCTAGATAAACTTTCTTTTTTAACCTGGAAGAGTCTCAGCCGCTCCAGAACCACCAAGCGCGGATGAAAGCCGCGGTACCAGCGCGCTGCCGTGCTCTGCCCTGCGGAGCGAGCCGGAGCTTTGGCGGACGGGAGAGAGCGTTCGCGGGCTGTGGCGGCGCTTAGAAGGCAGGCGCTCCGGGACATGGACGGATGGACGGACGGACGGACGGATGGACGGAGGGACGGATGGACGGACGGACAGATGGACGGACAGATGGACAGACGGACGGACGGCCGGATGGACGGCGGCGGCTCCGGGCGAGCGGCGCGGATCCGCGGGCTGCGGGGGCTCGGAGGAGCGCTCCGCGGGCACCCAGCGCCACCCAGCGGCCATGGCGGACACTGCAGCCCCCAGAACGCTCCGCTTCGCCGGGGAGCGCAGAAACCGGGACAGCGCCTCTAAGGGCGGTCCTGTGAAGTCACAGAATCACGGGCTACGGTGGGCTTGATGGGCAGCTAATCCGACCCCCTTGCAAGGAGAAGGGACATCTTTAACTAGATCAAGTATCTCAGTTTTACCCGATCTTAAATATTTCCAGGGATGGCACATTCACCACCTCTCTGGGCAACCTGTTCCAGTGTTTTACTGCCCTCATTGTCAAAATCTTCTTCCTTATATCTAAACCAAATCAATTATTTTTTAGTTTAAAGCTCATACTCTTTGTCCTGATGCAACAGGCCCTACTGCAAAGATTATCCCCATTTTTCTTACAAGCCCTCTCTAACTAATGAAAGGCTACAGTTATTTTCCCTTGTGTTCTCCAGGCGGAACAACCCCCATTTTCTCACACTGTCTTCACAGGAGACATGAAACAGTCCCCTACTGACCCTCTAATCACCCTCCTCCGAGCCCATTCCAACAGGTCTGTTTCTTTCCTGTGCTGAGAAGCCCAGAGCTGGATGCAGCACTCCTCATGACAGTGGAGTGGAGGGACAGAATCACCTCCCTCGACCTGCTGGCCACTCTGCTTTGGATGTAGCCCAGGATGCTGTTGTGATGAATGCACATGCCGGCTCATGGGCAGTTTTCCATCCACCAGTGCCCCCAAGTGCTTCTCAGTGGAGCTGGTCTCAATTCCTTCATCACCCAGACTGTATTGATACTGGGAATTGCCCTCATCCAAGTTCACTTGGCCTTGTTTAACCTCATAAGGTTCCTGTGTCCTTCCAGGGGTTGAAAACAAAAAAGTACTAGAGGGTCATAAAGGTATGTGGCATTACCTCCTTCAGAATCAAATAAATTGCTTGTGCTTGAGGTGTTTCAAGCTGTCCTATTCTGGTTTTGTTAAATTCTTCTGCAAAACCTCAGGTCTTTGGCTACCCACAAGTTTTATGTATCTTCAAAAAAATTGTGATGTCAGTGATCACAGCTTCTTTGTAAATGGGAAATGAAAATATTGTTTAGTTTGTGGAAGGCTTTAACAAGGTTTCAAAGACTGTTCAAGTGCTGTAAACCCCTCTTTCCACGGAGTTTAATATTTTTTCCATGGAGTTACAAGGAATTGAGAAAATTATTGTTAAATGGTGCGAGAATGAAAACAGATACAACTGATCATATGTTGTAGTTGCCATATTATCATTAACTACATTATTCTGTTTATTTTACATTTGCAAAACTCAATTCTATATTATGCCTACAGAAAGCCTTCAAGTCTGAACCTGGTTTTTTTTGCCAGTGAAAAATTGTTTTAAAATATAGTTATTTGATTCCTATATAGACTGTGAAAGTAAGATCTTGAATACAGCAGGTGGTTTTCATGAAATGAAAAACCTAGCAGCAAAAGTATAAAAAAACCTCTCCTTCAACCTTGTGTGATTAGTTGGTGTATGTGTGAACTGTGAAAATGAAATCAGAAGCAAAGCTAAAGTAAAAAGGAAATGTAGCATTGACAGCAAGAAATACTTAACAGAGTGGTTTTTTTCCCCCTTTGTATCTTCATTGAGAAGAGTCTAAAGCCTTCCTAGTCACATACAAAACCAGCCAATTAAAATAAGTTTATTTCAGCAAGGCCTTCATTGCAATCTAAATAATTTCAGACTTGGACTAAAATTGTAGAGCCTGGAAAGTGGCGGAGAATGTAGAGTAGTTGATTGTTTAAATTATATAATAAGGTTTTTCAATCAATAACTTTCAATAACTTCATAATTATTTTTTAAATTTTCTTTTAATTTATTTACATATATTTATTATTTATCTATATCTATAATTTATTAATGTATCTTAATTTTTAATTAAGAATTTATTCATGCCCCCAGCCTGTCACTAGAGATGTGTGCAGACATGTAGGTTCTGAAGACCCTATGGTTTTCATTAGGTTTTTGTCCAAATTTCAACAGCAGGTCTGGTCCTACAATATTTTAACATGATTCCTTCTGCTACGCCTCAACTTTCTAGACTGGCGAATTAAAAACAAGCAAATCAAAACAATAACAAAAAATAAACTAAGGAGAAGGAGAGATTCATCTGCTATACCATAACAGAAGATATTCATAAAAACTTTTTTAATGCAGGATATAATAAATTAAGTTATATGTTGGAGGTTTATTTTAAGTATGCAATTAACTTTAACTTGTTCTTTCAATCTACTGACATCTTCTGAGTCCACTAAGACTGGCAATAATCTGCTTTGGTTTTGCTGATGTATTTTGGCTTTTATGCTATGGTTAAGAGATGCTCTTGTCAGAGCTTACACTGATATTTCAGCAGCTGACCACAGGGGAGCTTTAAGCTCTACAGAGGACTCTCACCAGTGCTGAACTGAGTGTTCACAAAGGCTTCACACAGAGTATTCCCACCAGAACTAGGTTAAACAGACACTTAGTAAGACACTTGCTTAAAACCTACTTTCTTGTTACTCTTGTAGGGTTTTTGGTTCTACTACTGTAGTATAAATCCAGGTGGAGTTATCTTGTTCAGCCTCTAAAAAGGTGGGAGCTAGGAATGTAGGAACATGGGAGCCTCTATATATTTTGTATGCTACACTTTCGGGAGCAATATATACCTTTGCAAGCTGTAAATTGCCATCAAGGCCAGCAAGTTAGCGAGGTAGTGAAGTTTCATTATTTTACTCTTGGTTTATTGAACTTTTTTGAGTGGGAAAGGATGTCTCTTGAGATTCCTAGTGAATCAGTTCACCTGGTACTGTAGATCAGTCTTTCCCTCTTTCTGTCCCTTCCTTGCCTGCACCACTTTGTGCCACCAATATCTATGGAGGAAGATGGGTCTGAAAAACTGAACTGGCTTACAAGTAAAACAGAAAAGATATGGGCTTTCAGCTGGATCAATTCCACTGAGCCACCTTGGCATGACAGAGGTGTTGAGGGCCAGTTCATGAAGAGGGGTGAGGGAGAGAAACATCTGTGACCGCAGCAGGATGGGTTAAGGCAATACTGAATCACAAGCCTTCCTTAAACATACACAGGGCAGGTTTTCACCCAAGAAAAGGAATCTTTTGGGTCTCCCTTTCGTGTTAATTCCCATGCCAAATAACTTCTTAATACTCTATCCTTACAAATCTTTAACTCTTTTGTATCTCCTCCCACTCCTTTGTCCATCCTCTTTAGCCGTGTACTGGGGTCATAAAGTCCAGCACCCTCTCAAGTCTTCTTTGTGTTGCTTTTAAATAAGTCCTTTGTATATTCATATATAAATGCTTATTTTGATAACTGTGTGCACAGAAGGTTACCCGGTTCCTCACTTCAGTGATGGAAATAAGATTGATTGCACAGAATGTCAATGCCAGCCAGGCTGGGGAGCCTGCCCTGGGAGGACCCTGTGAAATTTCTTTTAACTTTAACAAGAACAGAGCTTGAGACTAGAATGGCTGATGCAAGTGGCAAAGACCATTATTGCTGGAAAGGGTATAACCCCTTGAGGATAAGCAAGTGAGGGCAGCTTTGTGCAATAGTTGTCATAAAAGGAATAAAATAGGCATTTTCCCTTCTTCTCACAATAAATGCCTTGGAGTTTGCTGCATTTTATTCCTTAAGAGATTTTTTTCCCCGCTCACCCATATATTATAGTTCCCATTGGCTTTATCTGAACCATTTGGGCAAGCCAGAGTTGCAGGATTTACTTTTGGCGTGTACAATGCACATTTAATAACATTACGTAATTTTAAAGCACTTCACAGATGTTAGTGAAGCCTCCTGCCACCTTTACGAAGTTAACAAGTGTGATAGCTTGAGAAAGGGTGGGGAACAAGGACCAGAACTGAAGTTTAGTACTCCTTAAGTGTCTTTCCATAGTCCTTCCCAGGAAATCTCCACCTCCCTGCTTTTGCTGTGTCCTGCCTGAGTTACCCCTGTCCTTTCTTCATCCATATCTGCTTATTCATGCTTCCAGCCCAACCCTTTTCTGGTGTTGGTTGGGGGTGATGCAGGTGTCTCCTGCCATCGAGTCAAACTGTCTCCAGTTTGAGGATAATGAAATATGATAGCTTGGGGTCAACAGGTCACACCATTGACTAAATTAGTAGCTTTAAGTGTTTCACATGTGTGGAAAAAATAAAAAGGTGTGAATTATGTCTGTTCTTACAAGTAACTGTGGTTGTTGAAACACTTTAAAATATGAAAACATTTTTTATTACTTAGGTTTACTTTATTCAGTTTTTCCATTGTTTATACACGCAAATATACTAATAGGATTTATTTAGCCTTCTTTTTCAGTTCAT
The DNA here is from genome assembly GCA_013400315.1 of Bombycilla garrulus. Classification (NCBI taxonomy): domain Eukaryota; kingdom Metazoa; phylum Chordata; class Aves; order Passeriformes; family Bombycillidae; genus Bombycilla; species Bombycilla garrulus. The sequence continues at coordinate 964,597 of VXBU01002007.1, forward strand.
GTCACAGAATGATACAGTGTTGCTGAGACAGAAAAGTCTTTTCATGCACTGCCTTCTGGAGAGATCAATTTTGTTTTAATTTCTAACCTGAAAAGATTTCTGGATTTAGACTGACTTCAACTTTATGAAAACAAGTGGTTTGTGGTCAAATTAACCAGTTAGCTGTGCTTGAAAATAATTTGCATCATTCCCAGCCTGATGAAACTTTGTTAGGGGGTTAATTGACTGCCCAGGAATCATAATCCAGGCAAGTGCTTATACATGACAAGCTCAATAGGCTACTTAGTATTTTCTAGGTATTATTTTAAGGGTGATCTTTGCTAATTGGATGGATTCATTTAGTGCTCTTTTCTGTAATCATTAAAGTTTCTTCTATGAGTACCATAACTGTACTTGCTCTGCAGGCACTGGATCCATGCTTCACCATTTTGACCTTGTTTTTTCCTGTGATTTCCTTTTTGATATGGCTGAACACATCCATCCCTTTCTCACAGGTTGGTTATTAGGATTATTACCAAGAATGTGGTGATGCAACTAATGAATCAAATTCCTGGCCCAGGCAAATGGTCACAGACAATACGCTTGGAGACTCCACGCTTCTTCCACTCTTAGATTCCTCAAAAAACATAAAAGACATAAAGACATCATAAATATTTTTACTAATTCTTATTAAAAAGAGGAAGAAGCACATAATAAATCAGTTTGGAAACTACAGCTGGTGCAAAACCTTTTTTTAAAAAGCTACAGAATTGTTCTCATTGTAGAGCTTGTGATTTGGTCCAAGGAGCTACAGATGTTTGTGTCCTGCCTGATGAGAGGGGAAGGTGTGAGAATCCTGCATCAGCAGGCTTTGGATGACTTACCTCCCTCATCATAGTTAGCCTCTAAGGATAGGCTTAACCTCAGAAGTGTGAATTTCCATGTCCCATCCAAAGTTATCATCATTAACAGTGATTTATCCACATGAATATTTGGTTCATTTTGACTCTTGCTAAGTTCATGGCCTTGACAGCCGAATGTTGAAGCTTATTTGCACATCATGCGGAAAGGTGTTTTCCTCAGCCAGCTTGGAGTGTTGTCAACACATAATTTTGATTGAATGCCTCCTCAAGCTCATGTTACAAAAGAGATTAGGAACTTCTCCTTGGCCTCTGTTCCGTGACTAATGCATTGTTTTATTTACTGTTCAAATGTCTGCTTTTTTCACTTGTGTTCCAAAATGCTGGCTCATAGCATTAAGTCCCAGCTCTCCTGTAGATCTAGTTCATGAGGCATATTTTTTGTTTTAATTCACATATAGAAGCCAAATCTATTAGTGTCAGACACTGGTCAACAATAAATGCCCATGGGGGAGTTTCAGGAGAGGAAAACATGTAGTGATGCTTCCCTGACACGCTCTTCCAGCTGCAGCTGCTCATACTCAAGGATTGCCTGGACCCAAGATGGTGCTGTAGACTTATCTCCATAAATTTGAACTGCAAAATGACATAGATATTTTTGGGCATAGCACAGTCCTACGGCTTAGAATATGATAAATGAAAAAGTATTTCCCCTTGATTATCTGAACCTGCTGCTTGCTTTTATCTTTAGATGGCTTTTCAGTTCTTGGATTAGAAGGCAATAGACAATCTTCCTTTCCCTATTTACCTTACTCTTGTCACTAATGATTTCACTAGCCTGTAGATACCACTCTGCAACCAGGTCTGGAGGATCTGCCTCTCTAATCATTCCTGAGGTGACAGCTGTACCTTAGCACAGATCACCTCTGTTGCCTTTCCCACACCTTTTCTAGGTCCTCTGTAATGTCTCAAGTGGGGCAGAATTAGAACTGCACAGCGATATCCATTTCATATCTGCATCAGTGGAGCATTCTCCTTTCTATCCTTTCCCTTTTTCCTCCTATTTTATGTAATATTATCTGCCTTTCTTAAGTGATACGTATTCATACACATTTTTAACTTCAAAATCTCTTTCCTGAGTAGCTGTGAATTGTTAGAAGTCTCCACCATGTACATAATACCCAACTGATGGCTGGTTTTCCTGTCTCTATTCCTTGTAGATTTCATCTTGCCGTTTCATTACCCAGTTACTGTCCTCTTATGTTTGTTCAGTTCTTCCCAGCTGTCCTTTATTCTTATAATCCTCAACTATTTTGTTGCTTCACTACCCACCTGTCTTTCTACAGCTTTAGGAATTCGTTGAATAGTGTGGCTCCCAGAACCAGACTCTACCCAGAGCATTTGATGTTCTCGAACAGAGAAACCTGAGTATTTCTGCCTGCTCCTGGAAAGAGCTTTCCTCTTGCCCTGTGGCTGTTTAGCTTCTTCTCCATACTTTGGTGAGACACTTTGTCTAATATCTTTCAGAAATTCAACAATCAAATGTAGTTTCCCATAGGCTAACTGGTTTATTTAATGAACTCAAATATTTTCATGAGGTATCAGAGTATTTTCTTCCCTATTCTCCGTGAAATTATTCAGATGATCATAATATTCCTTAAACATAACTTTATTGCATCTACTACTAAAGGCTTTTGCATACTTCTTCAAGTCACAAAATGGATATTTTATGGAAGATATTTTGAATGCACTCTGTATGGCTTCCTTAGGAGAAGCAATGATTTCCCTTTGTCTCTTGGCTAGGGTGTTATTCTGTACTTCAGGGTCTTTCTTAGGTCTGTTTCAGAGTGTCTCCAGGAAAATTGCTTTTGGATTTAACTCATAAAAGTACTGCTACTAGAAATCCTTTTCACTGTGGCATTTTGGGATGTTGCTGTGTGGTATGCATGCCCAAGGAGGTGTATTATTTTGAGGATATAAGTCTCCATCAAGGAGATTCAAGTCTAGTTGAATTTAAACCAAAGAAAATTTCTTCTGCTAATTGGATTTTTCAAATGAAAAGTGAAAAGTCCATTGGTGAAATATTAGATGGCTGTCCTAGAATGATAAGGCAAAATGAACTAGGAGTGAAATTTAGCCATGGCGAACAAGATCAGAAGAGCAGCTATCTTCTTTTTGCATTAAGCTTTTACAGCAAAGAGACAGTGACAATCTGTAAGCTACTTATATTGGAAAAATTGTCTTGGTTTGTTTTCACAACATACCTGCTCCTTTTCCCTATGAAATTCTTTTTTGCTCTCTGTTCAGTACCAACATTTGAGTCCAGTAAAAACAGCCAGGTTTCATGTGCCTGAGGGAGTGGTATGAGAGCTAAGGGACACCTAAAAGAATTATAGCAGGTTAGTATAAAACTGAGGAATTCCTCAGACAATGTTTTGGCACTGGGGAGGATTATGTCATTACCCAAGGGTCGATTTAGCTTTAGCACTTCTCATTGTTTCCATTTGCTGCAATCTTCAGAGACAGGACTAATTCTAAAAGTCTTCTGAGAAAATGGATCTAAACATGTAGAACAAACCTACACTTAAGATCTTTCCCTCCTCAAGCCTGCAGCTAACTCTTGTGAGCTCGTGTTTGTGCGCATCATGTTCAACAAAAATATGTGAGCTTTCTCCAGACTTTCTGGGCCATTTAGGATGAATAACTGTAGCTATTCTTGGAAAAAACCTCATGGCCAGTGTAGACCTTTAAACACCCATCAGTGGGCGAGATTGTTTCAATGCTGTCAATGGGATTCTGTGTAGGCAAGGGGGGCTGCCACACTGAGCCCATTGTGGGACCCAGGCCTTCCCCCTCTTGCAGGATCAGATCTATTTGAGGAGCAGGCACTTAACGCAGTCCAGTTCACAGGAGGTAATGAATAACCTCTCATCCTGCTCTTTAAGGCCCCTTTAGAATACGCTTTTTTGAAGTTTCAATGTAATGTCTGCGGGCGGGGGGGTTGGATTATCCATAATCAGTTGCCTGAGTTTTATTTTTATCAAGTGTTAAGAGGAGTAGGGCAAGGAATGCTGTGAACCTAAATCTGGATCTTTCATCAGGCTGATCCACACAAGTGTGAGGGGGAAGGTACAAATATGGGCTGTCTCCATGATGTTCAGTGAACACCATGCTCTAATATGCCTTGGAGGGAAAAGAAAAGGCTTCTTATTTTAACTCCATCCCATCGCACTCACTAGTTGCTGAATTTCAAACTCTCATGCAAGAACAGCTAATGTTGTCTGAAGATATGCAGATAAACTGCAGCCACATATAACAACAATATTTTAAAAAATCAAATCTTACTCTTTGTGAGTGATGGAGAGAGACACTGAATCTTTAATTTCCTCCCTGAAAGGCTATAAATCCCACGAATGAGGGTTTCTTTACACAAAGAAACACAGCACAAAGAAATTACAAGGAAAAAAAGGGGAGTAAAATGCAGGCCAATTATGCTCCAGCTCTGGAGTGTTGCTGCCAAGGCTATTTATTTTCACAGACAGTGTTAATTTTGTATGCACACACACAGCTTTGCTTGCAGATACCACAGTGAATTTCAATTTTGGAGGAGGTTCTGGTTCTTGTGACCCTTAAATTCACCACCTAATTTACTGGATATGAGGATGTTTTTGACCAGAGATCTCCAGGTTATTTTCTTACCTGAATCTTATCTGATTCTTGAGTTTACACATCACCATCTATAAAGCTTTGCAGGTGATCCTAACAAAATTCTTCATGAACAGCCAGATAGACCAAAGGGAATTGAAGTCTTTTCTCTGGGTAAGACATAGGCAAAACAACCTCTCTGATTAAGGTGTCAGGTGAAGATGAAGACTCAAAGGCAGGCCACTGAGGTGATGGTGACACAAACGTGACGGGCTGGAGTCTTCTCACCAGCTGACTCCATATCCTGCTTTTCAGATTACTACAGAAAAAGAAACTGGCTAAATAATGCCATGCATGACTTCTAAGTGAATCATTCTGTAGAGCATGTTCTGAAACTTTCTCCCTCTCAGTAGAAAATAATTTTCTGCACTTGTGGTGCCACAATTAAAATGGACCTTAGCAGTTTGCATCTGGCACTGGGTTCTTTGGCTACAGCAGATGTTAATTATGAATTGGCAAGGCATAATGCTGACAGTCCATGAGTGGGGGTACAATGCATGAAGCTTTACTGCGAGGACTGCAAGGGTTTGTTCAGTATTCAGTCTTCCTTGAAAGGCATTCTTACACATGCAGGATTGTTCATAATTCTTTTCCCCTTTTTTGTAAGGCATTCTTTCTTGTTATGATGGTGTCCAGTCCTCTGTGATTTAATGATCTTTGAGAATGGCAAAAGCAGATCCATGTATTTATTCAAATGAGTTTCTGTTTGAGTTTGACTGCCTAAGTGAAAAATTAAAACACTGTTAAATTTGGAGGGAGGACAGCAAAACACCTGTTAGAGCTCAACTTTATAAATAAGGTTAATCTGCATAAATCACTGCATTGGATCTTATGTTAATTAAAGCTTTTGTGCTTTCAGTACACTAATTGAAGTGTTGAATGTCTCATTCTCCAACCTCCTTTGCAGAGGGAACTGCAGGTGCTGAGCATTTTTGAAAACTAGGCCAGCGTGGTGCACTCCGAATCAGAAGCCTCTTTGAAATGCCTGCTTCTATTTAGTAAACAAAGCTTTTATTTTAATAATGGTCTCTCAATAAATTTATCCTTTGGCTTTCCCTAAAAACTTAGCAAGGCAAATAAAAGATTCTTATGAATTGAACCCCTACTGAGGGACAGTGAGGTAAGGAATAGTATAGGTATCTCCTAAAGCATCATAAAAACATAACTGTGCCCTTTGTGATAAATGAACATATGTTCTTCAGCAGTCTCCAAAATGTTAGTTGCACATGACATGCGTGTGCTTGGGAAAGTATGGCTTCTTTTCACAGGAACCACACCAATGCTTGTTACAACAAATAAAGTTTTTGGTTTTCACTTTCTACAAGTGTGACACTGTTTCAGCTTTAGAAATCTGATTTCACAATGTGTGACTTTCATGAATGGAGTTCACCAGGATTAAGGTAATTCTAAAAAGGAAGCATTTGTTTTGGGAGTGCTCTTTGAAATGTACAAAATGTCATTAATCCTATGACAGCAGTGAGAGGGTTTGGATGGACCCTAGTGGGGATATGTTATCATTTGAAGCTATTTTTAGTTGAATCCCATTGTTACTCTTCAGATAAATACTAAGTAATTGGTACAATTAGAATTTTGTTGAACATTAGGATTGATGTGGTCTATATCCTTTCAGAAAGCTCAGTGAAACACTTCATATCCTCACATCCTGTATTCATTTGATATATTCAAAAGATTCTCTTCAGATACACAACACTCTTACAGTACTAAATTTTTACAATGTTTCTATGTTGTTTTATAGCCACACTATTGGGATAATAAGTGTCTTGTCTTGAGATTCCTTGGGCATTTCTTACAGTGAAATTGCAGCCAATCTCTTAATCCTGAAATGCAGGTGAGATCCAGTCAGCAGCGGGTCAAGCTTTATCTGAATTATCTCTATTATTAGAGCCTAGTCAATGGTTCCTTTAAACGTGAAAGATGTTTCTGAATTTCTGTTGCTTGTCTTGCCTTTGAAGTTTTGTGATCAAATATTTTTTCAAACATCAAGCCTCTGTGCTGAAGACCCCTAACAAGAGTGCATTGCTGCAAAAGCAGTGTAAATAAGAGCTCAAAATGTCATGTTGTGTTTCAGTAATATTTATCTAACTTTCCCTTGATGAAAAGCAAATAAACAATTTGTGTTATTTATATAAATGAGGTTAAATATAGTGTGGTTCAGTGAAAACTGAGGACATCTCTAGTACAATTGCTGTGATGCCATATGGAGCATTATCTATCTAGACACCTTATCTAACTTCTCTAAACACTAAGGCAACTACAAATAAAATTGTGGAAATCCATTTAATCTCACGTTTCATACTCTCCTAATAGAAGTCTGTTGCAGGTTTTTTTAATTCCTTTTTTTTTAACTTTTATTTTTAAGTGTGATGGGAAATTTATTTTGCCAAATTAAAGAAAATCAAGTCCTTTTTCTACAGCTTGAAAGATACATAACAAATTGACCATAAGGAGCAGAGGTATCATGCAATGTACTTAGCTCACCTAAAAGGTATGAGGTGACCTCACAGCCACCCTGAAGTCAGTGACAGTGCTGCAGTAGACACCATGAGAGCCAAGCTGTCTCTTTTTTTTTAATTTTATCTAATGATTTCCATATGAGCAGATGAACTATAACCCATCTGGTAGCAGCAGCAAACTGCTGCCTCCTTAATCGTACAAAGAAGAGAAAAATACAACTTTTTGAATCTACCTTGTGCATCTTCAAGTGTTGGCTGTTGTATCAAGATATCAACCCCAGAAAGTCTGGGGGCCCAGCTGAGCTGCGTCCAATGCAGTTCTGGGTAGTAAAGTGGGAAAAAAGTGCTGGGATGAGAAGGAGCCATGGTGGCATGTGTGTAAAAGGAAGCAAGGCACCAGTTACATCAAGGTAAATATACACCACAATAAACAAGCAGGGTTTTTTTGGTAAACAAATTATGGCTCTTCACACAATGGAGAAATATGCTCTTCATAACCCGTGATGGTGAGAACTCTGTCCTTAGCAAGTGGTGAGTATGTGGAAAGCGGCAGAGTGTTTGAGGCTGCTAAACCATGAGTTCCCAATGCTGCATTTAGTTTTCTTGGCTTTTGGGTCAGTCAGAGATGACAGGAACAGTGAAAAGCTCCTCAATGCTATACCTGCCAGCCTAGAAATCAAGAGGAGTCAGTCACATAATGGCTGAGAAATATGTGCTTTTCCCACAAACAGGATTCAATCTAAGTTAAACACTTATTTAAGACTGCTCTGGCATTCAGAAGTGTTTGAGTCTTGTGAGAAAAAAAGTGGGGTTTGAAGAAAACAGTTCCTGTGTTTCCACTAATTGGGGTGTGAGTAGTGTATATTTCTGCTGTGGCAGAAGTTTTCATCAAGTTCATCTATGATTTTAAATTTATTTTGCATGTCTATTTTGCTACTTTTTAGTGGATCCTATAATACTTTTTGACCTTTAAAGAAGGTAATACTTGATTTCCAGAAGTTTATGATAGAATCCAGCTTTTAAAGAATTGTAAAATAAGTGAGCAAAAATTCCAGTGGTTTTTGCAAAAAAAAACCCCTAACAACTCTGCTGTTTCTGATAGTTATGAAAAGTGAATTGGGGTGCCTCTTTACCTGGATGAAAGGTGAAAGCTTTTTCCTATTTCTTAGTATTTTTTCAAATTTCTTCTCTGTCTTCACCTGCATTAGATTTTTTTTCAGGGGCAAGAGAGAGGCTGGCCATTGAAGGAAAAAAAAATAGTAGCAGAGAGTCCTAACACAAGGTGGGGCAAATGAATTTTTTGAGCACTCCTCAGCACCCAAATTCCAGTATTGCTCGGAAAGGTTTTTGAAGTATTCATTGTTCTTAAGATTACAATTGTTTCTAGCACATGGGTGCGGGACTACTGGAGTCCAAAAGCCAATGTGGATGCAGTCTGGATCCTCAGCTTGCTTAAGATGCTCTTCTTTCCTCCCAGCCCTAAAGTCTGTCGTTGTCAGGGCAGTGTCTGTGAGTCCTTCTTCCCTTGGTATTCATGGCAGCACTCCCAAGCTCAAGCAGCTCCTGTCCCTCTTTGGCTTTTCTGTAGCTGGCACAACAGATGGCTCAGGAATATATGTGCTTGGAGGCCTCTCACATTCCAGCTCCCCCTTTCGAAATACAAACCCTCATCTAATATCCATAATCCTTCATGTCAACTGTTTCCCATTAAAAAGAGATATAATTTTGGTTTGCTAAATGAAATTTCCTAAGGGCAGACCTGCTAATGATTAGCTGATGTAATAATGCCCAATAAAAGCAACTTGCAGTGGTGAAGTAGATATTACCACACCCAATAACCAATTTCATTGTTTGCTGATTTGTAGAATTCAATTGTGAAAAGTCCTAAGAAGACTAATGATATAAGTCTTGCATTCACCTTATGAATGGTTCAATAAGTTACTCAGATTTTATTAGCAATAACCCAACACCCACCATATTTCATTTGAGAATTTGAAAGTGCTTTATAAACAAGCCTCAGAAGACCATGATTTTTCTACACTGTCTCCTTGGTACAATGTTTATTTCTTCTCAGATCATTCAGATGAACAGACGAGGTCAATGGTGTAAGATGTAACAGAAGTTGAGCAGAGCCATTGTTTCCTTCCTTCCTTGCACCAGCCCTAACATTTCTAGGAGTGTACATGAACTACAGCAGGATGCTGAAATGACTGTACAGCTCAAGAAACCAGATGGGAAACTCACTGGGATATGAGGTGAGGCATCACTATAAGTAATGGCACCACGTGGCAGTGTCAGGCTGAAAAGAGGGACACTGGAAGGCAGGCATTACCAGTGTGGTCTGCAATGGCCAGAGAACCCTTACTTTGCTTCCAGTGTCGAGCCCGTGGCTTTCTCTTTGTGTTTTGGGTTTGGTTGGTTTGTTTGTGGGAGTTATTTTGTTTGGTTTGGGGTTGTGTTGTTGTCATCAGTGGTTTTTTCATGTTTGCAAAGGAGAACACACTTTTACAAAGGTCTACCTGAAAAACAACATTTCATCCACTGTTATTCTGATGGGATTTATGTAAATATTTGGGCAACAATCAGGAGTCTTAAAATAGTGGGTTTTGCCAGAGCTCTGTCGGCTTTCAGATTTTAGGATAAATTTGTAGGTAATTTTACCTGAAATGAGGGAATTACTCAACTCTTTGCCAAACTTTATCCTAAAAAAAAAAAAAGGATCTTTGTGCAGCAGCTTGTTTCTAACCACTGCAGGCATCCCTGTCATAATAAATATAACTGTCACAAACTCATTTATCTTCTAAGTCTGGACAGGATGTAACTTACCTCATCTTTAAAGAATAACATTGGCACTCTTGCTCCCACTATCGCTGTCTCTTTGGAGGCCAATATTCAAATGCAAAGAGTCAGTTCTTTCTGCCATACAACTTTATAATGAAAGATCTAAGTTCCAAGGGTGAAACGCATACCAAATTTTATTGAACCTGGAAAGAAAGGTTTTCTCATTGAGAATGCCCAGAATCAGTTTCACTTGGGCAAAATAATTACCTGCAGTTGTGACAGGTGAAAAGTGTTAGCCAAGGAAGCACACACGCCAGTCTATTAATTTGCTGAGAGACTAGGTAGAGTTCTTTGAACTATATTTCTCTGCCTAGTGGAGAAAGAAACTGAGTATGTCCCTCGACTGATTCTCAAAACTGTATAATTAATGACTCCAGAGAGAGTGAGAAAGTTACAAAATTTTTGAAAGGGTATTCTGAGTTCTGAAATGACATATTTTAACATCAAGTAATCAGCAGATGAGATTCCCCAGCCCATTTAAATATTCAATGCTTTATGCATGATGATATCAATCATTCTTAAAAAGCACAAGTTCCCTAAAAATCTCCTATGTTTCTCCTTATCACCAATTTTTACAGTAAGTATGCAGCACAATTTACTGCCTTGGTCTGTGCATGGAATTTCTATTGGCAAGAGTTAGAACTGTGTGTGCTCCCAGTCACGGGTACAGTTTGGCCTTTGGGCAGCTCTCCTTCAAATGAGCCCATGGGGAACAGTACCACACTGGGCAGCCAAAGGAGTCCTAATTTCCACAATTTTGTACAACTGAGTACTCTATTTGCTACCTTCCAAAAGCAGTAAAGCTCTAGCTGAAATGTAATTCTTAGACGAAAACCAAAAAGGTGAGGGAAACTTTTAAAGCGCTACGCCAAAAGATTTTGTTTAAAGTTATTTTTCTTTTCTTTGCAAGGCCATCAGTTTAATTAATCTTGAGTTTCTCCAGGATAACAATTTCAGAACTGTTATTTTTTTATAAGCTCATACACAGTGTTATTCTATACAGTTGTGATTTCAACTCTGTTTACTTTGGGTAAGCGTTGCTAGGGACGCTTATTCTGGAGTCACTATTTCACTAAATGCTCAACTGTAGAAAAGTCCAGTGAGGTTTTTTTCTTCAGACCAGAAGTTGAATGACTGTTGTCAGTTAGAACATACTATTTTCATAAGGTAACTTAGGTGAAGACAATACTTCTGAATTTACCTTTATGCCTTTGAGCACACTTTACATCCCTGGCTTTTCTCTGGGTTTCCCACCTGCAGTTAATTCCCGATGAATCTTCTCCTTGTCAGTAACATAGAAGGACACTATGGTGTCATTTTTGTGCATCTTTTACTCATGTCTGCTCTAGAGTCACTACAATGTCACATGTGCTTCCCATCGAGTATATAATCAGATGAATGTCAAACCTGACATTTATTGGGAGAAATTACAATATTGTGCAGAAATTCTAGTGCCTAAGCAATGGTAACCATGCCATTTTAGACACCCTGCATGCCCTTCTCCTCCCTTTCTGGAGGCTGCAGATGTGCTGTGTCACATTTGCCAGCCTCACACAGGTGTCTTGGAGCCACAGGGCATCAAAGGCTACTTTGCCTCTATTGCATGAAATGCCCATGCTTTGGCATTCGGATTGTTCTTTATATGCCCCGAATCCCACTTAAATGCCTTGGCCTGAACACGGTTTTTGTTGGGTTCTTTTGGTTTTTTTTGTCTTTTGAAGGTGAAAATCCTCCTATTTTTACAACTAGAACAGAATTTAATTTTTCATTTTGGAAGGTATTGCAAGGGAGGCAAATTCTGCTGAGTGCTTCTCAATGACATAATTAAAGATATAACATGAACATGAAAATTACAAGTCTGCAAGACAAACTGAAAACTTTTTCTCCTCCCACTCCTTTGAAAGAAAATGTGGAGTGAAACATGAAAATTCTCAACAATCCCTGTTTTGTGAGGTTGCAAACATTTTAAGTGATTTATTATCATGCCAGGTATTTTCTTTACCACACTTGGCTTTGACACTCTTTTAAACACAAACATACCCTCTATTACTTGCATGGCGTAATGCTGTAAGCAACAGGGTGCAGCGATGGTGGGTGGGCTCTCTTCTTTTTCTTCCTAAACACAGGAATTCTCTAATGTTTTCAATACACAGGAATGATCCATGTAGGATGGTCCCATTCTCCCTCTCCTCTGCTGCCTCTCTTTCCTTTCAGCTAATTCAGTAAAGCCTCGTGAGTGTTGGAAGGTAGAAGATGAAGTCATGCTTACCATCACACCTTAAATCACTGGGCAACAAAGGAACCCTGTTGATCTCCCCAGACTTTTCCACCCAGGAATGAAAACCCACATGAGGTGTACCAAAAGCTTCTACTTGTAACAGAAGTGGCAATTCCTCTTTTTGGGCCAAATGCTACTCTTAGATGCATACATGAGACCCAGCTGAGGGAAATGGAAGCCAAATGGAGCATCAGCTAGCAGAATATGGCCCAGAGATACCAGAGGAATTCCTAGTCCTGTTAATTGACTGCAGTGGTGACACTGAGGTTCTTCTTAACACTAAGAAGCAATGTCTCCCTCCATAGTAAATTTGCTGTGAAGATCTCCCCCATGGCACAGACAGAAGCCTCTCCTATATTTCCCCATATTCCCATCTCAAGCAGCTTTAGGTGACATGTCCAGTGTGCAACAATCATTCACAAAAAGAAAACCAACAGTTTGGATGTCTCTGACAGTAATTATGTACTCTCAGTAAAATGAGACAAGCAACACATTTTCTTGCTGAAACCTATTAGAAGCTGGGAGAGATGTGAAGAGCCAGATTCTCAGCTGCACTGAGACATTTTATGTTGTTAGAACAATGGGACCAAAAGGAGATGGATCTTCCCACAGTGCGGTTTATTCCATTGTTAGGAAATCTGTAGCCCCAGTGGCTTCTGCAGCTGGTGGCAGGCAGAACGCTGAAAGCAGTGTTCCCCATTCTTGCAGGCTATTGATAAACAGCTGGTTTAGCTTAAGGCAGCCCCAAAGCCTTGTTTTGTTTTTTATTTTTTTTTAACTGCTCATGATCTGATTTAGGTCAAATTAGAACTGGGAAGGAGCAGCCAGCTCCATTGTCATTCTTCTACCTTGTTTCTGCAACTGGCAGCTGTAGGGTACTTCCAAACATGTTGAGAGACTTGTTGCTTATCCCCATCAGTTTCAGGAGGCTGTGTCATGCCTGCTGCTGTCCTGGCAGGCAGCTTCCTATGAAGAGGCACTCCCTCTCTCTTTGATGTAAAAAATAACTCCACTCCTAAAAAACCCTTCATGCACATGTCCCTTCGAAGTCCTGGGGGCAAAGAAGCCCCCTGTGTGCTCCTCTGAAATGGCTGCTGTGTGGGGAAGTGAAATGGGATCTCCAACCCCCCTAGACCATTGGTGGAACTGTGGCTTTGTGCCTCACGTGTGGACAAGGAGGTCTCTGCTCTCTTCTCCCTCAATGATGGGACAAGCGATCACTGTCTTCTTTATCCAGCCCATTCCTTTCATGAAACTGGCTGGAGCTTTGTGAATGCTGCCCATCTGCTTTTTTGAAATTGTCTGGTGGTTTCAACTTTACTAGGAGGGAGAGAAAGATGTACACGCACTGCCCTGCATGCAGCACATTGCGCTCTTTCATTTCATTTAACATAAAATCAAGAAAGGTAGTTAATTTGGTCACAATCTTCATGCTGGAGTTACATTACATTAGTGTGACACCACTCGTTCATAGAGATATGACAACCCCCAAGGTCTACTGCTTTTTTGAACCCCTGTAACCAATTACACTAGGGCAAGGCACGTGTAAATTGCTATCAGTAGAAAAGCAACATTTTAAAATCACTTTGTAGGGTATGTATCGCTTCAGATGGGTCTGAGTAACCATGAATCAAGGTTTGAACCTCTTACCACATGTTAGAAATCCACCTAAATCTTCTCATCCCCTCAGTGAAAAACAATAGCTTTCACTTGAAGAGACACTCTTAAGTGGCAAAATGGCTTAAAAGAAAAACAGGGGGAAAAGGGAATAATAATAAAAAACCTTCAATCACTTAACTTACAGATGCAACTAATTGATTTGAGGGTTGGCAGGAGAGTGCCATGGCAGCTAGTTTGATGTAGTAATTAATGCAATCATCCCTCTTTGTTATTACTTTAATAAGGTAAACACCCTGTTAAAATAAACTGAAACAGTTGTCTCTGGCCCAGAGCTTGCAATTGTGGTGAGCAGAGTAATAACCCCACAATGTAAAACTTGGACAGGAAAGAATGAATTACAATAATCCCCAAAGGTTCTTACTGCAGACTTTTGAAGTTTTAACTTTAGAGTGGAAAAGGAGTTCTGAAACTTGGAGGGTATTCACCCCGTGGGTCCTGAGAGAAAGCAGCGTGTGTCTGCTCGAGCACCCTGAATCCAGCTGATAGGGGCTGGAGATAAGCTCAGTTTCTGCAAACACCCACATGTGGGCTTATCTGCACTACCACAAATAGTCCCATGATACTAAAAGTTCAACACAGGCACAAAAATCAGCACTTGCACAGGTATCTTTTGTACTGCTTTGGAGTATCAATATGAAGAAGGAGAGTTTCAGTTTTGGTTTTAAACTAATGACTTTTTTTTAGAAGTAGTTGCGGGCAAAACCCACTCTCAGTAGCACGATTCAAAGGGCTGCTTTACGTGTTTGAGTTTTCCATTTCAGGTTTTCATTCCAAACAACAGAATTAAGAAGCTGTGCTGTATTGTTAAGGATGCCTTCAATAAAAAGGAGTTGCTGAAACACAGAAAAATGGAAAAAAAAAATCCTGGTGAATAGTAGCAACTTTTTTTCTTTCCTATTAACTTTCATTGATTTAAAAGTAAGATGTGTGCAACTCAGGATTTTATTCAGATATTTGACATTTCTCTTAGTTCCTAAATCCCCTTGTTTTAGTGATTTTAACTAAAAGGCATGAGCACTCCAAGTTCCTAAATCCTTGCACGTGGCCTGAAAACTTTCAAATACTTTCATGCAAAATCTATCTGACTTCTTTGAGAACTCTCATGTGACCAAAAGATTTGGGTTTCTTCTCCATTCCTGCTCTTCCCAATAATGCCTCAAACCTTAATCACCTAAATGATAATTTGCCAGAGTCCCATGCGATACAGGTCCAAAGACAAGTTAAATCACTGGAAATGCATGAGAAACTTTTGTGATGAATAATGTAGTTTCCAAGATGGCGAGTGCAGGGCACGTCGTACTAGGGTAGATTTGCAATGCAAACGGGTTACAAGGGGTTATGGCCTCCTTATTCATGTCAGCCAGTACAATGCACTCAGGGTGTTACAGGCAAAATGGGCTCCATTTGTGGAATTTTTACTTTATTACTTATTGCCAATTAACATAAATCTCTGATTACTAATTAGAGAGTACTGAGAAAAGCTGGGTGGGAGCGTTTACCTGCAGGAGGGTAGGAAGGTTCTGCAGGGGAATTTGGACAGGTTGGATTGATGGGTCAGGGCCAATGGTCTGAGGTTCAACAAGGCAAAATGTTGGGTCCTGCATTTGGGTCACATCAATCCCAGGCAGCACTACAGGCTGGGGCAGAGCGGCTGGAAAGCTGCCCAGAAGAAAAGGTGCTGGTCGACAGCAGCTGAACATGAGCCAGCCAGAAGGTCAATGGCATCCTGGCCTGTATCACAAACAGTGTGACCAGCAGGACCAGGGCAGTGATTGTCCCTCTGTTCTGGGCACTGGTGAGGCCACACCTCGAATCTCGCATTCAGTTTTGGGCTCCTCACTACAAGAAAGTCATGGAAGTGCTGGAGAGTGTCCAGAGAAGGGCATTGGAACTGGTGAGTGCTTTGGAGCACAAGTTTTATGAGGAATGTCTGAACAAGCTGGAGTTGTTTAGGCTGGAGAACAGGAGGGCCAGTGAGAACTGTATTGCTCTCTACAACTACCTGAAAGGAGATTGTAATGAAGTGGGGATTGGTCTCTTCTTCCAAATAACAACTGACAGTTGCACCTGGGGAGGTTTAGATTGGATATTACGAAATTCCTGCATGGAAAGAGTGGTCGAATACTGGAACAGGCTGCTTAGGGAACCACCACTTAAATACCTGGAGGTATTTAAAATAATTGTGGATGTGGCACTTTGGGATGTGGTTTAGTGGTCACACAGCAGTGCTGGGTTAATGGCTGAACTTGATGATCTTGGAGGTCTTTTCCAACCTTAATGATTCTGTGATTAATGCCCTCCTTCCACACTGGTCATTGCCTGCTACCAAACCCCTGCCATTTATTCCAGTGCACAGGGTCCCTCTGCAGGCTGTGTTGTCCCCTCCATAGAGACTTCACTCAGTGCTGTTCCTTTAAGTTCTTCTAGGGTTAGCATTTTAACAGGAAAAGCTTCAGAAAGCTGAAGACTGTCTTTGCTGTGCTGAATAGAGAGATGCATTATGTCTGTGTGTGCTCTTAAATAAGCTCCAGAGCTTTACTCCAACTGAGCATTTTCTGGTCAAATTTTAAATTTGTCATTTCTTAAATGGTTGAAGCCAAGAACAGAAATAGTCTGCATAGTCCACAGAGAAAGCAGTTGAGATATATATTTCATAGAATCATAGAATGGTTAGGGTTGGAAGGAACCTTGAAGATCTCTATAAAGAGTAAGGATGCTACTTATAACAACTCTTAATTCCCTTGCTTTCACTCTTCGGTTGAAGGTCTTCATTCACATTCCTACAGTTGCAGCTTCATATTTGGTTTCTTGCTGAAAACTGTCAGCTGTGAAATAGGAAAAAGAAGAAACCACCAGAGCAATCCCCGTTCCTTTCTCTCTGGGGAGATTTGTTGGTAGAGTGAGAAGCCAGCCGCTTGAACCCACGGACCTCCTCAGTGCCAGACAAAAGAGTAGCTGTGAGAAGGAAAAGCCATTCCGGGGGTCAGGGCAGCATTTCCCCGTTACTGCTACCCTGGTGTCTTGTGGGTCTCCCACCAAAGTGATGAACTCCCTGTTCTGGCAGAAAGCGCATTGCACTCTCTTTCTCCCATGAAACCCGGTGACCAGGCAGCCACGGCGCTGCCCGAAGCAGAGAGGAAACAATTCCAGACCTTTTGATAGTAACTTTTGCCTTTTCTGAGGTTTCATCAATTGTTGGTCGGATCAGCTGACGGGACAGTTTGCCCTGCGGAAAGAAAAAACAAGAGAGAAAAAAAAAAAAACTAAACGAAAACAAAAACAAAAAAACCCCAAAACCCAGCAGCACCGGAGGTGCTGACAGCGGCCCGCGCCCCGGGGCCAACCCGGCCGGGCCCCCACAGCGGAGCCGCAGCCGCCACCGGGCTGAGCGGGGACCGGCGCGACGGCCGCCTGAGCTTCCCGGCCGCGCCACAGGGGGGCACGGCCGCACCGGGAACGCGCCGGCACCAGCCGAGCGAAATGAGCCGAGCCGAGCTGAGCCGTGCCGTGCCGAGGGAAATGTGCCGTGCCGTGCCGAGCCAAGCCGAGCCTCGCCTCACCAGCTCTGTGTCCCGTCCCGCTCCCCGCCGTGCCGCAGCTGCCCGCGGCCGGTGCCGGATGGAGCGGGTTCGGGCCCAGGGAGCTGCCCCGGCTGTGCAGGGCCCGTGCGGCGGGGCCGGGCAAGTGCACCTGCCCGAGGGGTGCAGAGCTTGGGGCGTCTCCGGGTTCGCCCTCGGCCACTGGCCCACCTGGAGCGTGTGGGAGCGGGGCTGGTGCCCGCCGGGCTGGGGTGGCCGCAGGAGAGCGGCTGAGAGAGCGGGGCTGTGCGATGCTCTCGCTCGCCGCCGGTCCCTGGCTTGGCAGCGGCCTCGGCGGTGTCCGTGCGGGAGCTCGAGGGTTTGAGGAAGGCAGAGAAGCATCTGGGCCCAGCTCGGCTGCCCCACAGGTGTGCGTAAACAGGGAGACGCTTGCTCTCAGCAAAGCTGACCTTCCTCAGCTGGGCAAGGCAAGCAGAGAGGCATTTTCCTCTCAAAGCCTCCTGCTCTTGGTGTGCTGTAGGCCACGGCTCTGTGCACATGGGGCTAACCCTGCGGAGCCCGGCAGGACGGGCCCTCGGTGCGGCTTCGCAGGATGAGCGTCTTGCACGTTCCCCTCCATCATTACAGGTGAGGCTGAGGCAGAAGGGGGCCCTTTTAAACCCAGAGGGCTGAATTTTATGGTGGACTGAATGGGCATCGGAGAGCAAATGTACCTCTGGGGAAGGAACACAGAGAGGACCCTCTGCCAACTATAATAATCTGTGTGACTAATAGGGAACACCGAGAACTGTTCCATTATATCATGAGACATTACATCGTGCTTGAAAAAATAGTCTTTGATGACATGCAAAGGATTGGCAAGTGCATTTCAGAGAATCCTCCTTCATTTCTTCAAGGATTTCAACCCATGTTCATTATGTTATGCATAATTTAACTTTCTCAGCGGTTATATTGAACTTGCTGCTATGGGTTTTACATGTTCATCATTTAAATTTGGGGGAACGGAAGGTGTATGAACTTATTTTTAAAATTACTCATTTATAGTTCCTTGGAGGAATTGGACACTGGAACTTCACAATAATTTTGCCATGTATTTCTAGACCTCGCCCAACGTGCTGCAGTTTTGCAAAATGCCAGATATTAGCAAAACTCTGTTTGCATTTAGTCTCACAGAGCCTACAGAGTAATATTTCCATATAAAGTATTACGATATCAGCTCTCCATTTTTTTTTTGTAATTTTAATATTGCGGGTGTCAATCAGGAAGAAGATTGTTGCCTTTATTACAATGAATATAGAGCAAAACAAAGAACTTTTTAGAAAATGAATATGCTCTGGGGAAATTCAATAAATCTTTGTGAGAAGAAAACGGGTCTTATATATAAATATATAAAAGCTGGCTGTGTATTGTGCAAAACTTGCTTAGTGCTAAAGGAGTAAATGTATTGTAAATCAATGGTGGGTCCCATAGCACATTATAGCATATTTTATTGGGTTTTTACCTTATGGTAAGGTCTTTTATTAAGAGTATATAAGAGCACACGCTGCTGAATACCTTGTTTTTCACAGCGCTCTATACATAATGGAGGTTTTTTTTTTTTTTCTTGTTTCATTAAACATTCCTGTAATTAATGCATTTAATGGGAATCCAGCAGTAACAAATATAAAATTTATTGTGGTTTTAAAAAAACTGCTTCGGTTACTACATTTTCCATTAGCAAATGGCAATGACCAAATTCCTCAAAATATTTCTGCACTCACCCCAGAAATCTCCTGCTAAAACAGTTGATGTTTTCAACTGTGTAATGGGAAAGAAATGCCACATAAATAATCCCTGAGAAGGATTCGGTATGAATCCAAAAAGTGTCTTTAAAATAATCCTCAAACCTCTCAGTCTCAAGCTTGATAAGAAGACGTCTGTATTAGCAGTGGAGCTTGCTGGGTGAGTTATTAGGTGTTGAAAGACACCGTCTAGGAAGTCTGACCCATCAGAATTTGAATGTAAAAGGCAAGTGACAACTTCATGAATACATGAAAAGCCTTAGAGCCTGGTCCCAAAGCCCTCTTTCCCTGCCTGAAAAGCCCGTTTATCTTTGGATGAATAAGAGTTACAGAATTGGAACCTAAGGAAAAAATCGTTGGTATCCGTGGCCAAGGGAATGTCTCCCTCCCACCCATTTGATTAGAACCATGTGCAAGTTTGGC
The DNA here is from genome assembly GCA_013400315.1 of Bombycilla garrulus. Taxonomy (NCBI): domain Eukaryota; kingdom Metazoa; phylum Chordata; class Aves; order Passeriformes; family Bombycillidae; genus Bombycilla; species Bombycilla garrulus. Next base: position 984,157 of record VXBU01002007.1, read on the forward strand.
TAACGAGACTGTAGGGCTTTCCCCTTGCCTCTGTGGATGATTGTGGCATTTTATTTGAATGCTGGTATGGTTTCCCATTCCTGTTCCTTGCAAGCTTTTGGTCTGGGCAAATAAAAAAGGAGATGTCAGAACCGGAGAATCTTTTTACAGCGTGTAAAAATCTTCCCATCTAATCCAAGAGGAAATCGTAATGTGAAGAACATCGGTGTTTTAATGGCCTCCTAATGAGGATGAGCTTGGCCAGAGCTTTGAAGAAGACAAATGGAAAGCAAACCAGCTCATTTCTCCTTGGGGGCAAGGATTACAGTTCTTAGGGAGGACTGCATGGATATGCCTTCAGCAGGTAAAGCTTTGCCTGCCCGCAGTCTCCTGGCAGGGCCCTGATGTACGGGCTGTTGGCAAGAGCAGGAAAGGGGGGCCAGGAAAGTGAGGGGCGTGCTCACACTTTCTGGTTTCTCTGTCAGTCTATTCCTCTCTGTGTACTGCTGGGAAAAATGAAGACAATTATATTTACCTAAATCCCTGGGTAATTAAGGCACTAAATTAAAGCCCGAGAAGCACTTGAAACTTTCAGATGAAAGAGCCCATAGACAGACAGCCCACTTGTAACCTCACATGTCTGGGGTTCTCCCCAAGGTACGGGGGATACACAACAAACACTCTGTACAGCCGCAGATAGGTGATCACATCTAATTTAAAAGCCCTCATTACTCCCTCCTGACAGGTTTGGATGTTTGCCTGCCTAGTTCCAAGGCCTGTGTCGATCCATTTAAAATTAATATTTTTCATTCCTCTCTCCGCCGTGTGCATTTAAAAGCTGTCCTTGGCTTTCCTTCCCAGCTGCTGGCTCCGATTAGCCCAGCAGCAGTGATGGAGCTCTGCTTTGCAGCTCTGATGGGTTCCTACTGCTCTCATACCACATTAGAAGTAGAGTTTTCCTGGAAAAGGGACTGCCTTGTTCCTGACTTCTAAGGCTTCAGCAAGCCAAAGGGTCTTAATTTCCGATTGGGAAAAACAAGCCTTTCTCATCCCGTCCCAGAAACAAGCTGAGGTGCCAGGGCTGTGGATGTCGTGCTTCCTTCTGTGTCACTGTCCCTTGACAGGGACTGCAGACTCCCCTTGCTCAGCACGGGCTTGCAAGGAAAGCAGAAATGGTTTTGTGAGCGGATCAAGATGGTACCTCTTTTTGCTGCGGCTAAAAAGGATCTTTGTACAATTCTCCTGGAGTGACATGAGACATAAAATGACAGAAGAAATTGCCCTCATGGAGATAACATGTGAAGGTCTTTCTAATCAATTAAAAATGTGAGTTCTGCTCTGGAAATCCACTGTAAAAAGAACTTAAAATCACATTGTAATCAGTAGCTTGGGTTTCCCTGTCTCTGTAGAGTGAGGATTGCTGACTCCTTGAATGCAGAGAGCAGGTCATGTTTGAAAGCTACTTTTGGTTTCCTGGGCTTTGGAAGGGAGAGGACAACTCTGGGTAAAGCTTTGGTGATGGGTCAGTATGGAAACCTCACAGGAACAACAGGGCAGAACCACTGCCACTAATGGCACAAGATGCAGATGCCGTCTCACTTGAGTTTCTGTCTGGTGCCCTGGGCACAGCCTAGGTGTACAGCTCCACCATGCAGCAGCTCACAAATATTTTGGCCGTCTTTGGGTTCTCTGCTCACTCCCTGCCCACCCACCTTCTCACTGTCCTTTCTGCCCTCGTCCAATTCTGCACACAGTGAACTGCATGGTTTGCCACACTGGCAACATGCTACTAGCTGCCACACTGACAACATGGTAAATACTTTTTCACTGCATTTTCCCTAGTTTTAGCCAGTCAGATTGGCTTGAAGCACAGTTGACTAATGTCAGGGCAATGGTTTTGCTCAGCTTTTGCAGTGTAGTGGCAGGAATCCCCTGCAGTGCCAGTGCCAAGTGTGTCAGTAGAATGGGAGCCCTGCAAACCTCGCTGCCAGCATGGCCAGGGTGTTACCACATTGTATTGCTATGGAATTACGGGGCTGTGGGGGTCCCCCCAGGCCCTTCACCTCATCCCACACAGCACTACCACAAAGAGGTAGCAGAAACACCTTCACAAAGGGCTGATAGTCCCTCAGCTGCTCTAGGGCATGAGTTGAGGGTTGCAGGAATTGGGCACCCAAGGAGGTGCCAGTCAGTGCAGGTTGCACTTACTCCATCTGAATGATAAAACCTTGCCCCTAATGGCAGCCACCATTGGAGAAGGACACTGGTAGCAAAACTATCACTTCCTCACCCTCTCCATCCAGCTTGTGAAAACTGCCTGACTTTAATTCTGTCAATTTAACATATGGATCAAAGTACAGGGAGCAGCCACAGCAAAATACCAACAATGAAAAACCCAAGTCAAAACAACGGCTGGTGTTGTGATACTCTACACAACCCAGTGCAACCAGCGTCCACAGCCATGTCCCACTGAGGATGGTTCCTTTTTCTTATCCATGGCTATGTGTTTTATTTGCAGCACAGCTTCTTGAAGCTAAGAAAAACTTCTACTAAGCTGGAATTGGCTCAACCACCATATAACAGAATGAAAATGATTAGTGAAACAAAAGGGAAAGTGCAAGGAGGATATAGAGTCCTTCCACACAAAGCCTCCTGTCTTCCTATGGGATCCATTATAATCCAGAGGGCCCCAAATTTAAACTAATCCGTTTCTGCCTTTATTTATTTTTTCTCGACTCAATTTCCTACATGAACTGGCCAGTTATGTCAAATATTTTTCTTTCTTTTAACTTGACTTGCTGTCAGCTGAATGCAATGCCCTGTGAAAACACCTGCTGACCTGCTGTGTACACACATACAGGCACACATCTCTGCTGTCTGCATCTATGTATCTATAGAATCTATGTCTGCATATCTACAAACCTATATGTTTCTTTTTCTTGCTATTGGAGCAGGATCAACAGGTTGCAAATTCCTCATCTCTGCAAAATACACCTTCAAGCTTCCCTCTCTTTTGGGAAATGCAACTGCCTCATTACTTCTAGTTCAGACTACTCTGGCTTGCTCTGCTGGCAGGTCCTGGGGGAATGGACTGATCAGGTTCACTAATGGTCGGGCTCTTGTGGTATTTGCTTACCTAACACAATCAGAACACGCGTCTTAAATATTTTATCAGCTTCACTGGGTCATTCTCATACTGTGGCATTGTATTGCTGGAGAATAGAGCAGGCTGGAAGAAAAACAGTGCTCAAGAATGCTGCAGAAAGAGGGTTTTAAGCACATGGCAGCACTAATGCCCTTCTTAGAGCCACTAAAACAAATGTCCTTGTTGCAGCACAGCAGCTTGGAAAAGAAAAGAGAAAAGAAAAGAAAAGAAAAGAAAAGAAAAGAAAAGAAAAGAAAAGAAAAGAAAAGAAAAGAAAAGAAAAGAAAAGAAAAGAAAAGAAAAGAAAAGAAAAGAAAAGAAAAGAAAAGAAAAGAAAAGAAAAGAAAAGAAAAGAAAAGAAAAAGAAAAAGAAAAGAGAAAAATTAAGGTAATTGCAATAACAAACCAGACCAAAGAATTGAGCAAATAGTCCCAGACCATCAGTTGTTGGCTCTGACCTAAACAGTAGTGGTGGTTCTGGTTTAACTTTGATTCCTCCTTTCTGATGCTTGATTAATTTTTTGACTCTCTAGAAAAAAGTTCTCAATAAATTTTTGTGATTCACCTTGTACCTATTCCCCGTGGGTAAGCTCACAAATGCCTGTGAGCAAAGTGTAAAGCAAGTGGGTGTAATAGGTTAATTTAATAGGTTCATTCTGGGGGTAGTCCCAGAGCTGGAGTCTCCTTTAGTGGGCCCTCAGCAGCCAGTAGCTGTTGTGGAGAAGAAAACATCCATTGCCTTCCTCCACTAAGACAGTGACTCCAGGTGGGCAGGGAAAGCTGAGAGGTAAGTCTGTCCTGCAAGCCTTTGCTAGAGCTGTGGGTAGGAAGTGTTGCTAATGAGGGGACCTAACGAAGAACATTATTTCTGAGCCTTTCCCCAAGGGCTGCGTGTGGGGAGATTCTCCAAAAGGCGATCAGACATGCTTTGTCTCTTTTCTGCTGAGAGTCAGCGTGTTCCCTCTATCCCAGTATTTTTAAACTTTTTTAACAAAAAAGCACTCATGTCTGTCAAGTTTTTCCATCCTCCTGCTGAAGGGATTCTTTAGCACCAGTTCAATTCCAATTTCTCAGCTCTCGTGTCTGTTTACATCTGGGCTCATAGGGGTTCACCACACCTCCCCTGTCTCCACACACCTTTTTTGGGGAGGTGTTTGCTTTCTCCAAATTGATGTTGTTGCTCGGTTCTGCTGCCTTGATTTTTGCCGATTTTTGTCTTTGGATACCTATGGTGTCCTCTGTGCTTTCTTATCATCCCTGTTTGAACTTGTGCTATGGTGCCATTAGTTTTGAATGCCCTTATAGCAAGCAGGCTGCAACCTGGATTCAGGAAAAAGCTGGAACACATTGAGGAACTAAGTGGGTCCAGCCAAAGCACAAGAGGCTGGTATGGCAGAAGAAGTCTGCCTGTACCACTGTTCTGAGCAATATAATCTGGGTCAACCTTCTTGCTGGTGCAAAGTGTCCTCAGCTTAATCTAGTTCTGGCTGCTTCCCTGCAAAGGAGAAGAGTGTGGGCTCATACTGATTCATTTTCTTGCTAATAATAACTTTGTTATGATGTTCAGAGCAGCCTGGAGAGAGCAATAGTAACAGTGGACTGCTTGGAAGAGGAACAAATACTACGATCAGGTTTGGGAAACCATGAATCAGCTGTAAAGGGCAGTGTTACCTCAGCCTGAATACATCTTGCTTAGCTCATACTGTCAGGTGTAAATATAACTGTGTGGACAATAAAGTTATCCTGCGATATGTCTTCATGAGAGGCACCTATTTTTACAGATATGATGAACCTCTTTCAGTATTTGGCCCCAGAGCAAGGGCCCTGCTGTATAAATACATGTTAAGCAGTGGCATGACATCCCTGCCTTAAAGGCAATGCAGGAGTATATGACCTCAGAAAAGGATCCAGCTGATGCCATACCTCGATGTTTGGGGAAAATGTCTGCTGTACCCCCTTAAAGAGGGAGCCATGTGCACCCACAGCCCCATCTTCCAGCTTTTAAACGGGGAGAATGGGAACAGGGGCACGGCTCTGCCTTTTTCCTACCCATTTTAGGAGGGTGAATGCTCTTGGCCAGATTTAGCCTTTTAAAAACCAGGGGGGAGAGCAGCAGAAGCTGTGCCTGTGCCAGGGCCCCCGAGGGAGCAGCACGGTCACACCGCATGGGGCCGATATCCTGCAGCGCGACACCAGCACAGAGCGCTTGCAGGCGGGCTGGTCCTTGTCACCGAGGCTGCACCGCTTGGGTCAGGGCCTCGCTCTGGGACTGCCAGCAAGACATCAAGTTGCATTAATCTACAGCTAATCTAATTCCCACTGGAGAGATGGGTTCATCCCAACTAACTTTAGATTACAGTTTACGCATTATTGTGCCAAGGTCTGTATTGGACCAATTTATAGTGAGAAATGAGGCTGGCAAGATAACAGGGGCATCACAATTAGAGCTAATTAGCCCAGCAGGAAATCCATTTCCAGGCAGCTTTTGGCAAGAGGAGAGGCTGGCGGGATAACAAGCATGGAGTGTATTTTGATACAAGCACACTCCAGCTGCAAGGAAAAGTAAAGTAACAGCTTGTCTCATTCTTATGCGGAGGCCTCACGTCAGGCTCCACCACGTAAGTCTTTTTGTTTGAGGCTTTGCAGCCTCCCTGCTTGGAAGTTCAGAGAACTTGTTCTTACCAAGTCACCTCTGCTGCCGGAGGACGATGGTGAGATGCAAGCTCTGCACAGCGCTTTGCTTCTGCCACAGACAGGAGTGTGCCCTGCATTGTGCTCCTCCTCCAGTTTGGAGGGAGATAAGGGATTGTAGGTTGTAATAGATATATGTGAAGAGTAGCTTGGTTTAATTGCAGGAGTTGCGTGTATGATAAAATGTCTGGAGTATAGATACAGGCAAACTATTGGAATTGTTTGTATTTGAGTGCTTTATTATATTGGAATTGCAGTGATATTATTAACATTTGTACAAATGCACAAAAATCCTTTCTCTTCTAGCTAGAAAGAGATGTAAAAATCTGACCTAGTTGAACAGTCTCAATGAACTCATTGTCCATTTGTAACAATAATGGGTTCACAATGCAACAAAAAGCTTAACATAAAATTAAACATATTAAATGCTGCAGCAAGTATTTACATTTATGTACCAAAAAAAAAGTATCTCCCTCCAGTAAGGAAGGTGGTTGCTTTACAGAATAAAACAAACAGACATACAAACACAAAACCTTTGCATACAATACAAACAACCTCAAGCCCAAAACTTACTGTGACAGCACCTTTTTTAATATAATATATATATATATATATTTATATATAAACTTCGATAGTTTAGGCTTACTCCAAGCAGTGCTAAAAGTTCCTTAAAACCAGGACAATGGCAATAGTCCAAAGAAGCAATGTTCACTGATGAGTGCTACCCAGTGTTTGAAGAGAGCTGCTACAGAGAGAGGGATACAGAGCTCACGGCCACGGGCTGGGAAACACTTGGGTCCCAAAGGTAAAGTCCTTGGCAAAACTCTCAGTGGCAATTGTTCTTACTCAGAAGGGCGAATACACCTTTCGTGCAAAGTAGTTTTCTTGTGGAAGCATGCTAAAGTGAACTCTGTCGGGGAACTCCTTGCAATCTCAGCTCTGTGGGGTGGGGAAAATATTTCACTGAAATTTCCTAGATTCCAGCAAGGAAAACATTTCCCTTAAAATGCCCAATCAATCCTCCCACCTCCCTCACCCCAGGACACTGCTGCAGTTTCTGCAAAGCCAGAAGAAGCTTTCAGTCTTCATTCAGAAGGCTGTCGTGCAGATTTTTAGTCAAGAAAGATATTTGGGTCTAAGACCCTCACAACATCAGACCATGGGCTTTTGAACAGTTCACCAGGTGAAACTCAGCAATACTAACATTTAACTTGCATAAATGTAGAACTGGAGATCCCAAATCCCAGGTATTACACGCTGGTCTAAATATAACGAGTTGCAATTATTGATTCCAGTCCAAGGAGAGCCTGGGAAAGGATCAGATTTCCACTTAGAGAATCAATCTTGTCTCTGAGTGTGTGTGAACACTGACATTTTTGGCCTCATGCAGTTTAGGATTTGCTATAAAGTCATTTTGAAAGCTATGGAAAACCAATAATGATGAGCAATTTAGCTCTTAAGTGTAAAGCCTCTGATAAAACTGAGATAACTGTTAGCTCTGGAAAAAAGAAAAAAACAAAAAGAGGTTATGGATGTAAACAGTCTCTTTTGTCTATGCAGTAAGATGATAGTTTCAGATGTTGAAAAATTGAACTTTTTTTTTGGTGTTCAAATCGCTTGAGATTTTATTGCTTTTATTTGTCCTTAGAAGTTTTTTGTCTCTTCTTTTTTTTTTTTCTTTGTAAAGGTGCTGTCCCTAGTCAAGTTATAAGGCAACATATTTTATTGATTCAGAACTCTAATACATAGTATGGCCACTGTTACCACTGCAGCTTTGCAGCTACTGTGAGTTGGACAACAGTCAAAGTGCATCACAATGCACAACAGAGCCAGTCTCCTGACCTTACGATATACAGGACACTTTGGTTCTTGGGATGAGAGATTATAAATGTAGCTTAGATGCCTCCTCACATCACACACATTGCATAATAAAACATTTATATGCTGTCATGAAGAGGGTGTAAAGTCTAAGTCACACTGCAGACTGGCTGGTCTCAGCTTCTCCGCTCGGGCAGGTGTGAGAGACAAGTTGTAGATATGCCACCAGTGAAAGCATATAAATGTATCTGGTGCAAAACTTTTACAAGAGTATTTATAAATGATTCAGCAAGGGAGAGCAAGAAAGAGAGCAAGAGCTAAAGTGCAATTTTAAAAGAATATAAATAATTGAAATGTAGAAATAAGATACTAATTAGTTGTAACTGGTTTTGTTTTATAGGCACAGTTTAGGTTTTATGTCTACAGATCAATTTTTTTCTCTTCTTCCCCCTCCAGTAATTTTCTCTGATGTATAATGGAGCTTCAATGGTTTAAGTCTAAGGAACACTGCTTAGTAAGAGGACTGAAGAGGCAATGATAAGGCAGTATAGTGCAACTCACTATGTGATATTAGACAAGAAATGAGGATGGGGTTAGATCTTCTGTGGTGATGTATAAAATCAGCCTTAAAAAAAAAGCAGAAAAAAAAAAAGGCAGGCTTTCCAGTTATAGGTTGACTCATGCTTTCTGAAACGAGAAAGCACACTTTGCAGTACAAAGGAAACAACTGAAGGTTTATAATTTGTTTCCTTGTTAAAAAAAAAAAAAAAAAAAAAGGAAAAAAAAAGCAGATGCTGCTTTAAGGAAAACATTTAATTCTAGGAATTTCTGTACAACTGACCTCAGCAAACTTTTCCATCTTAGATGGATGACTTCTGCTTGAGACCCTGAAAGATTAAGATGCACACACACCTAGAGTAGTTTATTGCAAAACTAATATTGTAACTTAAAAAAAAAAAACAACAAACAGATTCTGTACAAGAATACTGTTCAAATGGAATGTGTTAAAATAACATTTATTAATAAATACTTTATAAAATTCTATGTGAATACTAAATTAATAGATTCCTGTTTTAAAATTGCTTTGGTCCTCATGAATTTTCATAAATTCACTCTATACGCTTTTTTTTTAAAAAAGGTATTAGCTGCTAAAAAGCACATTTTGCCTAAACTAAAAGGCTAGTTTTCAACACTAAATATAGTTGCTTAAAAAAATATGAATCCTCAAAAGTTGGGCATTTAACAACAGTTATAGCTGGCTTGTTAGTTAACAGGACTGAGTCATTAACACTAAATCCACACGCACTGAGGCACTGAACCATTGACTTTCCACTATTCAGAATATGGGCAGCAGACATTTAGCTTCATAGCAGGAATTAACTCCCAACAGCATGAAATCCTCCATAAATCATCATCATCATCATCATCATCATCATCATCATCATCACCATTGTCCTTATAAAGCACACCATGATAGCACACGAACTACTTGTCTCCCACAGGCAGCGTTATGAATATGGCTTGCATAAATTGACTTGGGGAAGGGGGGCTGGGGGTGCCAGAGCTGGATCGCAGCTTCATTTCTTTCTGATCAAAGTATTGCAGTTCTCCGTGGCTGAGATTTCCATCCTGCTCCAACGTCACGCCCACGAGGTGCTGTCCACGGTACGGTAACACCTCCTCCTGGACAAGGCACTGGCCGAGGCTCACCACCCTGCGAGTGCCCTGCGTGATGGAAGTGGTCTGAGTTGTCCTTCGCTGGCAGTGGGATAGGGCACGGAGCCCGGTGAGCCCGGCAACAGGCTGGATTGGCAGGCAGGAGGAAATTGGAGCGGTCTCCAGAAGAAGCTCGTGGAAATGCAGGATTCCTCCTTGATGGAAAGAGCCCAGGAAGTGCATTTAGAGTGACGTCCTTAGGAAGAGGCTGCTGCCACTGACCACGTGGCAGAGGGACATCCCGGAGACAGAGGGCTGGGGCTTCTCCCGCAGCCCTTGCTCAGGCAGCCTCCAGTGCTCGGTTGGACCAGCAGCTGGAGGAAAGGCTGCAGGATCACTCCCCTGGAAAACAACAGCATTTTAATGTGGAAGCAAATCTGATGAATAATATAAGGTGCCTGGTACGGTTGGTCCTTTTCCCAATGATACAGCCGATATAAATATGCTGCGTGTTGTCTTGGCCTGTGAACCTGCGACAGAGTTACAAGAAGCAACAGCAAATAGCTTTTCATCCTTTACTTATTTCCACATCACTAGCAAGGATTATACCTAAAGGCCAATAGTATAGAGAGGAGACATTTCATTGTAATTACACATTTAGGCCAACATGTGTGGTTGGCTTGCCTAGTTAGCATTAAAAAAAGAAATAATTGAGCTATATATAATACACATCAGTCAAACTGTCAAGTTGCTGAATTTAACAAAACTTCGGCAAGGTTTTTGTATTTTTTTCTTTTTTTTTTTCTTTTTAATGTAGAGGCTTTCATTTTAACAGCTAAATATTTTAATTGAAGAGACTGAATAAAATGAAGCTAAACTGTAATTCTAGTGCAGTGTACCTCAACTGGGTATTCTAATATTACCAACAACTTTGATTTTTATTTTTTAATGTATTTAAGTGCTACCCATATAGAGGGAAAGTTTTTTAGATTAACCCTGCAATGGCATTTCCTTTTTGATGGTGAATGATGAAATTCAGATGTAGGGGAAATGCTTATTTAGGCTTTTTACATAGTGGATACTCAGCTGGAACATTTTTCTCAACTGCATGTTTGAAAAAGGTTCTCTTGGGAGCCATGATGAAGAAAAACCATTAGCTATTACAACTGGAGATTAAAAAAAATTATAGATTCAGTATTTAAAACACTTTAAAAGTATATGTTTGTCTAAAATATAATAGAAAATCCTTTACATTTGTATTTTTTCATAATTTTTTTTGGTTCTTAGATTATATAATCAAGATTTACACTGTACATTAAAAATCTTCTTTTGAATGTATTTGCATAAATGGAAAGCGAGCTGTTAAAGAAAAGAATACTGATAAAAAGTTAGTCACCAAGATAAGAACTAATTCGGCAATGAATGATGCTCAGAAATTTGCTTTCCCTTCCAGACAGGCCCTGCTCCTTACAGTGCCTCCTCACACTTCAGTTGTTTCACTCTTCCTCCCACATGGAGAAGACCCAGCCTTTTAAAACCCATGACTTCTCCAACGACCAAAGACACAGTCTTTGGGGAAGAGAGCTTTGCTTCAGAACAAAGTGTGTTCGGGGCTAGAGGATTTGCTGGGAATAATGTGAATTTTGCTATTGAAGATGCAGCTCAAAATGTTTGAACATTTTTCACCAGCTCGGAGCCTGCTCCCTGGGCGAGCAGCAGGAGGTTTTGCCGCTGACAGATTTGAGAGCAAAATCAGGTCCCAATATACAGCAAGGCAGCATAATTAACTGGCATCATCTCTGTCTGATTTTCCCATCAATCACTGGGACCACTCGGGGATGCAAATCAGTTGTGCTGAGGGGCAGGCTCAGAGTCCAAACAAAAACCTTAATTGTGGCATAAGGCTCTTTTCCAGACCCTCTCTGCAGGACTGTATTTTATCCCAACTGTGGGACTTGGCATTCTTGCAGCATTTTTTAGCCGCTGCATGCCCTCTAAAAATTATTTAGTGTCCTAAAGAACAATTCCTTACCCGCGGCAAGCAGGTGTTAAGTGCCATTAAAGTCAGTGAAGCTACACTGCTGTCTGCCAGCTTGGGATCAGTCCGTGAACGTTTAAAGGAATGCCTGCAGAGAGCAGGTCTTTCCCTGGGAATTAAAAATGGCATTTTTCCAACTGGTCAGAACCATTACACTGATTTATTTCTCATTTATAGCCCATGAAGCCTGAGGCTGTTAGCTTTCGTTGCTAGAACAACGCAACCAGGTTAGGGAACAGAACTTTTCCAAATTATTATATACTACATGGATTTTTCCTACATTAATGACTGGCAGTGCAAAAAATTGCCGTGACTCTCAGGTGTTGCTCGCTGGGCCTCTACCGCACCACAGAAGCTTACAGGGCTGCTAGCATCAACACAGCTGGCTCACCATCCTGCCATCCTGCTTCACCTGCGGCTGCGCTGTTTTCGCCTTTCCCTATTTATTAAAAACACTAAATCAGGAGCATTTGTATTTTTTAAAAGCCAAATGCTTGGCGCAGCCCAGCTGCAGGTGAAGAGCTAGTGAAAGCAGCAGTCGTGCCGACAGTTTTTAGGTGGGCTTGAAGTTTTTCTTGTTCATTACCATTCTTTAAGAAAAAAAAGGGAAGTGAGAAAGCCTTGGAATGAAAAAAAAAAAAAAGCAAGGAAAAAAAAAAGCTGGGAAATGAAAAGGGAAGGGAAAAGGAAGGTGTGAGAATAACTGGAGGAGAAAAAGGCCAGGGTAGGGGAGAGAGGAGAAGGGGGAGGGCTAGACAAAAGAGAATGCTATTTGGGCTTGATTTTGTCCTGAAGCCACATCCTATATAACTGCTCTGAAAGAGGCTCTGAATGCAAGACATGGTCTGCTGATAGCACAACGCTAACTCTTTTTTATTATGCTGTCAGCAGATGCCCTTGCTCTATATTTATAGCCTAATTACTCCTAGTTACCTATGTTTGACTCTGTTTAATACTTTTCATGCCTCACATTGGCTAACAAGCTGCAGTTTAACACAACTTTGTATTTCTGAGGCTGCGGGCTAGACTGGTGAGAAGGAAACATGACTATGTACAGAAACAGTTAGGTTTATAAACAAGTAACTGGTACCAAAAAAATGGAGAAAGCACCAAAGCATTTCTCAAGCTGATAGCATATTAATTGCTTAACTCCCTTTTATGTAACTAAGTATAAAAGACATTTTAATAACTATAAAAATGAATAGCCAGAGTCTTTCAAGAACTGAGGAATCTTCCAGGCTTGAGTTACGGTTGCAAATGTCCTTAGCAGAGAGGACGCTTTGATACGGTACCACACTCCCCCAGCAGTTTCTGATCAACCACTTTTAAAGGATGGGGTTGATGTCTGTTCTGTGGCTGGCGAGCTGGGTGAGAGTGGAGCTTCCCACGACGTCGCTGACGGAGGAGGAGGTCGTTATGGTGTTGTGCTGGATAACTTGCTGCTGGGAGCAAGCTGGGACCGGGCTTGCAGGAGGACTGCTCTCGGGACCTGGGAAGGGAATGAGGGCACAGAGACAACGCACATTCATTTTTCCATCCCAGTAGAAAAACCTAGGCTGGGTGATACTCTTGGAAATACTGATGACCTGAAGCATGCACAAGTCCCAGGATTTCAAAATATAATTATGGTTATCCAAAACTCTCTGTCTTAAGATTGTTTTACTTCTCGTTATTTTTTACAAGCCAGCTTCTCTGATATCAACCTGACTTCAGGAGTTGAGACCTTGAAAAAAGTCCAAGACCTTAATAACTACAACTAATGTTGGGATAAAAAGTCTGATATCTTAAGGTCTTTAAAATCAGTAGGGATGCTTAAATGCTTTATTTGTTCCAGCAGGAATCAAAATTAGAGTGCAGTGCACTGCAGCACAGAAAATCTAATTCGAGCAACAGCTGATAGCCATGTAATGCAATTATGTATTCTTTTCTTTGAGTACTGTTAAAGAGACAGATGCATAGTGATGCAGAGGAGACAGAAATGGGCTCTATTTTAAGACAGTGTCACAATCTAGCCAGCCCTGAGGCTCTTCTGAACCACTGAAACAGAGAATTTGTCTCTAAATCACTGCACTCACAAAATGTATCAACTAGAAAGAATTGATTAAATGTCTCCGTTAGCTGAGAACTTTTTGAACAAAAAATGAAAAAAGGAAAAAATAAAAATGAGAGTTAAAAAAGAGTTAACAAACCTTGAAAAACTGCGCCAGGCCTGGTCTGTGCCACTGTCAGAGCACAGTACCATTTTCGCTGGAGGGGACTGTAATGTTTTCCTTTTTAACTTTCCTTTTGAGAGTTATTTTAAGGTTCTGGCAGCGCCGTGCCCAGGAGGACTCTTGCCGGTTTGGAGCTGTGAGTTCAAGCAGGATCCTCCACAGGGGAGTGAGCGTCCATCCGTGTGCATCTCCTTGCCGAAAGGAGGGGTGGGGAAGACTAGCTCTGCTGTGTGGGATGCAAACCGGGGCTTTTTTGGTTTTGAGCGGGGCTGGATAAATAAGGGCAGGAGATTGGACGGCTCGGATGATGTTTGAGAAGACAGGTTCAAGTGATAATATGACCAAGAAGGGGTTCTGGAGGGAAGAATTGGAAGGTTTGCTTTCCTGTGAGGAGTGTGGAGACAGCGCAAACGTATCAGCTACTTACTTAGATATCCTTGTGATTCTTTCTGCATAGCTGTTATCGGACAGTCTTTATGTGTTAACAATAACTGTTTCAGCTGTGCTACCTCATTTTTCAGCATGGAAACCTCGTTCTAGAGAAGAAAGAGAGACTTTGGTTAGCAACAAAAATTAAATCAGGCTATTCCGCAAAGCTTAAACCCAAGAACACAAAACCTGCTCCATAACTTTGAAAGAACCGAGCAAAAAAGGCATTCAGGTGCTTGTGTGCTGGGTTATGTTAATATTTGTCAGCGACATTATTTTTATTTTATAACCTCTGAGGGCAGTCTGACAAATGAACTAACTTCACAGCACCAGAGATACTTAAGGCAATGTTTCAGCCTACTCAGGAAATACAGGGACTCTCTGCATGAGGCCTGGAGGCAGACCCATGGGAGCAAAGGCCATGTTGCTGTGCTGAGGGGCACGGTGGCAGGACTGCTGTCACCTACAGCTTGGCTGCAGCCAGTGCCTGGGTGCTGCTCACACCTCTGAGTTTTGTGGGAGGGTGTTTTGGAGGAGTGCCATTCTACAAATGGTTTTCTGCCCTTGGCAGCACACAGGCACACCTCCGCATGAAGCAGAAGTACTGTACCTACCATAAGAAGAACAGCACTGTAAGAAAGGCTTTTATTATCATATTTGTGGTATTTTCATCTATCCAGTTCATTTTCCTCACTAATAGACTGATCTATTTGTGCTTCTATCTCGCTGGCTTTGAATGAAGGTTTAACTACGTGCCCTGCTCTGAAGAAATTTTTTACAGACATGTTAATGGCACTTCAAAAAAAAATGCCCACAAAAAGCAGTGACAAGGAATGAAAATAAATACAAGTCCATCTAGTGAAGGCTTCTAAATCCCAAGACAGCTTTTTCCTGGCTTATCCCGCTAAAATGTAATTATTTCTTTAATTGAAGCGCACACATCTTGATTAACAGACTGATTATGCCCGAGCTCCCGCTAGGAGCTGACTGTGTGGGGGCAGCCCCAAAGGCACCGTCAGTCAAGCACAAAGAGCCCCTCTGTGTCTTCAGGGGCGCAGACAGTGGCTCGCACCTGAAGCTGCATGTTTGTCTGGGTGAGCTCTTCTGCTTTCTTTTCCAGTGACATCACCCAGACCTTCCTCTTCTGTCTGCAGCGCGTGGCAGCGGCTCGGTTCCTTTCCAGAAATTTCCGCCTCCTCTCATCTGGGTCTTCGTCCACCACCCTCCTCCGGCGACCTCCAGTCGGCTGTGGTGGCTGTACCGTCTGCGTGGGCTGCATCTGCTGCGCCGCCGGCGAGACCTGCAGGGCAAGGAGACGTTTTGCAGGGGGTGGTGAGGGGGAAAATTACAGAGGGGGGACGCTGAAATGGGAAGGGAAAACTCACACACCCCCCAGCAAGGTCTGCAACAGGCTCAAGTCAAAGGCTGCACCAGGTGCCACTGAGAGCAGCTGCTGGCAAATCCTTGCTATGGTCAAAGGAGAGGTTTTTTTTAAATTATCCTCTGAACATTTTTTCTCCCTTGAATTAGTTCTTAAAAACATTCACTTAGATGCATTCTCTGCCACCACCTATTTCAAACCTGAAATGTTCAGTTTCTCTCAGGGTCTGTTTTAATCAAAGCAGAGGACTGTAGTGGTCTAATTTCTGCATCTTTCTCTCCTTGGCCACCAATTGCCTCCAAAATTTTAGGCCATCTCTATTTCCCAAGCTTCACCATCTCCAGCTCAATCTTTGCCATCTCTGGACACAGGAGATGCAGAGCTCTTTGTGCCTACATAGAGCTGGGAAGCTGTGGGCTGGGATTGCACAAGGGCAGCAGGCCTCACTGCCCCTCAGGGGCAAAGAAAGAGTTTAGGTTGAACCTGTGTTTTGATGAATCGAGCTTGAACCTGCACTGCGTGGATATGAGATATTCCTCTTACTAGTTTCCATTTGACCTCCGTCCTGTGGAAGCTACACTTTTTTTCATTCAATTTATCCCTGGCACTGAGAGCAGAGGAACACCACATCCAGTCCACTGTTACAAAACAATGGAAAAAATATGAATTTATGCTTTCAAGTGCAGGGGAGTATTGATCCCACTCCTGAGAATAACTGGCCCACAATATTACAGAAAAGGTGCATGGTGGGCACAGCGCCATGTAAACTATTCTCCAGTTTACTCCTGGGCAGATGGAACATTCCCACGTCCTGTCAGGAACCAACACCAGATTTAGTGTTCGACTGCCTGGGAACAGGCTTCTGGACTACTTTCCTGCCTCTCTGTGGCACCCAGGCTATGGGGCCCTAGAGACATCCTCTCTCTCCCCCTGCTTAGGGTCTGGGAACCCAGTCCATGAATCCTGTTGCTCACACTCAGCTCACATTGCTGCTGCCACTCCTGCAGCGTCTGGAACAGTCTGGAAACTTGAATTGTTGACTCAAAATTAACCCTCTTGTTCTGGCAAAGGCCCAAACCTCCAAGGTGCTTCCTTTTGACTCCAGGGAGTGGATGTACTCAGTGCTTTGTCAGACTGAGCCCTGAATTTCAATTGCCGCAATTAACGTGTTTGCCTAACACCTCAGTCTGTCCCAATTAAAATGATACTATCGTCTTGAGTCTTGCAAAGTTGAGGTGGCTTTTCTGTCTCGAATCTAGTTTGCTCCTTCCCCCAACTGACTTGTGGCAATTACAGTGGCAATTTTATGTGTAATTATTCTGTACATCTGATAACGCTTTTTGCATAAAGCCAAATTTATTCCCAGCTTTATGTTGCACTGTCAGGGAATCTCTCTCACAGGAGCAGAGAAAAAAAACTTTAAAGAAAAACCTTCTAAAAATAAATAAGCCACCCCACATTTTCTGACTGATTTTTAAAATTTCAGCTTGCACGAACACTGTATGTTTGCTGATAAAATCTTCAACGCGCTGTCCACGCTGAGGGTTGGAGTGCCAGGTCCATGGCAGCTGCAGTGGGCACAGCCCCCATTCTCACCAGCATCCCCTGGCTTCTGCCAGGAGCCCTCTGCCAAGGGATTCCAGCTGCTCCCTGTCCTCTGGGGCCAGGCATGCTGCCTCTTTAGCAGTATGTCTGAGTGCAGAGGTCCCAGAAGTACCTTTTAATGTCAACATCTCGTCAAAGACCTTTCACTTTCTCACACATAACACCTTTCCAGACTTCAGAGATCTGTTATATATGTTTCCTTATCCCTTTCTGCTCCTTTCCCATTCAGCTTTAAAAATTCCTGTTTCTTAACTCCCTCAGTGAGGTCTGGTACAAAGGCAGAAAAAGGTAACTATAAATTTATTTTTTTTTAATTCCTCTCATATAGTTATCTTCTCCTGAATAACTGTTGAGTAATTTCATTTTCAGAATACACCAGGCAGTCTCTGGGTAGTCAGAATGCATTTTCAGAACAACAGTATCTTCTCTCCATCTAAGGAAGATATTAATTATAAGGGCTGCCATTATTCCACTAATAATGTCACGTGGGATAATTAACTGACTCTTACTTGATAGCTCTTAACCCTGAAATATGTTAGACCATATCTTTGTAACTGTCTAAGCATCATTCTTTAGCAGGATTTCATTGCCCTGCCTAGGACATAAGAAGGAAAATGAACTAATATAAAAATGTATGTTAATTTTGGTGTTCTTAGAGGATGCTAATCACATATCCATAATGAAGACAAACATAGGACAGCTAAGGGAATGAAATGACATCCAAACCCCAACTCCACTTGAGCTGTCATGCTGGCAAGTTTGATATAAAGAAATCTTTAGAGGACTAATGCAGAATAATAGTATAATTTTTGTAGTGGTTGAGGCAGCATAGCTAGAATTCGGTAAAATATCTCTCTTTCCCAGAAAGATACCTATCAGAAGCCTATTTCTACTTTTATCCAGTATTTATTTCTGTTCTTTGCAATTTACCCCCAAACTAATACCCATTCACTCATTCTATGAAAGCATAATGCCTTGGGCTTCTGTGTATCAAAATGGTAGC
Source organism: Bombycilla garrulus (assembly GCA_013400315.1). Classification (NCBI taxonomy): domain Eukaryota; kingdom Metazoa; phylum Chordata; class Aves; order Passeriformes; family Bombycillidae; genus Bombycilla; species Bombycilla garrulus. The sequence continues at coordinate 1,002,115 of VXBU01002007.1, forward strand.
TGAAAAGCATGAAATGAATCCTAGCATTACAGAAGGGCACGGTGCAGAATAACAACAGTCTCGGCATGGGAGTATGCAGCTTACAGCAGCATGGACCATGCTGTTGTTTGGCAGGTGGTTTGGAATGGAAGAATCTGGCTCAGAAGAATAAGGAGGTTAATAATTAGAAAATCACACCATAAAATTAATGTCTGCTGGAGCAATCTGATCCCCAAAGAGGCCATTACCATGGGGACTATGGATGAGCTTTGAAAGTAATAACTATGTGGTTATTACTCAGCAAGCCTTTCTTCCCCCCCCACCCTCCAATGCATCTGTTCAGAAATCACTATTGCCTTTGCACCAGAGGAGCAGATGCACAGCAAGAGCTCTGCTGCCTGGGGAAGCCACTGGCCCTGGGATTCCTACTCCATCACCCTCTGCTGATCCCCTGTGTGACACAGAGCCGTGAACACTCCTTGATCTCCCACGGTGACATACTGTGCATGGCAAAGCTCATCTGACTGCACAGAGCCAGCTCCAGAGACTGTGCAGTGCTGGACACAGAGTGACCCTGACACAGCTTTGTGGCTGCTAGTCAGTCCACTTGCCCATATGCCTGTATCTCTCTCTTCTTGCCTGCCTGGGAGTCTTTTGTGGTGCCAGCTAGAAAGGAGTACAAAGCACAAGAAGTTAAAACTGTCTTAACTGTGTAAGAAAATCAAGGTCCTTGTTCAATTGGGTCTAGAGGAGGGCCATTGGCTCACTGATCTTGTCCTTAAAACTGTAAGGGTTGTTTCCCTATGGTAGCTGTTTTCCATAGTAGTTTTCTCCTCACCTGTTTAAAGTGGTGCTGTGGATGTTGTGCAGCAGTGGTCCTTACCATGGGATCTGATGCCCTCAACTGCACTGACGTGTTTATCCTCCTAACCCCTCAGTGAAGGTTAAATGATTTCCCCCATCTCCCATCCTTGGAGTCCTCAGTTGACTAAGCACAACTTTATTCTTATTCTCTCAGTGATCTCCAATACAGCAATCAGGTTACTTTTGCTTTCTCTGATATGAGATGATGTCTTTTCATTGGAGTTTTTAAACAACTCCAAGGAAAATAACTCATTAACAGATGGGAAAATAATTGAATTCACAAAGTAAAAACTGAAGTTAAACTTAGGAAAGCTCTGGACATCCTCTCACAGGGGAGTCTGCTGCTCTTACTTAGACTGTTTCTCTAAAGCTGACAATTCATTTTACATTAGCAAATACTTCAGGGAAATTCCATGTGCTTGCAGACTCTGCGGTAATAAAGCTAAATGTTAGTAAATAGTTAATGTTGTGGGACACTGGGATGTCAGCCAAATACTCTCATTTTCTTTAATGTTTTCTAAGAGCTTGTCTGAAAGGTATTTGCAAGCAACACAATACTTCACAGATTGAACTTCTTATGGCCGGCATTCCTCTTTGTCCTCACATTCCATGCACTGCCTGTTTGTCTTCCTTAACTTTGCTCTCCAGACCTGACATGTTACAGTAAATGCCCCCAGAGCTTTATTTTCTTGTGAAATCCTGATGCAGGAGCCTATCATTTTAGACATTAATAGAATTACTCTTAAAAATGACTCTGCTAAAGTTTGTGCTCACTAGCTCATTACTTCAAGAAACATTCAGTTTCAAATTCCTGAAGCCAATATACCTGGTCCAAAAACCTTGAGTCCTCCAGCTCATTCAGTGGAGACCTTCACTGACTTGTCACATGAATACAGGTCTAAATAGCCTTCTTTGTTTAAATCTCTCTCCTTGGACTGGCTTTACCCTCCTTCTTCTCCTGCCACAACATGCACCATCTACTGCCTGCACACACAACTAATCTTTCTCTTATATTATGCAGATGTCTGTCCTTTTCACAGGGTCTGGATCACTTAATCTTTTCTAAGCCATTGTATCCTAGCTTAGAACTACCTCTAATATCTCTAGTCTTGAATACCACCCTGGCCACGCACACACACCAGTGCCAATTCATTTCAGTGAAGACTTTGTAATGTATTTCTGCAGGTAGAACTCATACAGCCTGTTAAATCTTGGCCTGAGAAGTTCAGGTTCAAGCACATTAAGCAACATATATAATATGCCAATCTCTGTAATAAACCTCATCCATAAAAGGATATGTGGCAATCTGCAGAGCTCAGAGCACTGAAAAGCCTTGGAGCTCCTTATAAAGTAAGAAATTACAAATGTCTAGTAAATTAGGCAGCAAAACAAGTTGTTGCTTCACTCCATTTTCTAAATAAAGTTTGAGCATCCCCATCACCATTAGCAGACATTTACAAGCAGCCCAAGGGGCTTGTATCTAACAAGACATGCATGCAAGAAGAAACAATACCGAGATCTGCCCTTAACTCCACCCAACAGCAAAACTCAGCGATGCAGCAGGACAAGAAGAGGTACCTGTGCTTGTCCGCCCGAGTGCAGCGGGGGGTGCGGTGAGGTCTGGTGGTGTGCCGGGTGTGCGTGAAGGTGCGAGTGGGAGTGGTGGTGGGGATGGTTCTGCTGGTGATGAGGCTGAGGATGAGGATGGTGTGCCGGATGCTGGTGCTGGTGCGGGTATGAATGGTGAGGTGGCAGTGTCTGGTGCTGATGAGGATGTGAGTGCATATGATGGTGCGGTGTCTGGTCCTGTCGCGAGCTCATCATTTCCATCATGTGGCCCATGGTGTTCATATTCCCGTTCGACATGGCGGCAGGATGATGAGTCAGTGCTGCCTTCAATCTCTGCAACAGAACAAGGCAGAAAATTCAACATTTGTACGTGGTGATCGGAGCAACCGGAATTGCTGAAGCAGAAATGGTGCCCTGTCTTGTGCTTTGAGATTTATTTAGCTTTTCTCTTGCTGTTCCCTTGATAAAAGGCATCTTACTACAGTTAGAGAAAGAACATATTGGGCTCCAATCTAGTTTTCCACTGCAAATATTTAAAGATACAAATGTCTGAATTGAAATTTAACAGTTACACATTTCCTACTGTGCTTCTGAGGGAAAATAACTGTCTCTGTCTTTGGCCAGCTCAGTCGGGTTACCTTCATCAAGCTTGTATTCTCGCAACTTTTAAAAATTAAAGTCTGATTTAAATAAAGATGCAACGAAGTGCCCATCTTGTTTTTACTTCAGATATTAATTAAAAGACTCATTGGAAAATACATTGCATTGACGTGTTTTTCAAATTCAGGTGTACTAGTACACAACTTGTTCTTTCATCATAAAGATGGGAAAATAATGAGAATGGCCTCAATCTCATCCTCCTTTGCTGAAAAGTTGAAGTGGGTGATGTCCTTTTATCACATGCTAACTAACCTCTCTCTGTTTAGTTTGCCACATGTCACTGGATTGGGCCCTGGAATCTGACTAGGGAAAAACTTTCCCTAGTATCAATGGAATTTGTTCACTTTTAGCTGAACACAACTAAAGGCCAGTGGGAAAGGTTGGAACATTTTGGACCGTAGCATAGGGCCTTTGTGTACAAAGGATATTGTGGAAATACAGAGTAAAATAGTTCATTTTCAGCACAATTACAGGGTCATCCCAAAGCCGTGAGCTGTACAGACATACAGACACCTTGCTGGTGTCATCTGACCCTTGGACTACTGAAATCACTGGCCTCCTACAAGAGTGTGCCAAAGGTAGAGCCTCACGGATGCCAGATGGGAGAAGAATTTCTTCCAAACCCATAGAAACCTCCTTCACATCCATGGTTCTGCTTCTTGCTCACCATAGAACATATCTATAGGCAGCCGCCCAAGACCTCTTTTAACTCTTTTTATATTCAAAGTCCATTGATTTGCTCTCACTAATGCAAGTAATTAGCAGAAAACGTTAAGATAAAAAAGAAAGGAAGGAGGTGCATGGTATCGCTTGATGCCAGACCAGCACAATTTGAATAACCCATCAACTACCTCATAATTCATTATCCAGCCAGAGGATAGAATGAATAGCTCATAGAGCTCTCAATAGAGAGCTTATCTGTAGGAGATGTCACCACAGGACAGTCAGTAAAAAAATGCAGTGTTAGGAGGCAGAGAGGTGAATGGTAGGAGGCACAGAGGTGAGCCTTTCCCCATAGCCATATCTATCTGTGGGTCACAGATGACTGTCAGAAGATCCTATAAGCCAATGTGACAAAAAATGCCAGCAGAGGAACAATGGCCAGGCTGAACTGCATTTTGGTTCTGTCTTTAAAGCAAAAAGAGTGACTGCCAGAACTTATAGATGGGGATTTTAGTCTGTTTTGTATTGAAATAACATCTATCTGTTGCAACACTGCAAGGCCACAGGCTTCTATGTTCAAAGCTGTTACTGTACTGTGTTTGTACAACTGTGAGTGAGAAAGAAAATTCTTAATGATTAAGGGTAAAAAAAGAAGGTTGTGGAAGGCAAAAAGAATTAGCGTTCAATTCAAAGTGTTATTCTGAAGTTTTTGTATCCATGTGCTTTTTCAGACTTCAAGGTTATTCTACTGAGATACTCTAATAGATCTATTAATCTAAATTTGGTGACTTCTTTCACTAATGATAAATTGGCTGACCAAGACTTAAAAGAAAAAAAAAATATTTGCAAAACACATCAGTATCTCAGTTTGCAAGTATGAAGTCTAGACTGATGTCTTTTAAAAAGTTTCCTTTAAAAAGTCTATCAAACCATAGCTACATGGCATGTGTCCCATCCTGATGATCTTCTCAAAAATAGAGATCAAAGGTGACTGTGCCAGTGAGGTTAAGTACCTCCTTCTCTACCTCTAAAGTCAGAACAGAGGGCAATCTAATATCAATAGCAGTAACCCATCCTGGGCTTCAAATGGACATTTAGAGAAGCTGTTGTCCTTAACATTCCTGAATTCAAGTGCTACCATGGTTACTGCAAGCATCTCCTCACAATGCTCAGAATAACTGGTGTTACCCAGGAGAGTATTGGAAAAAACACAGGGAAAAATGCATTAGTAAGTCTTTCTCTGTGTCATGTTTCTTCAAAACTCACTAAGATTTTTTCATGGAGCTGAGCCACCGTGCACGTTTAAGACAAAGCACCAACAAAAGCTGTTGTAACTTTGTTTTCTGAATCTAAATGCAAAATAACCAAGCTCTCATTAGCCAGCAGTTTTATGTGACAAATACCTTACAAAATCTACCGTGTTTTTTCGTCAAAGACCTCTGAAACTGAACTCTAGTACGTCTTCTAAACTGCAGCCTTTCAAAGCAAAAAAAAAAAAGAGGGAAAAACTTAATCTGTGAATAAACATTTTTTTTTCAGCTGTAAAAACTGAGGCTTACTAGTGTGGTGCAACTTCAAGGAGAATAAATTATTTTGTTTTCTTTCCATAGCCCTTCTACCACATCCATTTATTTGAGATAGCAAATCAAGAGAGACAGTGAGAGGTCTGACATGCAGCTGGTTTCAGTCAATAGGGGTCATTTCCATTTGGTCTGTGTATTTTACAAGCTCCTTGTTCACTGTTCCCAATGGGAGGGTGGGCCAGCTGCCCTGGATCCCAGTCCTGGTAAGAAACCAGCTCTCTACATCATCCTGTCCTGGGGCAGCAACAGCCATTGCCTCCCTTTAACTTCATGCTTAGATCAGCTCTGTAGCAGCAAGAGTCCTGTCCATGCCCACATCTGGAGCAGCCTAAATCTTCCAATAACCAGACATTGCTGCCCATCAGAAACATTCAGGGAATGATAAATTGGGTTTTTTCATTTGGTCTTCAGTGAGATCAATTGTTTTTGATATTTTAGTTAGAGCAGAGGCAGGGAGATTCACCAGAACGCGGTAAACTCTTTGCACTGAGTATGTGTAGCGATTGAAGGGCAGGCTGCAGTTTTGTTATTGTTTCTTTTATGTGTGCTAATTGCAAGCAGCTGTTTTAGTTTAGTGTCAAATAAAATGTGATGGCATAAAAATCGAGCTCACTGGACTGACGACACCAGCAAATCCCCTCTAGAATGAAATGGTAACCCAAGATCCAATTTTGCGGCCGGTCAGTTTTTTCAGGAACTGTGTGACTGACTTCACCAGAGCCCACAGGGACCTGTGAGTTTGCAAATTGGGACTGAAACAGAACACTTGCTACTCAGACCTGCTTTCACCTAAACCTGAAATACCTGCTAACCTCATACCAGTGATTTTTAGGGTACAATCCCTTTTTTCTCCCTTTTAAAGGGCAATTAAAAAAAAGTCCCCATCAAGCCAAGAGGAAATGGAGGTCCTCACCTTTCCTGACCTTTGGCCCTTACTGCTTATTTTTATTATTTTATCAAAGTAACATAGTGGCCAACATCAGTTATAGCTGATTTCCACTCAGGCATGACATTTCAATAACTCATTGTGAGTGAGACAGACAACAAGACAAATCTTTCACAGAGAACAGCCTGCTTTGCCTCTGATCAAGTGAATAAATAAAATTCCCTTTGATCCTACTGATGTCAGAAGCACATATGCTATAATCTTTGATGCTGAGGAGGAAATAGAAACAGTGAATATTGGTGCTTCGCAGGTACGAGCGTTGTGTTCCCTGTACAGAACAGGGAACTGTTCCTTGTGGCAATGCCCCTAACTGACACATTTACTCTGAAGCTACCCCACTGAATGCCATATGAACGTAACACCTCAAAGAAGTCATCCTGGAGTATTGGGGGTTTTTGGAAACAAGAGGGTTTTCACACTGCTTCCTCATCTAAAGACTGATATCATGGTGCAGTTAATTGCTTGGTGCTTCCTTTTATCAACACAGATCCTAACTTACACACTGAACGTCTTTGGACAAACCCCAAATCTACCAAAAATAGACTACAAGCATTTGAGATCCTGAATGAAGAACAGTATCAGCTTCCCTAACACTTCTGCTATTCTGGATCTTCCTGCTTTCTAATTTTCCTCAATTGTGACATATATTTCAAAGTTGGCTTGGTTTTTGCACTACCTTTCTTTCTCAAAAATTGTTAGTGAAAAACAGACAGCAATTTTTTCCAGTTTGTTAAAAGAAGAAAAAAACACAAACAAACTTGTAAATCTAGAGGTTGTTTTTCCCACATTCAAAAATGGAAATAATTTTGTGTGTTTCACATACATATTAAAACTTACAATATTGAATCAATACTTACAATATTTATATAATGTTGTGTTTAAACCAGGCTATACATATTATATGCCATAATCTGTATATGACTATAAAATACAACTTTCTCCCATTCTCCTCTCAATGAAGAAATGACAACAATCTTCGATTTTACAGGTGCTCTGTGCTTGCATCAAACAATAAGCTATTGTAACACCCAGCTGAATTTTAGGTTGGGACAGACATGGAATGCTGGTTTTGAATAGGATTGAATTGTTCCAAATGAGTATGCATTGCTGCACTCAGAAAAAAACCTCTCTTTCCTCCTGGTCTGCATGCCCAAATCCCACCAAATTAGAAAGAGACAAGACCAGCTGCAGTATCTAGTTAATGTCTGGTATATTCTTATCCGGAGATTATATCAGACCCCAGAAGGCACATGAAATATGATCTCAAAGACATTTTCTTGCTCTAGTGACTGTGATTCTAGTCCCTATTATACAAGGGTTTAGTAAGTTCCCCACAGGGGACAGAAGAGTTTAGAGAGGGGTGGGAAGACAGAAAGGATTACAGACATCAAGTATCACCACACATCTGCAATTCAGTAGCAACCTCAGGGTAATGATCTTGATTAGCCAAACTTCATGGCAAGCATACCACTGATTTCAGTGTCACTAATATTGTTTTCTCATCTGCAATAGTCAAGCTTTCCTTTTAACTCCAAGTATCATACCCAAAATGAATATAGGTTGAGCCAGTGACAGCTAAAGCTGTGAACAGAACTTCACCCAGAACACTTCAGAGCATCACAATGAATTTTATCCTTTCCTTTAGCTACGACTGTGACAAGAGAACTTAGCATAAATGTCACCCAGGTCTTTTACAGTTGGCTGCTGAAAAGGATTTCACAGTGTAAATAACAGAAACCACTCTTCGCAAATGTTCCACTCGCATTCATAAAAGTAAATTGGAAGCGATTCATCTCCACTCAATAAGCGAACTGCAGATACTTATGAGCACATTTCAGAGACTGGCAATTAGAAAGTCTCTGATGCCACATTAAATGCTTGCTCCTACATTTCTTGTGCAGTAAAATACAGTCCTGCCTATTGACGGAAGGAGGAGCAAGATGGGTGAGAAGGACATGAAATCCAGTACTGAAGTGACACATTACACTAATATAAAGAGAAAAGTGGGATACATTTTATTCACAACTCGCCAGTAAACAGTGCCAAATTGCTAATCTTCGAATTATTCTTGGGCTGTTAGGCAAATCTGAATTATACTTTCCCCTCCTTTTGTGCTTTCTTCCCCACTTAGCTGGATTTTGTAACAACACGAACAATGGATCGTCATCCAGCCTTCGGTGCAGCTCAGCCTCTAATAAAAACAACAAATTTTCTCCCTTGTATTTCCAAATGCAAACTGAATTAAACTTCAGCAGAAAGCAGCAAGAATCAACTGCAAACAACCAAAGCAGCAATAAAACTAATAGACACCAGGCTGCTCAAGGACGGGTCAGCTGCAAGAGCTGCTCCAGTGTCCCTGAGCTCGGGGCACGGGGGAGCTCTGAGCAGCCTCGCTGCCCGCTGACATCAGCCCCGGTGACGGACGACTCTCCGCATGACTGCCAGTTTTATGTAATCCAGTGCAGGTCAAAGCAGGGTGGCCCAAGGGTATTCTGTTGGAACTGCCATCTTCTGGTGGTGGCATTTCATTGCGAACAGCCACGGCTCCAGGGACAGCAGAAAACAAAATGAGTTTACATCCCAGCTCTGTCCAACAATTCCCTTCTGCCTATGTCAGAACACCTTGCAAAAGAGATAAGTACCAGTATCCTTTTGCATTGCACCGCCTTTTTAAGGATTAGAAAAAGCCTAAATTCTCTGTTCCTATTCTACATGCATTTTTTAATAAACAAGTAAATTATAATCAAGGCAGAAAATACACTGAAAGTATGGTTTATATTTCTCGCCATATACTATTTCTTGCATGAATCATTTCTCAAAACAGTATTAAACAACTGGATTTGATTTGCACAGGAGTCAGGAAATGTAAAGTTCAAAAAATCAAACCCCTAATTCCCACCAAGTCTAAGTCAATCCTTCCATGTGTACCCATGACAAGGGATATTTAATTATGTAATCGCACAAGAGACAGAAAAGTGATTTATTACTGGCAAATGGTGTCACATAATTTCAACATACAATACCAATGGAAGGATCCAAAAAATACAACCAACTTCTGACTGATTTCCCCACTCTGTGCCAGAGTCCAAAAGAAAAGCAGCTACTTAGCTGCTACCTACCCCTGGAGGGGCCAGCTTCTGACAGCAAAATACCTGACACTTGGGGATTGATTACCTGCTTGCTAGTTTTGCCTGGGACAAACCTAATTTTCTTCATAGTGGCCAGTATGGTGTTGTGCTTTGAATTTGTGCTGAGCACAGGGTTGATAACACACTGCAACATTTTTGTTATTTCTGAGCAGGGCTTGCACAGGGTCAAGGTCTTTTCTGCTTCCTGTCCTCAGTTGGGATCAGCTGATCCCAGCTGACCAAAGGGATGTTCCATTCCTTCTGATGTCCTGCTCAGCGTATAAAGTGCCAAGAGAAAGTGAGCTAGCAGCTTTGTGGAGCTGAGTTGCAAGCTATCAGTAGGCAGGCACATATCAAATTCTAGTTCTCCAAATAGTCAGTCTTTTGCTTACTTAGTCCTCCAGATTAATCTATGGGCTATTCCCATGCATGCTACACTGTCACCCGTGGAAAAAGAGAAAAAGAGGTGGCAATAAAATCACTCAGTGTTAATCCCACTCTGTAAGACACTGTGAGAACTTGGATTTAAGGGAACCTGAATCTATACTGCTCTCTTCATAATCTATTCTCTTAGATCCATTTTAAAGCTCATTCACAAGGTGAGGGACCGCAGATTCTTTCTTCACATTGAACATTAAGCACTTTAAGCCAAGCATCTGGCAGAGGGGTTGAAGCTCAGGTCTTCCTCAGTCCTGCAAGCAAATGCTCTAACCAAGTTTCTAAAATCATATTTCCATGTTCCAGGCAATGCAAATGGAAAGTGTTTGTACAGTGTTTGCATTGCTGTATCTATCTATATATTTTGCCTGAGAACACAACGAACATTTATGATTGTATTTAATGAGAAAAGTGGGAATTGATTTCAGAGGAAGTTGAGGAATTTCCTACACAACCCACATATAGAGCAAATCCTCAAATCAAGGCACTCTAACACTGCAAGGAACACTAGGTTTGCATATTTTAATCTGTACTCAGAGATCAGATGGGATTAGCACTGCAGAAATTTCCCCCTACAGAATACTGCTCTGAAGCCTTGAGACCCCTCAATATGTACTTCAGCTTTTTGACGACAATGCAAACTGCTTATTTTCCTTTTCCCTCTCATGAGAATAAAACACACACCAAGAACACAAGAAGGCCAGGTTCAAAGTCTTTCCTGTCAGAAGATTTCTGAACTTTCATCGCCCACCTCTCACTAAGCCTGATTATGATTAAGTCATTCATATTCAAAGAAAAATGCCATCCAAGCACATAAAACTTGGGGTTTTCTTTTTTTCCTTCACTGGTGTGATTTTTGAATACTCGTTTTTCCTGGATTAAACCCAGCACATTTAAAGGGCTACTAGCAAGCCAGAAATCGGATACATATGCACTTAAAAGTCCTTTGATTTCATCCCAGATGTGCAGTGCTCAAGGGCGTACACACACATACAAGAGCACAGAGCACAGAGGACACGATCTGGTCTGTAGATTTTGTTTCAAGATTATACCAGACTCTGAAATGTAAAACTGAAGGCTTGACCACTTACAGCCATTAGAGATCCCAGGGCTCGCTGTGAAAGGGTATTGATGTTCATTAGCCCCTTGGCCTGACTGGAGAATTCACTGCAGGTAATTAGACATTGTCTCGTTACCACAAAGTTTTAGGTGAAGATATTTTTCTTCTTCATTTCTAAAGGTAAGTGATTCCTGAAACATTTTTAAAGCATTCATGGATTTTTTTTAAATGAAGAAATTACTAGAATATGAAGTACAGCACAGGGACATATAAAATGAGAGGGTTCTTATGGGGCATTTCACATCTTTTTTTAAGGCTTTTTTTTTCATCTAACCCAAAAGAATGAAAATAGTATTTTAATTCAGCAGACAACTTTCAATTATGTAGCTGTGAAAACATAATTTTTAGCAGCTTTTTAAATACATGCACTCCAGTATAGCATATAGTAGGCAGTCAACAGGTTAATGTTGACTAAAAGAAAGTGTCAACAGGTTAATTTAGTGTCAAATTTCACTGTTATAAAATAAATACAATTTATGCTGAGAGTTGTGAGAATGGCTATAATGAATATTCAAAACAGAACACATTGGTGTTGATAAGTATTGTCCTATTACGCCCCATGTAAGGTCTCTTAAGCCCTTCCAGGTTTCCTCATGCTGTCCCCCTGACTCCATCCCTCAAGCTGCTGCCCTCCACCGTGCTCCTTTTGTTCTCCACCTGCAATGCCATCCCCCTTTGTTCATGGACAGCTCAAGTTGCTGCCTTGTTTTTCAGCACCTCAAACGTATCAGCTGCTTTCAAACAATGGTGTCTTGGGTCAGAAGCATTGAATTTCAAAGCCACCCAAGGCTCCAGGAACAGCAACATCTCAAACCTCAACCAGATACCAGCTGCCTACTCTGTCAGTGCCACAAAGTTTTTTTAATACACTTAGGATAGTTACATTGTGAAACAAGAGAGAAAAAGATTGGAGCCTTCAACCATTCTTTTTTTATTGGAATTGGTGATTTACACTAATGGGTTTTACTTTGTGTTTGAAAGGGCTAGGAATGCACCCTCAACACTCCCCATGGTTTAGTTGACAAGCAATGACTTAGTAAAATGCAATATATTAGCAGCTCACTCTCTTGCATGTGGCATGTTTACTCTTTGGTAATGCTGCTTTTCAGAGCAATGTGTCAGAGCAAACAAAAAAACCACCTTCCCCAGCAAAGGGAAGGATGCTGCCTGCTTGGTAAGCCATTGACTCAACCTGTCATTTCTGGACAGCTGGATTTGGCTTTCCCTTGGCATGTACCACAGGACACAGAACAAATTTGCACAGGTCAGGGGCCTGGCTAGACCCACAGCTGCAGTGGCTGTGACACAAGCAGGATCTCCTTTCCAGCACCAGGTAACAGCTGCAGGGTATCCTGCCTCACTTTGTGTGGACTCTTCCCTGTTCCTCCTGCCAGTGGAAAGAGAGCATAAATGACATCACCAACCCAGGAATGGGGTGAAGCTAGAACCAGACACCTACCCAAAGCACCTGCCAGCATCCTGGGAAGAGACAATTCCTGCATACCAGTTATCTGTCTGTGCTTGCTGTCCTTCACAGCACAAATGAGTCTTCTGAAAAGCACGGCAGAGATCCAGTTGCTCCTCCTATTACCCTACCTCCCTTTTTTAAATATTTCTTGTGTACTTCTACTGAGTGAGAGAGAAAAGCATAAATACCATCTTGTTTAACACATCTTCCTGTCTCCTCTCCCTGCCTTGCAGACAGCATTATACATCTTCCTGACACCACCATTGTCTGATTCATTTGACATATGCACCAGAAAAAAAAATGTCATGTTCTGAACAAGAACATAACACTGTGATCTCATTCCCATCTCAGACTCTGCAGCACCTCTCATTTCTCGCTGTTTTAGAAAAAGAAGGACTGGGAAGCTTTTCCAGCTTGCTTACTGGGAAACTTACAGAGGAGATGTGGTAATGGGAAACCAGACCAGCAAAGGCACACAAGCTTACACAAGCATGTTGGAAATCAAGGTAATGACACAGGAAGTTCAGCTATTTACATCCTACTTAAGAGTCTGAAGCAGCAAAATCTTTCTCATCTCCTGTAATTTAGGAATATTGAGGAACCACAAATATTTCCAAAAGGGAACACCACTCTGAGAGGTGATGACAGGGACATTCTGACTGTATGATGAAAATCACTGACCCCTTCTTTCTCATAATTTTCCTCTCTTTTGAAATAAAAAGGTCACAGGTATTACCCACGTCTGTGACATCAAAGGTTATAATGAAGTTCCCAGCAAGTCAATGTAAGGCTTCCTGATACCTTGTCTTATAGAATCATAGAACTGTAGAACCATGTGTGTTGGAAGAGACCTTCAAAGACAGTCTAGTCCAGCCCCCTGCAATAAGCAGAGACATCTACCACTTCTCTGGGTGTTTCACCATTCTTATCATAAGGAATCTTCTTCAAATCTTCTTCCTGCTATCTGGTCTAAAACTACCCTTTTTTAGTTTAAAACCATTACTAGTTATTCTGTCACAACACACTTTGCTGTAAAGTTTGTTCTGATCTTTCTTGTAGTCCCCTTTTAAGAATGGGAAGGCCACAGTAAAGTCTGCCCAGACCCTCTCCCTTCTCCAGGCTGAACAGCCACATCTCTCTCAGTCTGTCTTCATAGGAGAGTTGCTCCAGCCCCCTCATCATCCTCGAGGTGTTTGTCTGCCCATGTCTTTCCTTGTGCTGGGAAGCTCAGAGGTGCATGCAGTGCTCCAGGTGGGATCTCATGAGAGTAGAGCAGAGGGACAGAATCCCATGACCTGCTGGCCACGCTGCTTTCAGGCGGCCCAGGACACAGTTGGGGCAAGTTTATATTGCCAGGTCATGTCCAGTTTTTCATTTACCAATACCCCCAAGTTTTTGGGGGTACTGAGAGCTGCCTCAACCCAGTTACATGACCTCACACTTAGCCTTGTTGAACCTCAGGAGGTTCCCATGGCCCCCTTGAGCGAGTCCAGAGTCCCTCTGGGTGGCATCCCATCCCTCAGGTGCTTCAACTGCATCACTCAGCCTGGTGCCACCTGCAAACCTGAAAGTGCTCTTGGCCCCTCCATCTGTGTCAGAGATGACAGCTAAACAACAGCCCCTCAATCAATCCCTGCTTGATTGCAGCCCTCATTGCCCCTCGTGTGCAGCTTCTGTCTCAGCCATAGGAGGTCACAGTTGAGAGATGGCTGTGCGCTGGCAGCTCAGACACCAGCAGTCTTGCCCCAAAAATGTGCCTCTGTTCCTCTTTCCCAGAGAGCTGCAGGAACGTCTGCTCTGCCTACTGTCTTAATAACCCATTAGCGGCCTGGTCTAATGAGTGAACCTCTCGCTCTTGCTTCTCTTTGGAGCTCTGCCAAAGGACAAAAGACCAGGGGCAAGAAGGGTTGAGGCAAACCAAATGGGGTGCTTTGGTGGGCAGGGGAAGGGGAAAAGTGGAAGAAGAATTGGAGAGGAAATGTTGAGGCAGCTATTCTTTTTTAATCTTCCCCCTGCAGTTAAAGCATCGACAGATAATTTATCACACATTTTGATGGTGCTCCAGCTGGCAGGGAAAAGAGCTATCTGTTTATTAATTCAATTAGCCTGCTTATTTATCAGCAGAGGGCGAGGAGGTGCAGTCACAGGCCAAAGTGTGCCAGTCTCAGACTGCCTGCTGTCAGGGCAAGAGGATGACTCGGAGTGGGAACATCCTGCCCCTGCCGCTCCAGCCGGTGTGCTCATCCTTACATTATCTCAGGCCTTCTGAGGTAAGAACAGAAATAAAATAAAATAAAATAAAATAAATAAAATAAAATAAAATAAAATAAAATAAAATAAAATAAAATAAAATAAAATAATCTAACAGCACACATTATGCTCACTGGTGAATGTCCAAAGCAGGGTTACAATCAAAGCCTCACAGCTTTGATGTCATCAGTTCCATGCCCTAAAAGTATTGGTTAAGTCTGACATTCTGCCCAGAACTGAATTCTTTACTTAATTAAAACAGTTGAATACACTTTGAATTTTTAATTCAGTGGGGGTAGTGTCCAAACCAACAACTTAATACAGCACAGAGCTGCTGGAAGGGGTAGGAAAGGGCAAGGAGTGCGCTGTCCAGGTACCCACCAACACCTGTCATCTTTGAGAAAGGGACATTTGTGGAGAAGGAAGAAAATGTGGGGGAAAAGAAAGGCTGGCTTTGGAATAGCAGAGATGGCCTGAGCTAGGACGGCTGGAAGAGTGGTGCGGCAACTCCTTCTTTCTGCCTATCTAGGACTATGAGTTTTCTTTGCCACTTGTTAAAAAGTCTCTGACTTCTGACTGTTGAAGCTCCAAATTCAGAAACTGTTGTGCAAAATGCTGCTTAGAGATATCTAAGCTGAAGTGTTTCTAAAAACACAAGATATGTGGGAAGTCCATGGTGTTGGAGTGCGATTTCCCTATAGCCAAAAAAATCTCCCAGCCCTAGAACCTGCGGGCCATCATTTCTATGTGATTCCAATTGTGTCATAAACAATGTTTATTTTTATTTCACTTCTATGAGCCATCCCACTTCTTTTTCTGTCATACATAAACACAGTTGCAATATAGATGCACTGGCTTTCAGATTACATGTGTCTTCACAAAAAGCATGTATGGCTTCCCATTCATACAAGTAAGTCCTGCAAATGCTTTGACTTAGAAATGAGACCGCTGATGAGGACACAGGGGTCTCCTTGAGATAAGGCTTGGACACACAGGCTCTCAAATGCTCTTTCATTGTTCTTCTTCTTTTGGTCCCGCACCACCAGATGTTTAAGGAAAACAGGCATTTTTGATTTTTTTTCTTTAAGTTTCCTTAGACTTGTTCTTCTGCCTTCTGAACTCTTGCAGGATATTTCAAAGCAGGACACCATATCTAATTAGGATGGCAGTGAATGTTTCCACTGCACATAAGCTCAAAGGAGCCTCTAAAAAAAAAGGCTCTCTATAAATACATCTCCTCCACCCCTCAGTTTCACAGCCAAGTTTGCCTTTTACTTTCCTGGCTGATGATTAGTTTAATATCCTGAACCAAAATCCTGCTTGACAGATGATTCCACTACCACTGATAGTTTAGACCACCTATCAACATTTTATAAATTCTTAATTTTCTCACTGCAGCCATATTGAACAGTTTCGTGCAAATGAGGCTTATAATTACCCAGATAAATCAGTCCAAAGCAGTATTTCTTAGGATCTTTCTCAATTTTCTCCCTAGAGGATGGGATCCCATCTGCTTTGCTACATTCAGGCTAATTGAAGGGCACTGACTTTTCCAAATGGATTCATTAATTACTCTCGCCAGATTCTCTGAGGGGTTCCTCATTCAATGGGTGACACTTGTGCTGTGCTATACTATCCACCCATGTTTAGCAATGTAGCTCTGACTCTCAGCTATGAGCTAAAGCATTTGCAGATGCGTTGGCAGGAGTGGTTCTGGCCTTTAACTGTACAGTGTTACAAAACAAATGTAATTCTGCTTCTCCTTTGCTTCTAATTTAATATGCATTCAGAATCTATAAATATTGTAACCGTGACTGTTTCAATATGTTTTAGCCCTTGCCATCATAAATATAAGCAACTACTCCAAAGACAAAACCAGAAGTTTACAGGTATTGCATTGCCAACAGCAGAAAAAGAAGAGACACAAGCGTTTGCTGCCATATTGCAGAAAATCTGGTATGTGTAGCAGCATATTGTGAAATTAAATTATTACATTTCAATACAAAGCTGTCCTACATAGTTCTGAGGCTTCATTGGTTTTATTTAGTACAGCAGCAGTCTGGGTTTTCAATAAACTCACATGTAATCATATTGTTCACTCAAACATCAGGCAGACACCAAAGGAAAATAAAGACCCATGTAGCAAAGATCTACTTTAGCAGAGGATTACCACCACTTCAGATAGAACAGGCAGAAGGGAACCTGCCAGCCCTCATGGAGTCTGGCTCTGCTGGGAGCTGTATCAGTGTTCCCCGATACCAGGCACAATTTCACACTACTTAAAATATTTTATATATCCAAGTGCTGGGTTGGTTAATTCAGGTCTATGAGGCAACTGGCCTGGGAATTTGTGACACAATCTGCTGTGAGTGAACAACAAGCCTTCATGCTTTCCAGGAATCCCAAAGCATTTTGTAAGCATCAGACCCAACTGTGGAAGTTGCTAGGCCTCCTTGCATAGGTCCATGCTGCCACACCTGATGCTGCTTTGGAGATGAAAGCAGTGCTACTAGATGTGGTGGGACACCCACTTTACAAATCACTGAATAAAACTCTGAGATTGCCTCAATATCAGAGAAACCCTTAGTGGCAGAGCCAGAGCCACAGTCCAAGAGTGGACTTTGTTACAAACAGGCAACAGTACTGCTCCTTTTAACTCTTTCCTGCTGATGGTATTGGAAGTCTCCAGTATGCAAAAGGATCAATCTTCTTGTGCCTTACTAGAGGCAGTAGCTTAAATCTGCAAAAACTGCATATAGATATATATATTTTAGCTTTAACTAGGTGACTGCTTTGGGCAGTCAATATCATGGAAACAAAAATCCAATGATACAACTAATCTAAAAAATCAGTGAATGTATAATTCTTCTTATGTAATGTATCAAAGACATAATTCTTCAGATAAACAGATCGTGTACATAGGGTTGTAGGTATGAACACGGGGGTGACGTAGGGATGTATTTTGCTCAACAATTTAAAAAGTTATTTCTCTCCTCTGACATCCTTTCCTTCATAGCTCAGCATTTGTGCTTCCCCAAAGCTCTAACCAAGATGGACTCGGTAAGGAGCCTCTTTTTTTGACAGAAAAGTTCTTTCTCACCACTTTCCCCTTTTCACAGCTTATCTTTTCTACATTAGGTACCCCTGCTCACTCGGCAGCTAATAAATTCACTCCTTCACTGGTCAGTTCAGCAAAGCAATGCACCTTCAAAGAGAAAGTCTGAAACAACTCTGTCATCACCTGGCAGGACAGTGATTCTGAGTTTGAGCGGCTGGCTATTTTATTTTATTTTTTGGTCTCATTTTGTTTGTCTCTCACCTCTCCCTGGTTTATAAACAACCATTCAGTGGTCAAAAAGCAATTCATAAAGTGTTCACCAAAAAAAGTAAAGCTAAGCAAGGAGGCCATATCTTTCGCTGCTTATTTCATCTTTTTCTGCATGGCTAGTGCTGACAGCCCAAAGGCAGCAGACAGGCAGGCAGGTGGGTAGGTGGGCAGGTGGGCAGGTGGGCAGCCCCCTTCCCCTGCCCTCCCCTGCCGGCTGGATGGTGGCTGCAGGGCAACTACACTGCTCCACGTCATCTGAGATCCTGGACACGTCAGTCCATCCGAGTCCATGCCAGCGCTGCCGGCTGACACCACATCTGGTTGTGTTGGAGTTCTCAGAAGGCAGCCAGGGATAGTTTTGTTTAGGTCTATACATTTTATCACCTTTATGACAATGAAAATCTATAGCTTGAGTACTTCAGGTCCAAAGAGATCTGGGTGTCCAGGACTTATGAATCATAAGGAATATTTTTCAGTGAAAAGGACACTCAGTGTGTTTTGCAATGTAAGAAATGAGTCTAGACATTACCAAGTTTTAAAAAAAAATGTTGAAAGCAGCCCACTAAAATTTTTCTGAATTATTAAAAAAAAATTCAAAACCAACTCCACATGCTCAAATGAACTTGATTACCAGCCCAAGACAGTGAGCTAGCCTCAGCCCTAGCTGCAGCACTGCTACACCTTTTTAATCTGGAGCTGAGGAATATGACATATTATATACACCAGTGAATTGTAAAGGAGTTAATTTTCTGTGCAGCTGACAGAAGTGATCGATTGGCCTCACTCCTTACAAATGCCTCACTTCTCTTCTGCCTCTGCTCTCCTCCCTCCCTGCTCCAGAAATGCCTCAGACCACAACATCCATCAAATCACATACATTGTTTTTGCACAGATCTTCGCAGGACAGCAAGCGGGGTTTGCTGTTTGCCCTATGTTCCAGTATTACAGGCAGTTTGGCCCTGCGCAGTTCTGAAGCAGACCACAGTATTATTTCGCATCACAAACCCTTTTCTGCTGCTGCTGCTTGAAGAGGAACTGCTATTTTATTTCTCATTACATTTGAGGTGGAAGAGAAAATGTAATGGGATATTGTAGCAGTTCAAACTGCCTGCAAGTTGTTTTAAATTTTTCCCAATTCTTTCCCATCAATTTTATCAGCAAATTTTCCCGTTAAAACAGCATTCTGAAATATTTTAGTAAGATTAAGGGTCAACCTCACTCCTTTAGTATTTTCATTTTTTTAAAGGAAGGTCCTATATAATTTCACCCGTCTTCAAAGTCCATATTTTGAAAATGATATTTTTTCCATTATCTTTCTCTGACTAAAAACCATGGAGGCATAGATGAATGTGTTTTTCTGATCTTAAAATCACTATACATTAAATAAGAAGTGATATGATTGAGAACAACATGTACCTAACAGAATTTCCCCACAAAAGAAAATAATTATTTATTTTACAAGTGTTTCATAAACTGGTAAATGCTTGGGTGGACGAAATAATGTTCACTTAAACTGGACATATACTAATTTAAAACAGAATTGGACGAATCTCAGCAGCTGCTTCCAGAAGGTATTATTATTACTATTATTATTGTTGATTTAAAAATAAAACTCATCTATACCAGACATACTGTGATTTTTTTTCTTTGGTCTCTTCCTCCTTTTGATCTGGAGGTTTAAATGACTGGAAAATAAGTGAGAGTATACTTTGAAGTAAAAAATCTTCACCCACGACGTCAAACTGTGCAGCCAGTTTCACAGCCTGTCTGCAGTGCAGCATTTGACATGAATCTTACTTTCCTCAAGATTTGTTTCTCTCACACTGTGGCAAAATAGGATAAATTAAATATACCACAGCAGAGATACTGGAAGAATTCACTTCACGTATGCAGTTGTTGCCGTGGGACAGCTGAGTAAACAGCTTGCAAAAGTCTGTTTGAAGACTGCCAGCTAGTTACACCCATAATTTGATCTCTATTAACAAAAACAACTCAAACTGTCGCAATGCCGCAAGTTGATTACTGAGCATCTAAATTATACAGTGTTGCTTGAGTAACCCTCTGCAGCAGCAGGGGCTGTGTTTTGATACCCATTCAATACTTCCCACCTTGCTGAGCAGTAGGACATCCACCAAAACCAGCAAATGCATAGGAAAAGGCACAGAGATGTTTTGGCAATATTATCCCACGACTGACAGCAAAATAGTTGTGTAATACTGTTCAACTCAGTGAGTCAACTCTCTCAACCCAGAGAATAACAAGTCTTATAAATACGTCCTTCTGAGCTGGATATAGAACAATCCAGGGAGTGAGAGTGATCCGAGGGAGGAGGAAAATCCAGAGTAACTGTTTTTGCAAATAATGCCATGGTCGTGTTCAAATAGGTGTTTCTGATTGATGCTCAACATCACAATGTCAACGAAGATACCTGCACTGACTTACTAAACTTCAAAGTGATGTGCTGACAAAAAACATAAGACAGCTTGGGCTGACGGCAGAATTAGAATGGAAAATAACAGCTTGCTGGTGACCCTCTTTCTGGAAATAGGGGGGTCCTCACTGAGACAATCCAAGTGAGTTATTCCACACTAATGTGAGGGTCAAACAATGAAAAAAAGCTTGTATGAGGACTCCATGGATTCATAGTGTACTTTAAATTTAGGCCCGTTGATTCTGTTTGATTAAAATAGGCTTCACTAAGTGTGCAATTTAGTGCGAAACATCACACTAAATTATAGAAATAGAAATTTTGTCTGCAGGAACCTAAGTTTTGTTTGTGGAAAAAATATGATGGCTATTGTGCAACACAGCAAAACATACACATACTGCAATATTTTTAGGCATGTTATTACATTTAAGCCCATGTTGTGTTAGAATACATTGACATTCACTATTGTCTTTTGTAACACATAAAAAACTCTGGAACTGAAAATGTCACGAGCCGTATGTTGGGAATGGCCGTTTTCAGTGATGGTTAACACAGCAACACCACAAGCAATCTGTGCCTCCACAAAATCTGAATGACCATCACTCTCAATATTTGTAGCAATTTCCACTTCTTTTGATGAATTGACATTATAAAAATACATAATTTTAATTGTACTGAGTTTGATGAAGTTTCTAACTGCAAAATGCCTGGCAAGACAGATGAAGACTTCAGAAAAAGATTTAAAAATTAGGCATTCAAAGAAACATGCTCCCTCCTGTTCAAATTTTTCTTTCCACATTGTCTTAACATATTAAGAAATCTTAGCACATTAAACAGAAATTGTGCAATAATTTTAGAGATTAATGGCAAGAGTGGGAGAAGACAATGACTTTTCTCTGAGAAATTATCTGGAGGCACTTTGCCTCCGGTCTCCAATTAAAAAGAAACCACAGAACACCTTTTATCTTCCCCTGTTTCAATTTCTTCCTCAAAATACTGTGCTAAAGCAGTATCCCGAAAAAAAAAAATAACCCAAACTTAACACCCCCCACCCCCCCAGGTATGAACTAGATAACATAAGCAATCTGGGTAAGAGGCTTTGCAAAGTACACAGAGGTTGAGCACGATTGTGCTTACTTCACAAAACCTATGCCTGTGTGCATCGCTCTGAATTCTATGTGCAAGAGGTGTGGCAAACTGAACAGAGTTATGCATGCCCCTTGGTGTATCACTGCCACCAAAGCCAGCTTTTCCAGCTAGGTTATGGTTTGTCAATACAGATGGTCGACACAAGCCCAGTACAAAGTGCCAGCAAGCACCCCAGAAATTCCACTGTTCATATAAGTGGTGTGACACAGAGTTTATGCACATTTCGCAGGTCACCTTGCATATTCTCTAACGTGGTGTTGCATTAGCGTTAGAAGGACAGTATTGTCTGAACAACACACAGGATATGAGATTGCAAATGATCATAGTGGCATTTAGGATGGTGAAGGAGAATGTTTTGTTAAATTTGTGTTGTCAGTGATTGCACACACCAGTTGCAGAGGTGAATTGCTGCATATAGGTCTGACGGTAGCTGAAGTGAGTCTTTCGCTTCATGCTGGACTCACAACTGTGCATTTGTGCACACACCCGTGTGTGTGTGTGCACCTTTTTCATTGTACTCCCTTTCATTTGCCCCCTTGAAAAACCCTCCTGTGCACTCCTGTTCAGGCCCTCGCAGGTCCTTGGGCACAGCTGCCACCACCTCAGCATCTCACTCTGCAGCTGCTGCAAAGCATTTCAAGGTCACTAGGTGGACAGCAAACTGCAAGCACAGTGTGTTATTGCTACCATGGCATTTCAAGTGGAAATATCTGCGAGGTTCTTCACAAACCCAGAATTTCCATAAGGTTCTCTTCCAAGTGAGTATAGAGTATACGGATGGAGAATGAAAACAACGGGGGCGCTTGGTAACGTTTATAGTTGTGAAGGCAGCAGCTGAGTGAGAGCTCAAAGAGCTGGCACAGGATCTCCTCCTCCTCCAGCACAGCAAGGAAAAGACATTACTGGAACTGGGGGGAGAAGGCGGGAATCTAACACTGTGGAGGAGCTCAGTGCTTGAAGAGTTACAAACATGCCGCCCATCAGGGGTAGGACTCTGCTGTTGGACACAGGGACTGCATTGAATGAAATCGTTAACCAAAGTTACAAAATATGGAAAATAAGGCACCAAAAAGCTGTGAGCCACCCACTCAAGCCCATATGTGAAAGTATAAATCAAATGCTAACTGCCCAGCAAACTGGCAGTCGGCACTAAAACATTACACGCAGTGCCAGCTAAAGATTTCCTTCTATGTTTTGGAGTAACCTTGATTTTTAAGGCCTTTGCCACAAAATAAAATAATTAAAAAAACATGTGTGCATTTTAACATACATGTAAAATACATATTACATACTTTCATGTAAAAAATACATGTACATATTTTTATTGAATTTATAAGCAGACACCAAGAATAAAGAAACTGAGAGACTATCAACGCTACTCTACATCTATTGGCTCCCACCACTGATTTCTTGTAAAACCTTGGTGAAGAAACTAAAGGGAATTGACTTCAGCATCCCTGCCAAATCTGTCATTTCAAGAGGAAGCACTTCCTGCCATGCAGCAATAAATGTTTCTTGCTGGCAAATTCAATTTTTTACCACTTCTAGTGTCTCATTAGGACTGGCAGCAGACACCTTCACCAAACTTTCAAGACAGCCTTTTATAACATCTACATAGTGTCTTCTATTGTAACAGCGTTAAACCAGCAAAAACCTTTTAAATCCCCTCTTTCCCAGTCGTTGGCGAACTTTAATGAGAGTCGTGGTCAAAAGGCATGTTTTGTTCTGTACTTCCTACTGAATATATTGGCAAAACAACAGCTGTCGTGCAGTGCTAAGGCTGTCTCCCACCCACCCCTGCTTTGGCACAGCTCGCTTGGATGTGTTGATTCATCCGTAGGAGAAGGGGAGAGCACTGGACCCAGTGGCTGCAGCGCGTAGGAAGGAGGCGCGTCTGCCAGCAAATCTCTAGACTTTGATCGCTCCTACTTATTTGCCTCTGTCTCCCTGCCGCGCTCATTTTGCCTACAGTCATCCCACCTTGGCAAGGATGTTTGCAAAAGCTAATAAGCCAAGCATAGTCAAGCCTAGTTAGTATAGAGATGGGAAACCTCCAAGGAAAACCTAGCTACCGCAGGAAGACATCCAGCTGGCACGCGGCTTTCTTTTTTAGCAAAAAACAGTCACCCAGCATTGCGCAGTAGGTGAAGGGTGGCAGAAATTCACTTGTGGAAAACACTTTTTCCTTTCTTCTTTCAATCAGAAGCCTGGGTCACTTACAATAGCTGAAGGGATGTAAGAATTTACCTAGAATGGTCACTTGAAAAGAGATATCCAGAATATTTGTATTCTACCTCCTTAAAATTATGACTGCAAATCTTAAACACGCAATCACCATTTCCTGTTTGAAGTTGTTAAGATTATTTGATTCTCTAAGAAGCCACCACTTTGTACCTCAAAGCGTCATACTATAAAAAGTCATTCAAGCTTACTGAAGGCTTTGACATGAAATACAACACATCTAATTCTCTCTGCTTCTCACACAGTCAGTTGGACCCACAGAGAGTGCAACACCCCACCACCTGAGCAATGAAGACAGTGTCTTACCTAGGCACAAAAAGTAAATGCCAGAAGCCTGTAGGGTAAAACCCAGTATGTCCTGGAGCAGTGTTACTTGACTGGTGGTCTACATCAGAAGGTGGTCCATGAAACGTGTGGAAATTCATGCACACCTTACTGTGCAGCTGGGAGGTCGCTGTCTAAAGGCAGGGTTCTAGCTGGGACTGAGTGCCCTATTTGTGTTAGTGTCTAATTAACATGTTTGCAATTAGAGCAAAACAAAATTATGACTTCACAAAGTAATATTCAGTTTACAGTAAGTGCTGCATAGCTCATCTATCGCACCAGTGCCACCCCTGCCTTCCCTGCCCAATGTCTAAACAACAGTGGGATGCAATAGTATCTGTGGAGTTTGTTTGTAACAGCGAGATGCCCTCCCAGTTTTAAAGATGTAAAGAAACATTGGCCTTACAGAAATATTCAGGGAATGCTTTAGGAAAGGTTTCTGTTCCTGGTTCATACTTTCAGTATTAATAGCTCCCATTTTATGGTATTTTTACCTCTGGGTTTCTGTTCTACCACCCACAGTCACTGTAATTTCCTATTACTTCAGCATTCGCCCACAGATTCTCAGAACAATATATTGGGCTCTTCAGGCACTATGACAATACTGATACATAATAATTACATTACTGTACATTTGCATACCCATCCTACCTTCTCCAGAAACTTCTGAGGTGAGGCACTAACAAATCAGCACTTTCCCAAGAGAGCCACGTGGTGATCAGCTAAGGATGCTACTTTGGTCCTGGTGGTGCAGAGGGGATGTGTGGAAAAGCCTGGCACTGTTATGACTGCACCCATTTTTATTTCTACCTGAGTGGGAAACATTTCATTTTCACAAAGCATGACTCAGGAGCCCACTTTTTGATAGAAATGAGTTTTGATTTTGGGGGGTTTTCCTAATCAAAACCATGGAACAGCTACATTTCATCCAATTTGCTCAACATCATGTGAAAGCATTTGCAAACTGCAAGCAAAGCATTAAAAATATCAGGAAGATTAGGAAGGGGAAGACATGAACAGCCTGGCAGGACAGTGGCCTGACAAATGATGTTTAATCAGGACTGGATGGAGCAGTAAGTCAACAAAACCTGCCACTTCAAAACAATCAAACCCAAACACGTCCCAAGCCTCAGAATTCAAACTGGGAAGAAAAGAGGGTGACAGAGCAGGCAACCCTTCCCTGCAACTGCTCTGAGAGCTTTTGTGTTGGAATATTGCAAATCTTAACACAGGGTACCAAAGCCTCTTTATTGAAAACATCCCAGCTTCCTGAGTGTCCTAGTGCATGTGAGGTTCATAGTAACTGCACATTCCTGAGGAATTCTCAAAAAAAAATTATTACAGGGATTACAGACCTACTGTCAATAAACTTCCTAATTAATATGTATTAGACAGTCCATTCCCCTTCAGTCTAATACAGAGAAATGCTAGATTTGCAAATTACAATGATATTATCACTGTGCTGTGTAGTAACATGGAAATACTGACTTTTACAGATCTCAGATTGTTCAAAATCTTTGAGCAATTAAAATTAATACGGAAATTTCTGCTAGACTGCTTAAGAAATACAGAAGCTCATTGCTAACACTGCTTACTCTGATGATAAGTTTAAAATTTGCTGAGGACATCAGAGCATGAGAAAATGCCAAAAAAAATTAAAGAAACAGCAGATGCACAGTCTGCCATGGCAAATTCAGACTCATGTGTAGTATTTTTTAGAGGCTACAATTTTAATCTATATTTTAAAAAATAATTATAGCTAGAATCTCAGTCAGGAGAAAAATTTTAATACTAATGAGCAAAAAATTAATAGAAGCAGAACTTTTATTTAAAAAATCTTTTTTACTGGTGAATGTTGTTGGTTCTAGCAAAATCTTCCTATTTTAGTAGAAACTAATCTAACCACATGAACCAGAAGCACAAAAACAAACAAACAAACAAAAAGCCCCCAAAAAAACCCACAAAAAAACAAACCAAACCAAACAAAACCCCAATTTTTTAAAAAAAATTGTGTTTCTTGTTAAGATTTACCCTTGCTAAAATTATTTGATCCAATTTTTAAATTTGGGATAATTCACTTGGAAACAGTGACCTGTTTCTGCTTCTATCCAATCAAGGAAAAAAATTCCCAGTAGGGTAGGGGTTGAACCATTTTACTTTTAAGTTTATTTTTCCTTGTTGTATTTAATGTTCTAACCAGACGTCCTACAAAATAAACTACAACAAGCTAAGTCTGGACATTTAACAAGGGCCAGATTCAGCAAACACTGGCTAGTAAACTTAGCATTTAATGGGCACAATTATTTGGCCCAATTTTGTGAAGAGAAAGAGATATTCAGGGAAAGATATTGCATGCAGAGATGCCTCAGAGACATATTGCTGAAGTGTAGATCAATTCTCATTGTGTAGAGATTTGCACCATTTCAACCTAACAACTCTTTTTGAGTATTTCCAAATTGATAAGTCCAGTAGACTTATTCCAATATCCCAGTTTCTAAGTCAGAGAAAGTTCACCCAGAGCCTTTTTTGACTTATAACTACAGAGATCAAAGCAAACAGGACATGGTAAGGACCCAAAGTACCCATTTCTCTTCTGAATGCTATTGGAGAAATTTCTGTATTTCATAACAAAATCATAGAAGCCTCAAGGTTGGAAAAGAATTAAATATCATTAAATCAAATCATCAGCATAGCAGCACCACCACCTTCACCAGTAAACCATGTGCTCAGGGGGCCATATTCACATCTTTTGAACACTTCCAGGGACGGTGCCTCCACCAGTCTGTTCCAATGTTTTACAGCCCTTTCAAATTCTACCAGCCTGTAATAAAATTTTCCTAATATCTAATCTAAGCCTCCCCTGCCACAACTTGTACCTAAACAATTGGATCATTATACAGATACATTTCTTTGTTATCAGTAAATCAATCTACTCCATTGGTAGAAAAATAAAAAGAAGTTCAAGAAGGCAAAAAGGACTCGGCTAACATTAAGGATATGTCTTCTGTATTTTTGTTCCAGGCTGTGTGAACCAAAAGCTTTACAACTGGACATGGAAGCACCCAACTAACGTGGCACTGAGGACCTGATCCCACTCCCAGTAAAGTCAGTGGAAAGACTTCAGCAGTACTTGGATCAAGCCTGCTATATGAGGTGAATGAGTAATAAGAATAATACACAGAATGATTCACATTTAATAGGACTATTGTCAAAATGCAATTGCAATCAGGAGTTTTGGATCCCTGGAATGTCTGTCAGTGCATGTCTTTTCTCCCAGTTCTTTCTCCTTATTTCTTTGCAATCCAGATGGCAAAGTAAGAGCTGGCTCAAACCACCACTGACCACCAACAAACGACTAAACACGCAGAGTGAAGGGTGGCGCTCCTTCCTCAGCCCAGCTGGGTTTTGCAGATTCTGGGGGTGGGTAAGGGCAATGCAGGGATGTTGAACAGGTACCGGACACAAGGTCAGATCAAGTTGCTGTGGCCAGTTGCTCTGGTGAATTGTGCTGCCCCACTGCCCCTGGTGCAGTCTGCTTCTCTCCCATCCCTTTGTTTAGAGTTGAGAACATGAGGGGAATGATGAAGTTTGCTCAAATCAGGGAAGATTTCAGAACAGGACTGGAGAGGCAGTGCTTTCTCATCTCTGCTAGAAAACGTGTTTGCTTGTGGGAGTCTACATTGCTCCAGTAAAAATTAGCAATCCTTTGTGCCACAGTGTCTGCGCAAATGGTAGTAAAGTACAGCTCAGCTAGAAACTAGAGGCCAGGCCAAGAAGAACAAAAACATAAAATGAAATCAGTGTGTTTACTCACTAGCTTTACTAGAGCCAGACTTATAGAAGATATGGTAAAGACCCTAAAAGAGACTTTCTGAATTAATTTAGGTAGGAAAAGAGAGATTTTCATTGTTTATATTTAAAGGAAGAAAGACAAATTTAAAAGGAATAACATAATGAAATGTGTTGCAATGGATATTTATGAAATATATCCTGGGAATGATCACATATACTGCAATTTACTATATTGTTTTGCTTTTAAAAATGTAATTTGACAACACAATTGTTTTAACTGTCTCTGGTGATAGCAAGTGATTACAACCATTACTTGTAGTACAGCAAGAGACTTTTTAACATCTGAAAGCAATAAATAGAGCACTGGAAGGCAACCCATGCTTTCAGTTCTTTTTTTATTTAACAACCCCAAACAGCACTCCAATGACTGCTATTGGACCTCACATCATCTCCTGTTGCTGTCACAGTGTAAACGAATAGTACATGCTGAATTGTATAAAGAGAATATGAATAGTAACAGACTGTATGAAACATTTATCTATGACAGAAAAGGTAAAAGCCACATGATACACAAGTGGGTAATGGTGATTTATAGAATGCTCACAGAGTGTAAATGACCCTCCTAAATCTCATTACCCTAAGTATAGATATAAATTCCTAGGCGACAACTGAAATGTGGTAATAGCAGGAACATTATAGATCTCCAGTCTCCAATTACTGTAAGGTAAAGTATGAAAAATTTTTCTACAAACAACAGAAGTATCAGAGAAAATAGTGGGTAATATGGTAGGTAAAGACTTTATAATCTACTACTTTGAACTGCTTTTCATATTAACAGGAAGTGAAATCTGAGTCTGAACTCCACATTGCAAACTTAACTTTGCTCCCACTGACATCAGCCTCAGTTTGGCTTCCAACCTTCATGGTAATGGACGATGTGAAATAACACATGAAACATGTTACTTAAAAAATGTATTTATCTTTTTTTTTTNGGGAAGTAATAACAGAAGTACTGCTAAGATTTTCAACAGCAACAGTGACTCTTAAGGATGTACGTCTGCCTGCATTCACATGAAACAAAAAAACTGATGTGAGTTTTTATATGAACATACAGCATCCACTCTCTCTCTGAACTCAGGGACAGATTAAATACCTGGAACTTCAATGGAAATGAACACGCAATGTAAAAGAGACTCCAACAGGAAGCATCACCTGCACAAATGTCTTCAGTATTACCAATCATGTCGCACAGACACAAAATGTACCACTTTGGCCCTTTTCATTCGGCAGTAAAGCCATTTTTAAAAGTATTTATCTTACTTTACATTCTCAACAAGAAAATTTGTTCAACCCTGTCACCTAAACATCCTTTATAGCCTATGCAAGGGATAAGCACTTTCAGACAGTGAATAATCCCAGTGCATTTCTGACACTTCTTTCATCCCATCATGCTTGGGACACTTGCACTTGAAAAGCAGCAATTCAGAAGATGTGTCCAGGTCTAAAGCAGTGAGGTCTAAGGAAGAGGACCTCCCAACTACTTTGGTCAGCTGTAACTTGCCCACATTCACAAACACATAGATCTGTACAGTCCTCCTGCATCATTGTCTAGTCTGATTCATTTTGTCTACTCTTTTAAGTATAAACATTTTTGCAGCAGCTGGCAAAATAAAAGAAAAGGGAAACAGCACTTTTTTTTTATAAAAGAATGGTAACAGGCATTTTTAAAAAAATTACTTTCATATAAATTAGAGAGGAAAACATCACTGGGTTTCAGTCTATATCGAGTCCAATATGCACCAGCCTCTCTTCTCCTCCTCAAAATAAAGCGAGCAGTGATATTTTCACCTCAGTCCATATCACAAATATGATCTGAATTTTATGTAGGGTAGAACAAACCCAGAAGAATTGCAGCAAGGCTGCAAGCATGAATAAACAGGGTGAGACCACATTTTGTCTCTTCCTATGTTAACGGGGAAGTTCAAATACAAGACACAAATGCATTCAGCAACCTCAACCTATCTCCCATGTGCTACTGGGTCAATCTGTCAAGATCAGGATAAATACTCATAAGAAGGTGGCTTTCAATTAAACTACCCAACAAGCTTTCCCAGGTAGTTCTGAAACCGACATAAGAGTAATTCTTAAATTGAATTATCTTCCTGGGTTAACTGCATTCTCCTCAATTAGCCTGTATCTCTACCATAAGCAATTTATGAAACAAACATCCAAATGCCTCATTTACCATTCTGGCTCTTATACAAGCCAAGTCCTTTTCATTTACTCATGCTTATTGTTTATGTTGAATTAGTTAAAGCAATAATCTGCAGAGGTCTATTCAGGTCTGGTAATTACTTACAAATTTGCAAAAATGTTTGGGGAAAAGAAAGACGGATGAGTATGTAAACAGATAAGGAATTTGGCATTGAGAAGAGCAGAGACCCAGCCCCCAGCAGAGACTCAGGTCATACAGCACTGACTGTCCTGATGAGTGATGGCTCAACCCAGGCAGCTTTACCATCTCCTAAACCTGCACCTCCATCGAGCTGCGAGGGGACAGCGAGGTGGGTGCGGGTGCCTGTGAGCTCTGTGGGCTGGTTGTGAGTCAAGGCACTACCGTCTGTCTGTCAGGCGTGAGGAGCAAGCGATGGTGCAGCCAGGGCTTGCAGTCAGTTCTCAGAATATGATTTCAGAGACCTGTCAGCTGGAGCCAGAGGCCAAGTCCCACTCGGTTGACGCCTCGTTACTTGCAGACTTTTGCCTCCCTTGTTCGATTCTCCCTTGAATGTCATCCCCTAGGGGAGGTCTGAGGTATGAATGTCCTGCCTGAGCAGATTTGAAGGGAAGGGCCATAACGAATTTGTCCCCTGTCAGCTCTTTTAGCAGCTCCCTCCCCGAAAGCACGCGGCTCTTGGCATGGTCCCCATCATGACCGCATGACAGCAGATACAGGAGACGCCCACTGCTTCAAGACCTCCCTAAGCATCCCCAAAAACACCAGCAGGGTCCCAAGGGCAGGAACGCCCCTCTCTACCTCTGCACCACTCCACCACTGCCCTCAAACCAGTGCTCACTAACCTCACAGAGATCCCGGAGCTCCAGAAGAAGGAAGGGGCAGATGCAGGGCTGCTGAACCTCCCACCATCTGTGCATCCCCAGAAGGGAGAGTGGGCGATCAGGGAAAGGCATGGGATGGCCACGGTTTCTGTTTTTAATAAGGTGAAACTCTTGCTTAAGAGGAAATAGTTTTATGGACCATCTAGGCCTGGTCTTGAAACCTTGGCAATGCAGAATCATAGACTAACTTTCCTAACTTAAAACTTTTGCCAAAACCAGAGATGTTTCCATGAAACAAAAGGAAAAAACACACCTCATGCATAGTTTAAAATCTCTTGTAAAGGGAATGTTTTTGGCATCTCTCCCAGTTACTCAATATGTGAGCTCTAAGGCTTGATCGAAAAGAAAAAGTAGGGAAAAAAGGGCAATGTATTGTAGTTACATTCCTGCTTTTGCCTTTTTGGGCTGTAAGAAAACAATTCATAATTGCTCCAAATAACTGTTGTCAAAATACTTTCCTTTTTTTGGCAATGTAGACATTAATTAATTACATCTGTGACTGGGGGGTGAATCTCTCACTTGCCTCTACTACCTCCATTATTTGAACTAAGCATCGTTAGAAAGACATCAGCCCCTGTAATTTGATTTCTATTCTTGTATTGTGTATTTATTCAGTAGCTTTGCAAATAGACTTAAGCTCCCTTGTGGTGGAAATAGTATTTACAGAATGCCTTATAAGGGAACAGTTTGAACTGATGTGTGCAGAACTGTGTGAAATTAAGTGACCCAAAGACCTCTGGTTGAAAACCAAATTAAACTGCTTGTGACATCTGTGTAAGTTTCCCTGCTTCCCAACTTTTCTAAGCTTTCTTCTGAAAACAAGGGATCCAGGCTAAATCCAAAAGTCATGAAGTACTCCCAAGTCCCTCCAAGTTTCTTCACTGAAAGGGCAACTAATCCAGGGTCCTCTTAGGGCAGAGGTCGATGGAGTTGCAGGCAGAGGGATGTAGCCCATGCTCAGAAGGTGCCAATGCCCTTCCTCTGTCTCTGGGAAAGATACAGAAAAAAAGGAACTGGTTTTTAAATGACAGCAAACTGCCTCTTAGGGAGAGCTCAACAAGGGCTCAGTGGTCTAGAACTCATATCTAGATTATTTCTGAAGAGGACAAACCATCCTCTGTCTCAGGGCTGAATTACTCCCAGGAAGTGATTACTGCTTTCAGAAGGAGTTCCGTCCAGGTGAACAAGACAGCTAATGCCTGGTGACAAGAGACACACTTTTCATAGCTCAGCTGCCTTCAGTCCTTAGACCCAGCAGTGACAAGTTCCATGTCCCAGTACCCCAGATTACACAGTCTGGATGCCCATGCCATTTCAAGCAATCCTACCTGCCGTAAAATCTAACCTGACGTTAACCTGCATGACATGGCCTGCTTTGCTGCTGTGTCTTGGCATACCTGCAGGCAGGCTGACATGCTTCACTTGGCCAAAATAATGCAGTAGCTTTTATTAACAAATTAATGCCAATTCATGACAAAGAACATTGGAATGATTACTAACACTTAGCTGAGTCCCCTGGGAAAATATCTGAACTGTTCTAGTATTTAACAGCTCACCATAATGCAAAATGATAATAAAGACAAGGAAGGCTTGAATAGGAAATTGTCCTTGAAATAAACTTCTCAGGAGAAAGTAAATATTTGTTCAAAACACATTTTTTCACAAATAAAGTCAAAATGAATGCTGAAGTTCTCCATGGGAAGAGAAGAATAGGGAACATACCTGGCATTTACACATTGAAGCACACCAAATAATGGATGAGAAATCAGAGCTGACATCATGGCATAACCAGCAGTTTGGGACCTATTTGCATGTGGTTAGAAACTAAATTCTTCTCTGCTGTTGATGTCATTTGACAAAGTTACATTGGTGATGTGGATTGGCAGGATTTCCTTTTTTTCCCACATAATAAACATGCAGGGCACACTGCAGGCCTAGGGGAACCTGGGCACGTCAGGAGCCCTGCGAGGAGGCGCAGTGCTAGAGAGGAGAAGAATCCACGCCCCGGTGCCACACGTGGGAGCGATGACACCGGCCAGCAGCCTCTGTGTGCCCCAGCCAGCACCCCACCAGCCACACTCAGAAACAGCAAATGTAGACTCAATACACATAGTAAGCAAATATTACAGATAGAACGTAGAAGAAATAAACAGGGTGATTCCTCTTTCCACCCTCCAGGCAAAATAGCTGCAGCCTGCATGAATGCATCCAGCCTGTAAACCGACTAAGCACGTAGTGCAAAAGCAGGGGGATCCAAATAGCCCTCTTCATGACATAGGAGCAACCAATGCCAACTTGCAGTCACATTTACTTTCCTCTGCGATTAAATCTAATACTGTTTCAAGTTAAAACAATCAGCTAAAAGCAGAACTGAAGTTTAGTCTTTCTCATTTATTTATAGCTTTATTTTATGAATGTGAACACAATGTGTATACACCTTTTTTCTAACACATACTAGAATTATACACTGAAAGCTTTAGAACATCCTCACTATTTCAGTTTCAGTGTGCTGTGACAAGGAAGATCTATGAAATTAATCATGCTAATTCAAATGAGAATTATTTTTTGGTTGAAGCAGTGCTTTTACAATTGCCTCCAGACTTTGTGCTTTTCATTAATACTATTAGTGCTATGGAATTACATACTCCTTATACGTGCTTTTCTGTAAGTCAACTAACAAAACTAATTAATAGCCATGAAAGAGCATATTGATAGAATAAAAATATATAAAACAGTTCAGAGAATTCTCAGGCTGAACTCTATATGTCATGGGGGTTTGCTTAGTACTCCAGGCCCATTTCTGTAATATAAATAAACTTAAGTAAAATTGAAGATTTTAAACTTGCCTTTAAAAGACCATACACTTCCTGAATGAACCATTTTTAAATTACACATAAACACATGTAATCAATCTTTACTACACAGCTAGGAATTTAGCATATGGTTGGGTGGTTATTTTATTTTTTAAAGCAGGAGCTTGGCACTTGCAGATGAAAATGTACAATTAGCAACAATAACCTGGACTAAGACAAAAAACACATTTTACAGCATCCTGCAATGACAGCACCACTGCAAGGGTTAATCTACAAGCAGCCGCCATATTCAGAGAGGCCCAGGCAGAATTTGGCCTAAGAGCTTCACAAAAGCAGAGCAAAGATGGGGAACATTTTTGAATTTATTTTTACTGTTTTGAAGATTATGGGGCAGAACGACACCTGGAGTGAGTCGATGAAAGAATGCTGAAGTCAATCGAACAGCAACAATTTACATTCACTTTGGGAATATGATTTGCAACACCAGAAAAAGCTGAGTGTGTCACGTGTGATGTTTCCTGGTGCTCCCCATTTCTGTAACACTCCTACATGACTCTTCCAACAGGCTGCTCCATCCTGTCCCTAGCAGGGCTCTGGAAGCTGTGGCAGACAAAACCGTAGGGCACGTGGGCAGAACAAGGTGAGAGTTCTCCAAACTCCTCTGAGATAAGCACAGCACCAGGAGGCCACTGGGATTATTTAGTTTATCCTGACTGCCTGGACAGGGGCTAGGGGAACTGACCCTGCTTTGCTCGCTGAGCACAGAGAATTGTTAGTTCCCAAGTGATTCAAAACTTTTGGCCTCATCTCCTGCTTCATTGTCTGCGACCACCAGAGTCTCAGGGAATTTCATGTGGACATCACCGCATCTCTCATGGTCTGAAATGTTACCTGCAGTAGCTACCTGACCATGCAGGGCGTTGGAGCAGGAGAGGGACAGGAAGGTTATGCAGCAACCAGGCAGCACTGAAAGACAACACAATCCTCAGCAAAAGCCTCTACCACCCCATCATCAGTGTGTTTGGAGGACACCAGCACAAAAACCTGCGCCTCCATGCCTGTCCTCATCACAGACCAGCATTACAGAGCCTCATGCACCTGATTTCCAGGACTTGAGAGGTCAGCCTAAATGCAAAAGAAAATAAAAAGGAGGAAGCTGAAGGATGCAAGTAGACATATTTAAAGTAAGATTTCCCGAGGCTTCCAGAAATTCGTGTAAAAACCCTAGAGAGCCTTATATCTTTGGAAGCTACTATTTATAAGCAGAAATAGGCAGATGGTGTAGAAACATCACAGACCATAAAGATATAATTCTCCATGGACTTGCACAAGGGTGATTACACCAAGAACAGAAAGGTACCATGGTTGGGATACTTTGGTAAGCACAGGTAATTTAAAATGTCCTGGACTGAAGCAGTTCCAGTAACTCCAGTTTATCCATTTCCACCAGCCACTCCAAAATGGGGTCCCTGCCTGAGCTGCCTCACTATAAATGTAGTTCTACACTTCTAATCCATTTGTTTCCACAGTGTAGTTACTTCAAAGGTAAAATACAGAAAAGAAAGAAATTAGTGCAAAGACAAGAAATATTACCTTCTTGAAAGAGCAATCAAAGCTGCAGGAACAGTACTCAGAGCTGAATACCCCTGTTTATTTACAGAGGAGGTCCAACCCAGACAACAGCAGTCTGAGCCCCCGTGGCTGCCTTGCCAGCTTGCTTGGACGCCGACTCAGGAGGACCACCCAGGCGAGGGCATGGCAGGCTCGGTGCCCACGCTGTCTTTGGCCCTGCCTCTGAAACTGCCAGCAAAGATGCCAATTAGGGCCAGAAGAGATTTGGACACCTGTCTGCCCTGAACCCAAATGAGACTGCTTTACACGCAAAGCAGCTATCACTTTCCAACTTGACTTCTGTGGGCTGGATTTGAACTACTGACCTGGAAGCAAAAGGCTCATTTATGGTTGGCCTGCACAAGCCTGCATTCCTCCCCCTCTGCTTTCTGATTCTCTGCTTTCCTGCCCTGACAAAAGGAGGCCAGAGACATTTGGGAAAGAAGCAACAGCCACCAGAAAATATAATTAAAGCATAACAAGACCAGGCTTCAAAATGCAGATTAAGATAAAGGGAGGTTTTGGCTGGAGTGAGGATGATGGGGGAGGGGGCGAGGGGATGCTAACAGGTGGCCAAAGGCAGGAGGAGGAGGAAAGAGAGGGAAGGGAAGCAGACAGTCTGCTCCTTCCGGCAGCCCTGCAAGTTTCCCTTGCTTCCGCCCCATAATGTTTCCTTTGCTATAATAGAGTCAGATGCAAGTTACACCAGAGGACAGAACTGGAAAGAAGCACAAGCATTTACTCTTTTGTGTTGCATTTACTGTGCTTTCCTAATTAAAAGCAGCTTCTGGTGCACGTCTAGCGTCCATAGACTGAATGTGGCTATTTAAAATGCTACCCAGATACTTCTTTTTTGCCCACAGATCTCTGGACACCCTTTTCCTTTTGCAGGGTCTTTATACAATTATGGTTTTCTTAAAGTTTCTGCTTCACTTATTCCCCTACTTTTATACCATTTTAAATCCCACTATCACTCTTCCCATCACCTAAGCTTGCATTTCTCTCTCTCCCCCTTCTCTCTCTGTCTTGTTGTCTCTCTCTCTCAATCCCAAACTCCCAGATGGGTCAGAGAGGTTGAAGGAAAGAGAGGATTTCAGACCAGGACTGACTAGGGACAGATGCCATTTTCAGCTCCAGTGCTCATGAGTAAGTTGGGGCAGGAAAAACAGAAATTATTTTGGTGTTTGGGGAATTAATGGAGCAAAGATAAAAGAGCCTCTGAGCTACTTTTCCTACAGGAAAAGTACACACACACACACACACTGTCCTGCTTGGCAACCCAGGGTCAACAAGGTTTACTGGCACAGGTAACCAAAAAATGGCTAGTCTT
Organism: Bombycilla garrulus; assembly: GCA_013400315.1. NCBI lineage: Eukaryota > Metazoa > Chordata > Aves > Passeriformes > Bombycillidae > Bombycilla > Bombycilla garrulus. The sequence continues at coordinate 1,038,916 of VXBU01002007.1, forward strand.
CACAGAAAAAAAGTTTCCAAGCTTTGCAGACTGCCTCACCAGTTCCTATCTGGTTTTCCTGTGCTGCACAAAAATGAGGGTACCAAATGAGCTGAAAAACCTTTCTAAAACTTACAATTTTACCTTGTTAGCACTCGTGGCTCAACCCACTGCCCATGATGTGAGGGGGAAAAAAAAGGTAGAAAAAGATCCAGAATTGGTTAATAAACCCTGGTGTTGGCTTGATCAGGACTGAGGCTGCTGCAGCAGGAACACAGTACCTAGTGTCCTGCTTCTGAAACATCTGACAGCATATTGGTCTGATCCCAAAGTTATCAGCGCTGGCTGAGGGAAGACTGATAGGTGAGACAGAAACAGGCTGCTCCAGTAAATCTGGGTTGGGAAGGCTAGTGGGTTCATTGCTGCATCATGTGGCAAAGGCGATCAAGGGGGTATTTCTATTTCAGACAAATTTGTTGGATATTCAGGCAGCTACACTGGAAGCCAAGGCAGCAAGAGGCAGCGTGGGATGAAAAGAGAGCTCCGCTGGCTCCCATGCTAGGTGGTGAGACTAGGATGGACAGCCTCATTTGAAGCAGCAGCTGCTCCAAGTCTACCCAGGTTTGTGAGCTTGGAGAATCTTGTGGAAAAAGGGCAAGAAGGGCTTGCTCACTGGGCAGGATTTTCCAAGTTCTCAGAATTCTAATTATGATGGTGGGCGAGGGACGGCGATTTGCCAGTGTACCCTTGGCAACCTGTTTATATAGCCTTTTAAGTTAATGCAAGGAATAGGTAAAATATGAACTGACACACAGATTTAGCAAATCTCACACTCCTTCAAACACTCCTTTACTGTGTTGCCCTTCCACTGCCCAGTTCTCAGATGCACACACTGGGTTGTGCCATACTCTCTATATATGAGAATTCCCACTAGGGACAGAGGTGATGCCAATAGGAAGCCATCAGTCTTTATAAAGTTGAGTCATTTCTTTTGAAAAGAATGAGAGGGGAAAAGCCCTTTGATGGGCCAAACGCTGCTCCCCCTGATGCTGGCATGAATCCTGAACATCAGTGAATATTACAAAGGGACTGCTCAGGATTTATGCCACATAAGTCAAAGCAAAATGAGGCCTGAGAACTGTTTATTTATTTATTTTTTTAATGAAGGCTTTAAAATAAACCATATGGATTTTCACTTATATTAGATGTGTAAAGAGGTCTCTGAAGAGCAGTTTGTAAAAGCAGAGGAAACTTAGACTGTGGATCAGACCATACAGCAGAGCCAGGAATGCATCTAGAGCCTTGCAAGAGGCATTCAGCTCTGCAGGCAGTGCCCGCAGCGACTCTGGCTCAGGCAAAAGCACTGTATTCCTTTAAGCACAAGCTGGTGCACCATGTAGCAGAGAGGCTGTAGATTCAGCTGTGTTCTTACCTCACTTTCCCTTCTGCAGTGACCTCACCCTGTTACAATGCCACTATTCATGCAGATGGGGTGGAAGACTGCATACAAAAGTTTCATTTAGGCACATAAACATGAATATTTAGCCTGTTTGATTAGAAATGAAAGTCAAATGCTTCTACATTTTGCAATCTTCTAGGGACTTGTGTATTTTTTAGTAATCCTGATTTTACAGGCAAACGCTGAAAAACAAGACAATGAACCACATGTAACAATTTCTCTAGTAACCATGTTAATATCCTTGTCCTAAGTGATGCCTCAGCAGCTTGTCTTGCTTAAAAATATTAGCAAGGGAGGGAAATAGAGCACATGCAAACACCAAGACTGGATAGAAGACTAATTCTTGAAACCCAACCCTGAGTTTGATTCTCAGCAGGTGTAAACTGGTGTTGCTGAAGTAAACACAGCTCTATAGATACTACTTACTTCTTGCTGAAACCCTAACCCCAAGCTGCTAGCAACATAGATGCCATTTCACTGAGTGGTTAATGTCTTTGTCACTTGCACAGTTTTTAACCATGCAGATAGTCATGAAAACTATAGAATTAATTTAGAATTATTCCACTGTTGAACCTTCTGAAGGTCAGGGTCTGAGTGCTTACTTACACCGCCTGAATCAGCCGCCTGGCTGGGCGGTCCACTGGTGCCACCAGAGAGCCATTCAGAGAACCTCACATTAGGCTGTAATTAGCTCTTAACCAAAGTGATCTATTAACCCTGCTAGGAGCTTTGGCTCCTGATTTAGACAGGTGCCTGAAATCGGGCTATGTAAATAAAGCCCAGATCGTTTCCATACCTAGACCTGACGTTCCACCAGTTTCAAATGAAGATGAGCAATTAAATCATTTTGCACCCCATTTTCTCTGCTCAGTGGTGATTCTGAACAGCTCCATGGGGTACAGTCATTTGTGTTGTCTGTGTTTTGTGTCCTTGGATGGCTGCTGCTACAGGGTTTAGGTGGTCTGACTGAATTCTGCTGCCCGTGGGTTTTCATGAGCTTTTCATGGGCTGTATCCCTTCATAACAAGAGTTTCTATCCCATGCTGCTATGTATAAGCAACCACACAGCACAGATGGTGGGAGCAAATTGCAGCAAAATGAAACTATTTACAGAAATTGTGACATTTTTCACAGCTCCAGAATAAGAGCACTCTAGTTTCATGGGTGTCCAGTAACACTTAGAGTCCAAATTCAAACAAACAGATCACAATCTACACACATACTGCATTCACCATGACAGCTATTCATGTGCGGCCTAAGCATAAACATATTTCAAGTAAAAGGAACCATTTAATTTTACTTGGGTAATTCTAGGGGTTGTTCCCATCACTGGATATATCATTTTCTTTGGCCCTCTTCAAAAAAGCCCTGATGCCTTTCTGCTCAGCTCACTTGTACTGTACATGTCTTTGAAAATTCCTGTCCTCCTTCAAAAGCCAAGTTCCTGTCCATAGATGAGATTGTTCTCAAATTTCTTCCTTCTCCTTTGAAAGTTTCCTTCGTTTACATCCTTCTTTGATGTTTTTTTTGGTCTTTATCCTCCCCAGCTTGTTAATAAAAAGCAGAGGAGATGAATTTCTGTCCTGTGAGTAGTTTGAGAAGGGACAGAACTGTCCACCACAAATCAGGATCTGAGGTCTGTTAACACTCTAGGCGTTGCTGGCCAACACTGTCTACGGAATCAGCAAAATATTTTGCTGCTTCTCCATGCTCTCCATCCTCAGTAATCTTTTATTCCCTCCTTAACCACAGTCTTGGATCCTTAGACAGCCCCATCAACATCTGGAATTACCCCATCCGATACTGCCAAATCCTAGTCTGGTGAACTGTCTCAGGCTCCTGAGAAAACTGACCTGCTCAAGGTCATAACAACGATACAAGCAAAGTCATGGTTAGCTCCCAAATGGGAGCTTGATGTCCATGGAGCCCTCCCTTTGCATCCACTGAAGACTGAGGCTGACAAAGGGTAAGCACCAATACAAAGTACCTTGGGAAAATTATCTCCTGTGATTCACCTGCTAAATCACTGCTCTTCTGTCTTGCCTTTCCTGCATTTACAGTTCTCCCACTTACTGTCAAGGAGGGACAGGGTTACCATGAGAAAAGGAAACAATAATCTTGGACCCTGCAAAGCAGATCTGAGAGGCGATTTTTGCTATAAATTTGTTAGCCAGTTAATTAAACCCATCTTTACAGGGATCCTAATAGCTGTTAATCTCAAAACGATGATGTTTAGAATTTTACAAGCCATTTCAGTTGATAATTTACACAGACTCGTCCAGCTGTCCTGCTGAAGCAAGTCCACCAGTAGCATTTATGAATTCACATTTCTGGATGGATTATAGATCCCCCTTACCCCAGAACAGTGTTGCAATAGTCTAATTTTGCTGTCATTTGCTCTCACCAGCTGTGTTGTGTGACTCCCTCATACACAGCAACACATGATAATAACTTTGCTATTATGAAGAGGAAGTGTCACAAAATCCTCTTTTCATATTCATAGGGTATGCTGAGGGACACCTTAGCACGTGGTGTGTGTTGCAAACCATCTCTCCTTCTTCACTGGCTAGTGGGAAACATTCACACACATTTTGGCATCTGGTAAAGGTTTAAGAATTCTTCATCTTCCACCCAAAGAATCATCTTTCAAATCAAGATGAACTCTCAAAAGTTGACAACTATGACCCAAAACACATTTTAAACGCTGCCCATGCAGAAAACTGATTGTTGCAAGATTCCACTGTGATGACTAAGGAAATGTTTGGAAGACCCTAAAAACTGCAGAAAAGAAAATTTTAGCATTTTTAATCACGATAAATTCATCCCTGACAGATCAGATTTTACCCAGTGGCACTTTCAATTACATGCTTCAAATAAGGTTTTAATTTAGATTTAATAAGATAGTTATTGCATGCTAATTAAATACTAATGGATTATTAAAAACATATTTTCTGCAGGTCTAACAATCCTGTAGTAAGCACATCTATCTAAAGCTGAATACACATGGTTTTAATCAGTCATTGGAATTAAGTTAAAACATAATTGTTGGAAGTTGAAATATATGATCGGACAATTGCAATATGTCTATTACACAAACATGGAATTGATGGAAGAATTAATAGGGAATAATTGTATTTATGTGCAAAATAATGGTATTGATTTAAAAGTATTCACGTCACACACATTAATTATATTTAAAGAGAAAAAGGATATAGAAGAACAGATACATTCCATTAACAGACTCATATATAGGACTAGTCAATAAATTGCCTTTCTTTGAAAAATTATTCCAAACTAGAAGATATTTCATTTTTCTTACACAGATTTTTTGCTTAGAAATAGTATAGTACACTTTTTATATAGTGTCTGTTAACAAAAATATCTCTATGACTTGCCAAGAATGATGTCACATTTTTAGTCTTTGGCCAGTTCCTTAGCCAATTGGAGTCTACTTCTGAAGCATGTAAAACTCTTTCAAAAAACCTGGCAGCCTCATTGAACACTTCTACACATACTGATGTATTAAGTACTCCTAGCAACCCAGTAAACAGAAAATAATCTGGAGATTTATCTTTACTAATGAAATAATTTAGTAATTACAGGTATTTTAATTAGCACTGGTAAGGATGTCCTTAAAAACAATTGATTAGTTAATGACCAACCATGCTCTGTTGCTCTAGATCACAGAAGTCACTGTTATAGTGAAGTCCTTACCATGCCTGAGTCCATGCCAAGAGAATACGGGCAGCAGAGGAAGCCCTCATTGTGGCACCTGTAATTCATCCTTGGAACTCCAGAATGATAGAACTGAAGCAAACTATATGCACTGAAATTATTACTGGCTCTTTAGGACAATCTTGTATTTTTCTGGACTACCGACACAAGCCTGCAAATATACAGAGATAAAGTCCATCTTTCTGCAATGCAGGGATTACCAGCATTTTTTAATCTATTCATACTTTATGCTTTTGGCAGATCCCCCTGAAAATCTTTTGCAGAACGATCATCTTGGGAAGGGAATAATTTCCCTGTAGTTGCATCAGTGCAAAAGTGGAAATGAGGACTCTCACAGCAGGAGCCCCCTGTTAAATACCTTGGCACAAGATATGGCAACATAGCAGTCAAAAACTAATCACATGAGAAAGGAAAATTAATTTGGTGGTCTCCTTGCATACGCCAGTTGTGAGTACTTTAAAGCTGCTCTCTGGGTCTGTGCTATAGCAGCAGGACAACCAGTTGGATAAAAAAAAAAAAAAAGGTGCTGCAAGCCAGACTAGAGGTACCTTGGCAGGCTGTGTGGGTAAACTTGCATCGCTCCTGCCAGCACCACAATTATTAGATGCTATCATCCCCTCGCATTCACCAGTACATGCAAACTTTTAAAACAAACAAGCAAATCAACCACACAATGAAGTAATGGGCTGTTTTGCATCCCTCCTGGCACGGATTCAACCTCATTCATCTGATAGCCACGCTACTGAAACCAAAGCACAGAAAACTCAAAGTCAAACAAATGAAAACGCATAGACTTATTCTTGTACTCACTCTCCCAGACAGCGCAGGAAAGGAGAGACAATACAGAACATTTGCAGCGGTATCTATGGGATGACAAGCACTTAAAGCCATTCCACAGCACAAGCCCCGACCTAGTGCTTGTGCCAAGATTCAATGACATGCTTCAGTAACACGAATTGCTTACTCTTGGGCTTCATTTAACCATCCTGTTTCTAGCAGCTCTCTGAACTATGGCTTCTTCTCCCCGAGAATACAAAAGCCCAAGGTATGAGTTCATTGCTAAAGAACGAAAGCATCTCAGCAGCCCAGGCTGCCTGGTGATTTGCTTAGCTCCTCTGAGCCAGTTGTGAGTTTTCTTCTAATTTAACTGTTAAGGTTTAAGCTAAAAAGAATCCACTCAGCGAAGCACTGCATCTGTGCAAGCATGACCCTAATCCAAGCCAGGAACAACTCCCCAATAAGATTTTTTGTTGTTAAAACGAGGAAGAGTAGTGCTCTTAAAACACTACAGTGTAAAGACTGAGGTTATTAGGGTTTTGCAGAAATGCTGTGGTTTGGTCTCACCTTTAGAAGAGATGCAACTGAAGTGCCTTTTTATGCTTTTTATGAATCACTAGACAGGCAACACGCTTTTTCCCACAGAAAGTCACATTTGCCTCAGTGCTCCAAAGCAATCTGTAAAACTTGCCTCTATCGCTGACTAATTATTACTGTTGAACAAATGTTTTTCTAATGCTTATATCTGAAGCCATCAGACACACTATAATGTGTGACCAGCCTTTGTATTTGGTAATAGCCTAACGTGGCAGAGTCAGAATCCATTCATTAGCTCTGGCAGGCAGCTCCAGCCTTCTGTGCAAGGAGCAAAGATTAATGCAGACATTGTACTCAGGGTGGCCCTCATACTGCGAACCCCATGGTTTCGGCTTCATTTACAAATCCAGAAATCTTTTTTTCTTTGCTGAGGAATAACACCATTAATGAAATAAAGCAGTGACATTCATAAAGAGACATTACAACTGTAAGACATCCCCGATTTTTACTTTATTTACACATAACCTAGGATATTCCTCCTACGTAGTTTAAATTGCATGCCACTAGCTGTTTCCTGTCCTCCCAAATGCACTGGGACAATTTTTTATTTGGATGTGACTGACAGGTGGAAAGGAAATGAACCTATGTAGTAATGTAAATAACACCTGCATGCCAAATAGTACCATATTTCCAGAAAACAATTCAGGCATTTAGGCATATCTTTTGCTCTATCTTCTTCACAATTCTGTTGTATAATGTACTGTACTTTCCCACATTTCCGGCTGGCATTTTATGCTGTTAGCTAACACTTTATTTCTGGCTTTTTGAGGTAGTTTAGTTGATGTCATTCTTTTCATCCTAAATATTTGTTCCTTATTGTAAATTTATCCTTGACACTTAAGCACATGCTGATAGGGAAAAGTAATTTAACAGAGCAATTTAAGGCTTGGATCCCCAAGCCACTTGAGCATCTGCCTAATTAGATTCTGAAATAACACTGTGAAGAAGCACAAAGACTCACAGTCTAACTGTAAACTGGGATGTTTATTGTCTGGATTCCCTGTATTTTAATTTCATTCTATATCTGCCATCTATTAGCCAGGCACAATATGTAAACACTAGTAAACATTATCTAAATTGAACTGTAAATACAACACACAATTATTCTGAATTAAAGTTTACTAGATTGTAAGGAAATCAGATTTCCTGAGAATACCATGCTTGCACTATCCATGCCTTCTGAATGTACTCATTTAGCTTAAAAGCAAAACAGAGCATATCTCTTGCAGAGCTTCTCAAAGACACCAGACAGACTACCCAACATGTCTTGCATAGCATTTTCTTTTACTGAAATAAGAGACTGAAAAAAAGAAGGTGTTAAACTCCTCCTTCTATATAGAAAATATATATTCTCAAAATGGAAGGAAGGAAATTGTCACAGAATTATGAGTTTGTCCATAATTTCTTAAATTATATGTTTTTCATAATTCCTTTCTCTGTGGGATTGACAGGAGTTAAACTACTGTAATAAATTTACTTTTTCTTTTCTTTCTTCAAGGCAAAGGAAGTTAAATTTCAGTAACAATTAGGGCCTTAGGGAATCTAGGGTTTCATTTACACAATGGCAGTGAGTTTGTACAGTCCAAGACATCCCAGGAAAGCCATGAATAAGTGTCAAGATATCCTATTTCTCTACTGTGTATACTTCTCCATCTCATAGTAGTTTTGTTTCAAGTACAATTCATTTTGAGGTTCCCATTCCTTTGAACTCAGTTTGCATCACTAGAAGTTTATCAGCAAAGCCTAAAGCCCTCTGTCCTGCACACTAAGACTCCCTCCATCCTAGACAGCCTCCCCAGAGGGTGGGGAATCTTTCCATTGCTCAGGGCAGAATTAATGCATTTGCAAGGCCAAAAAAACCCACACACCTTAGTATTATCCAAGAGTAATGCCTAAAGAAGTAATAGCTGTGTCCCCTGTGGCCACATGAGATGACATCACGGGTCCTTCCAGCCCCAGAGCTGCCGGTTCCCCTGGCCCTGCCGATTCAGAGGTCTTCCTGAATTGAACATACAAGTGATTTCTGCCCTCCAAACATCACCAAAGCCACTAATCATGACCTCATGGTATACAGAAGGAGGAGAAAGAAAGACAGTGGTTAGCTTCTCTTTTAAGTTCCTTCTGCTCTTTCCAAGTATTTCTAATGGAGACATTTCTTCAGTGCCTACATGTATAACAACACATACATGTTATTATAGAAAGGTAAGAGGACTGATCTAAACGCATCCAAAGCTGAGAAAGCTGTGCTCTCAAGCAGATGAGGTGTCAAAGCCTGCTGAGCATTTACACACTGTCAGAGCAGAGCCTGGAGCAGGGACTTGCTTGGGAGCAGAGACAGGAAGCAAAATGAATCTGGAAGGAACACATGTCTAGAGGAGTTCATAGAAAGGCTTTGTGCATGCCACAGGGCATCAATAATATACCTTTTGTTAGATATAATAAAGTCTTGGCAAAGACAGGTGATGACTCAGGAAGCACAAACAAATAGTGGGAGTCTCTGAAAAAGTAAGGAAAACAACTGCAGCCCGTTTCAAGTTTAAAAGAAATATTACCAAGTCAAAAGCAACATCTGGCAACTGGTCTTCCCACCACACCAATTTAATTCTTACTCTGCTCCATTAGTGTTCAGCAAAGTCCAAAGGCCATGAAAGACAGGCAGTTAGGAGCTGCTACCCTCAGACAGACGAGGGATCATTTGTCCCCTAAGAAAGCTCCTGAATATAGAGCAGAAACACCCTCTGTGAAGTTTCCAGAATGGAAACCAAAATATTTCTCTGAGGATATTTTTCCTCTGCTCTTGGGCTGGTAACCTGATGTGCACCTTCTCTCTTGAGCTTGCTTCTCTGGGCACTGGTGTGGTCGCAGCCTGTTGGGATGCAGACCATGCAGAGGGTCCAGAGCAGCCAGGGGGCTGGCTCACCTCGGAAGGCAAAGGCAGGCAAATCTTATTCACGCTGCATTTTGAACAAACCATAAAAACGGGCATGAGAAGCTACCTCATCTTAGCCAAGGGAACAGATGAGGCTGCTCAGCTTCCATCCTAAAAGTATGCTGGGCTGTGCCTTGACAAGAGGGCTCCAGCACACCGTGGGTGAGCACTGAGAGCCTGACAATCTGCGGGCGCTGTTAGGAGCTGACACAGGAGGCGTCAACCTCGCCTGCGCTGTTGGGTTTTGAGTTGCAAAAGGGTGTGGAGATGGCAGGCAATGTGGAAAGCAGTGCTCAGCGTTGGGCGTTCTTCATCTCATAAACGCTGCTAGTGCATGGTACTGCAAGCAATGTCACACACATGAAGCCAAAGGCACCATTTCTCTGTGGTCTGGAGGGGGCTTTTCGGGCTGCCCTAACTGAAAATGAAGCTTTTTATATTCATTTGAGGAAAACAACACCCATACTACTACTCACTTAGAGTCATCAAAAAGTAATAGGCTACTAATATATCACAGTGACATGTCTCAGCATTCGGAGACAGAGGGAGAAATGCCAGTGGAAGACAGGTTTTATGGTGGTGATGTCCCTAGGCCAAATCCATCCTTTGCAAAAAACGGTGCTGACACCATTAAAGACACCCTAAGGATGAATTAGACTCATTACATCTTACATTACATAATGAGAGCTGTATAGGGGAATTTCTTACGGTTTTATTCCTACAGCTTCTAATATTAAATAGGATTTGTACACCCCTAACTTTAAATGAAGTTTCTAAAGCATTTCAAGGCATACACCACCTAGATTATGTAAAACTATTTTATGAAACAGGTTTCCAAAACACAGATGCTTCACTGATATAAAACTAATTTATGAATTTATGAGGTTTCCAAAAAGCAGATGCTTCATTGTTTGGCTCAGGCTGTTTCCCCACATTTCTACCTGCTGTTAAACTGCAGTTGAAGTCCCATTCAAGATAAGACTGCACTTTCCATCTAAAAGTGAGCTCTAAGAGTTGAGAACATAAAAGCTACTGAGACCTTGATATCTCCAGAGAACAAAAATCTCCGTGGCAAATGATAAAATGAGCCACTCATATACTGAATAAACTCTTCCCAGAAAAGCCATATTCAACTGTCTTCTTTTAGGCACCAGAAAAATAAAATTCAAGAAAAAGGACTTGTCCTTTCCACTGTTGATTAAACAGGTAAAATGGAGTATATACAACAAAGCTGAAGACTGCCTGTATGGTTGCAAGTTCTCTGCTGCTTTCAAGCCTCCACAATAGAGCTCAGCTTGACATTGAAAAGCTTTGTAGAGGTTGGTCATTCTCTCAAACTTGACAGAGTCATAAATCCACGGCACAGTGCAGCCAGGCACAGAGTTGTTATTTTTTTTTTCCAGGATGAGAACACATCTGAAACAACACACTCAGACAATATGGTATTATTTACTTACAGCTGAGCTTAGGAGATTGGGCAGCAACCTCAGAAATTATCCCAATTATTTGAAATTGCAGTATAGTTTAAGAATTCTGTCAAAAGAGAGGGGTGCAAGAGGCAGAGCAGGGGGAAAAAGTAAGATCGCTTTTGGGTTTTTTTAATAAAGCAAAATGAATCAAGGCAAGCATTCAAAAATAAGTTACTGAAAACCATTTTATAAACTAGCTTTAAAATCTCTTAATAGCATTAGCTTACCTTTTGTTTTGTCTGAAGAAATATATATGAACCAATAATGTTCTCATGAGATTTCATTACTGAAAAGGCTCATTAGAAAAGGCATTAAAATACTAATTACCTCATAAACTATTTAGTTGTGTACCCACTGGGATAGTACTTACGAGTGCTCAAGCTCTTCATAGATCCAGCTAATCAATTAATGCTCATTACAATCAGAAAGATTATGCAGACTGCAGCATGCAGGAGAAATAAATAAGTCAGAGGTTAGCAAAGAAAGTGATTTGGCTGTAATCGAGCCTTCCTTTGTAACACAACTGTTGTCTGCTACGATTTAATTTTAATCAGCCTTTTTGGTACTTCTGGTAACGTGACTCTACTTGTCTCAAGAATCTCAGCTATTGTTATTGCTCCTCAAAGTACATAATTTATTATGGGAGATACGTCAAATGCTACACAGAGATTCAAGTGGACAGGTAGGGTTTTCACTGATACCTTGCTAATATTACCTGCTGGGTGTGTAAAACCAGAGTGGAACAGCTTGGGGGAGTGTCCTGAGTGGCTTTCTCCATCCAAGAAGAGGAGCAGCCACAGAGACAATGGACGCACTGCTGGCTGTCCTGCAAAGCTAAGCCCAGCACCAGTGTTTTGGCCTACCCTACACCAAGGCTTGAGAAGGGTCAGGAGACGCCTGCTGGTGAGAACTGGGCTCTCATAGTCTTTAACAAACACTGTGGGGGAAGGTGCTGCTTTACTGCCTGCAGAGATGGCACAAATGCTCCCTCACCTCAGGAGCACCAGGACTGTGTCTGTCTCTCTTCGCTGGGTGTGGTGGCCCAGCATCAGCACTGGAAGCACCTGGAGCCCGAACAGAGCCTGCTGGGCTTCTCTCCTTCCCTTTTGCCTCAGCCTCTGCAGGGAGGCTCCTGGCACAGTGCTGTTACCATCAACGTGCATATGGGCCATCACTTGTGATTGTAACATCCCACTGAGAAACAAGGGGTGGAGAGCAACAGGAGGCACCTCACGACTTCAGGCAAATGCCATTTCCCAACTACATGTGCATCATGATTTCTCCTGCCCTCTAACTGGCGGGAGGCTCAACAGAATCTACAGAAGATTTTTAAAACAGAATTTAGAATATGTTTAAAAATATCCAATACTTAATCCTGGTTCGTTATCATCTCCTTCACACCTGCAACTCAAGAGAGCTTCACTTTTGCTTGAGACCTGAAAAGTCCCTGCAGGGAGATCTTACACGCTCCAGAGAAATGGATGTTCATGATTTTTTCACTATGGAGGGAACAAACCAAAGATGGGAGGAAGTTTAGGGCTACTTCATCCAGCTAGTCATCATCCAGGCTGTGGTGAGCTGGAGCCCTAGGGATAACTTTCCTCCTTCACTCCTATAGGAGGAAAGAACATTCCGGATGGGTACTACAAGTCATAGCTATGTTATTCGGATTTTTGTGGGCAGTATTAAACGAGCGTCATGAGTCACATATACCAGTTTTACTAAGACTAGCATAAACACATCTTGAATTTTAAGTGTAGTAGAAAAGGAAGTTTTACTTTCTAAAATCTTTAAAATGGGATTAAGCTACCTTATTTTCATATTTCTTATTTAAATGAAGGACATCAGCATCCTTGAACAATCCCAGTAACCACAAATTTCACCAAGGGCAATTCATTCCTATTTTAATTCTCAATACTGATGTGGTTATATACCTTTTTTCACATAAACTGTAGATTACCTCTGGGAACTCTGCATGCAACTAATTCAAACATTGCTTGGATCATGTTTCCAATCAAACTAATCCACCATTAACATGATTTAGAAGACTGACAAGCTTCAGCAAATTCACATAGCTGAACAAATTGGTTTTCCTTTGTGCAAATGGTAGTCACCCTAAGTGTTAGTAAGTGTTCTTTGGATAATGCACATAGATTTTCAGACATTTATTTTTCTTCGGCATTCTAAAGTATTTCAGGAAAAGTGGTTTCTAAACAGAAGATAAGGTAATACGCAAATAAATAGATGGACAAAGTTAGCCAAGTAGACCTAGATAAGATTATGCTTGCATAGCGAACCTACATGGAATGGAGGAGGAAAAAAGACCCACCATAACCACAGGAAAGAAAAATGGACATGTGCACAAACATGCACACCTTCAAACATCTGACCAATAAACCTAGGGCTCTTCAGACAGTTAGCTCTCACTAAAGCCTACCACTGCCTCTAGCTCAAATAAAGCACTCAAACCCCCAGATTTTGTACACATCCATATATTAATGTTTTGGCAGCATTTTTTAATTTAATAAAATTCCTGGAAGATGAAGTTAGAGCAGTATCTGTTACAAACCTCCAAATAAATAGTTTTCTCTCTGACACAGTCACACACTGCACACCAGCACCAGCTTGCAGAGCAGCTGCACACATGCATTAGATGGAAAGCAGATCAGGATTTCCCCCCACCCTTACCCTGGCTATCTCCTCGCTGCTTTGTTGGCAGCCAAAACAAAGTTCACGCTTAACCTCATGCTAAAGAGCCTCTGTTAACAGTCGGGGAACACAGTCTATCCTCTTCACATATATTTCTCCTGAACCACGAGCAGCACATAAAGCAGACTCTAGTCAAATCCAGTAATGATGCTAGGTATTTGGGGAAGAAAAAAAAAAAAGGCAAAACTTTGGCACAGTAAGGCGAATGTCATACTTCAGCGTATAGTGGTGTTCTGTCAGAAGCCAGACATATTAAAAATATTTACATAATTTAAAATAATTTGTACAGGTCTAGTAAAGTCTATTTTAGGCTTTGGGCTTTAATAAAAGTTTAAACGTTTGCTAGATCCCATTGGACTTCATGTGTAACCTTGGCATTTAAGGGCAGTATTGAGGATATGCCATTACTAAACTTTTCATATTAGAATGAGTGTGAACTGAAATGCCAAAATACAAATATAACAATATTTCTCGCGACTTGCAAACTGTCCTGGACTTAATATGTATTTCCAGATGGGAAACTAAAAATATTCTCTATGTTTGCATATACATATTCAGAGGTGGCTTGTAGTCTAATTCAAACATTCCAGAATAATGTGACCTAAATATAACAACATGAACCATCCATCACTTTCAAAGAAATATCTGGCAACTTTTCATTATGAATCACTAGGGACAGATACCAATACCTGTCACAAAAATGCTGGTGGCTGTTTGTTATGATGAATGAATTATAAAAATCTACTGATATTTTTGGGGATTAGAGAAAATAATGTATCCTTAAATATTATGTAATGAACACCTACAGGAAGCTGAGTTGAAAAATGAAGTCAGATAAAGTTCATATGAGATTCTGGAGCAGTTGTCAAAACACCAATCTGCAAGAATAGGAGGCAAATATGTACTAAATATTTAGTGTATAAAATGTTATGAATAATGTTCCCACATATGCTCTGTAGCTAGAATGCATGTAGTTTGTAGAACATTTTGTAAAACTACAGAATATGAATTCTAAATTTAAAAAAAATGCTACAGCCAAAATAAATAAAATGTTTACCTGGCAGTATCAAATTCTGGAAGGGCAAAATCTCACCTAAAGGAAATTTTGAGATTCAGAAATATAAACTAGGTCCTCAGCTGATGCAAAAAACATACAACTCATTTGAAGTCAACTTACCCATGTTTACAGCTGAGGATCAGGGCTAAATTTGAGAAGTAATATTGACCAGAAACCTTGACTCTGATGTTTCAAAATTAGAGGATTATGAAATTCTATTTTAAGTTGCTTATGGGGCTTATCTTTCTGAACACTCATTTTGGAAAACTAAACTGAAGAGGAGTTGCAGTGAAAAGGTGGATGTTTGTAGACTGAACAACAAAACTGCAGGAATCCTGTCTGATGTTTTCTATTTTACAAAAGCTTCCTTTTTGTATTTTTTTTTTTTTCACGACATAATTTTAAGAGCAAACGTTCTGGAATGAAAATGTATATCATGAAGGTAACAATCCTAAATTAAAGTACTTCCCCACTTATATTGTTACTAAATGAAGAATCTGATATTATCTCAAAGTAAGATTTGTGGAACATTTTTTCAATCTGAAAAAGAGTTTGTTTCAATGTGACTTTAATACAAAAAAAAAAGGGGGAAAAAAAAAGCACATCCATGACTGGAAGAGGAAGGTTTTGCATAAATTGAATTCTATTCCTAAAAAATTGACAGCTTTTTAGTCAAATCTTCATGCGAGTTCACCTTCAGCTGGTCAAAGTCCATGTTCCCCCTACCTCTAAAATATTCCAGCTATGTCCAGTATTTCAGTGTCTTCTTTGTAACGTATGTTCTTTGAAATGAAGGAAAGTGTCTAAAGCAGAGAAACTTGGATGTGCCCACATTGCCAGAGCCAGTCCTCAGCACATGAGCAACAAACGGAGTAAAGGCAGCTCAGGTTCCCTGTGGGGGCATCCCATAAAGCAGGCTGTGCAGCAGCCAGATTAAAGGGGATACAGAGTGCGGAGGACACAGCTAATTGCACAACATCCCATGCAGTCTGACTACAGAGCACATTTGGGAAGATTATTCATAGCATTTTATACACAAAAATCTCAGATAAAATTTACTGGCCAGCAATTTGCTAGTAAAAACCGGAGCTGAGCACAGTTTGCTGCGTAAGTGTTTCCAGGGTGGGAGACCCAGCCTGTCTCAGTTTTTAAATTACCTCCTCTGAACATAAATGAGAAGTTGTGCTAATGAACATCTGGAAGGCAGTATATATCCTTCCCAGCGCTGAGAAGTGTCACCGGCCGTAGCTGACAGAAGAAACAACAAATGCTGTGAACATTCCCTGGGACTGCACACAGCTTGTAGCAGGGTTTCAGATATGTCTGTGATCTTAGAAGGAGCTCTGCAGGGGTATTCGTTAGTCCTGTTTGGATATGGTTGACATTCTGTGAAAGTAAGTGCTCTCCTGAGATTTCAGTGAAAGCCACGATGCCAGGGAAGCTGATCTCACAAGGCTTCCATCATCTCAGATGACAGAAGTCTCAGAAGATCAGTTAATTTTTGTCATTCTGAGCCAAAATCTCATCAGTAAAGTTCAGGAAATTTCAGGGGCATTAAATCCAAACACAAAGCGCCACCTTCATTCAGATTTGAGCCTGCACCTCCTGTAAGCTTGAGGAGTTCAGTCTTCCCATTCTTTCATTAGTCGTGAAAACCAGTGTATTTCAACAATTATATTGATATTACCAACGTCAGTATTAACTTGAAAAAAAAAATTACAAAAATTTTTTTCTCAGACAGAAATTGTGTTTTCTGGAACTGGAAATTCTTCTGTGCTTGTTTCAGTTCTTCCACTGACAAATTGTGTGGCCTCTAGTGAGTCACTTCAATTTTCTCTCTGAGTTCAACAGTCTAAAATTATTTATCTCACAGAAAGACTACCATAATTAATAAACTGCTTCGTTAGCTGCTGCATCATTTTTAGAAAATACTTTTTAAGCCTGTCCATAAAGAAGAGATTTATTGCCACGAGATTTTTTCTTCCAGCTCTTGTGTCCTTGGTGGTTAAAATACAGGGCTGGTAAAGAGTGTAAAAGCAGCTCCTCCACCCAAAGCCCATCACTTGTCATGGGATGCACTAGCACATCCCAATCAAATGCTGGGCTTAATGTGCAACAGCCTGAAGCTCAAAACAATTTATATTATTTGTTGATCTTGCAAAAATCTTGGAAAATGAAAGCTGTACATATTCCAAGCAAGAGACTGAAATATATCTGTGTGAAGCAGAATTTCCCCGTAATACAACCATGTTTTTATTTTTACAGTTTCCTTCCCTGGCTTCACTGCCATAAAGGCTTACTTTTACTTGCACCAGCGTCCAGTGACACACAACTTTACACAAACAAAACCTTTTCTGGAAGGGACAGTTGAGCACCAAACAAATTACCCCTACATATACAGATGTATCGGACTTCAGTTTCAAAACCTTATGACACACAAAAGCCAACAGTTCATCTATTGGGCTAGAGGATAGCTACAGCAAGCAAATATTAGGATTGTATTTCAGTTATTGCTATGGTTACAAAATCAGGGTGGACACTGGGGAGAAAAGGAGAAAGAGAAACAAATCTACAAAGACGGTAAATCCTCTAAGGAAAGAGGGTGGTGGAGAAACAGGGAGAAAGAGACAGGGTGAGGGCTGGTGGGTGGGGAAGAAAGCAAGGTCACTTTAACACCCAGCTGAATCAAGGCAAACAAAATAATAAAAATCCAAGTTCTTCTAGGGAAATGGTGCTGATAAGATCAGCACGGGATAAAGTGACACAAAGAAAGAAAAATGCAAGGAATTGTTACAACTTGTGCCTGAGAGAAGCAACGCAATTCATATGCACTCGGGAGAAACAAGATCAGATATTCGGCACATATTCGCAGCAGCTATGAGTAACTGAACCGCCTTGCTTCTCTAGTGAACTTACTGAGCCACTGACAGCTTAAGAAGAATTAGCTCCTACCCAGTCTAGTACATAATCCAGAATTCAGGCATGACGGGTACAAGGTCCAGTTTCAGTAAACAAACCAGAATATGATTATCTTCACCCATCACGATAATACCTTAATCCACAGCAAGGCACACTGTCTGCAGGCAAAGCTACTGTCCAGGAAAGGTTTTAAAGCACAGATCAGGCGGGCACTGAAAGTTTGGCTTTGAGGACTACAAAACACAAGCACAAATGAAACAGGAGATACAATTTCAGAATGGTAAGTTTTGTCAACAGTTGCAGAAGCACTGTGGGTTTTAACTATACAATAGTCCCTTCTGTGAAAACACTCCTCAGTTACTGATACAGGAAATTTCATCACAACTCTATTTTTTATTTGGAAGATGTTGCTTTGCATATTTTTTTTCTCTTATGCTGCTCTCATTGCTTTATTGTGAAGTACAAGATGAGCAATTGCTATTGAAAGCTCTGCAGAGATGCAATATTTTTCTTTCTGCTCAGCAGTCCAGAATCCACGCAAAGAAAAGCCTTCTGGCCCTGAAGCAGTATGTGCTGTTCCCCTAAAGTGATTCCATTCCCAGCCAGCTTGATAGGAAAACACAGACTTCAAACTGTTTATTGTGTTCAACAAAGTATCTTCAGTCACAAAGTGTGAAGTATCTAAGCCCAGAGTTTCAGTGGCTCTGATCCTGCCTGGACTGCCTGAAATCATCCTGGAAACCTTGCAAACCTGGGCCCAGAGCAGGAATTGAGAGGGATGTCCTTCCCAAGGCCACTGCTGTTTGGGCAGCACTCTTTGCTTCCACATCCACGGGCTGCTGCAATGGCTGAGCCAAATACCAAAGCGGGGCCGGGGTGAGAGCTTATGGCGCCGCTTGCACCATCACAGCTCCCGGGCACAGAAACACATGTTATTTGTAAAACAAGGAGCAGCAGAAGACTCCGTCCAAACTCAGACCACAACCTGATGGAAGCCCTTGACCTTTGTGGCTGAGCCTTTCCCCTTTGGCTGGCACACTGTGTTCCAGCAGATAGCGAGACGTGCTTGTCCTAGAGTCATACAAAATGCAGCCAGGTCGCTGCATTTCCTCTGGGATGGAGAGCTGAGTGATGCTTGCACTGGGATTTACACAGCCACCAGTAAGATCTGGACCCTTACCTCTAATTAAGTTGAATAAAAATTATGGCTGATGACAACTGGCTCACCATAATTTCTTTCACTTCTCTGCCAAAGCTGTCTGGCATTTTTAGGTATATTAGGAGGTTTGGTTATTTTACTGTTATAATTAGGAGCATGCACTCTACCAATTTATTACTTTTCTGGTTATGTTTTCAGTCTTTCATCTGACAAACAGTTTCAAACTTTTTTTTTTTTCTTCTGTTCAACCTAGTAATGCTTACAAGGCAAAAACACCAGCCCACAGTCCTATGCACTTCTGATATGGAAATAATTTCTTTTCTTTTCTAAAAAACCATACATGTTCTCTCAGGATTACAGGCACAGCCAAGCTACACATATAACATTTAATTTAAGTTTAAATTTTATAAAACTACATATCCAGCAAGTGGCAGACAGAAATTGTTAAAGAAAAAATTAATAGATTAAATTGAGAACTGCATTTTGAAGTTCAATTCTTTTATTGCCAGCCTGCTTTTTATACCTCCTTTCAGAGGACATAAATTTCTGCAGGTAAAGATCAATGCCTTGCAAAATTCAGATAGAAAGGCATCAGCTCCATTGAGAAGACCTGCTGCCACACAGGTCTCCAGCAGTTCAGTGCATGCTATTTATCTTTCACTCCAGTAATCCATGCAGGATTACACTTCCGAGTTCTAAAACCTCCAGTACTCTGAAACTGAAAAACCAAGCTGCATGTAGGCAGTATATTAATGCAAAGGCACCGCCAACAGTTCCAATTTCATAATACTTTCAGCCTACTGAACCACATGTTAATATGCTACACGTGCGACTCTGCATATTTTTAACATGTACACTTAAGAGCTATATGTTTCCTCCTCTTTCCAGTGCAATATATTTTAATATAAAATCAATGTATGTTTTTGGTGGGCAGCATAAGAGTTTTATCCACTCAGCTGTGAATCTAAGAAGAAAGCAGTATTGATTTAGATGTTCACTCATTCATTCACTAGGACAGTTTTAAAGCATTAGGTGATAACCTAATTGAGAGGCATAATATGAGGGAAACTGAGATTGCTGTGATAAATTAAATCGGTTCTGGGATGTCATCTGCAATACCTTAATACATGAAGGAATGTTCTCCTGAAAAAAGTTAAACCAGGAAACAACCATCTTGGGTGGCAGAGTGTGGCTTTCCATAAATGCCAGGTGATACAAAGTGATTAAAATACGTATTGCTCATTATAGAAACATTACATTAATGCCACACATATTCTGTATTTGTGTGGAGATGTGCTTGTATATTAGACAATGTACATATTTATCAGACTGGCTTCCATTTCCCACTATAAACAAATTATGAACCAATCAAGGGTGTGAATCTTTCGCCATCTATCAGGTTTCTTTAAAAAACCTGGCATCACACAGTATCCCTACTGATATTTATTCATATGCATTTCACAGAGGCAAATTAAGTCACACGTGCCACCAAACAGTGTTATGACTGCTGCATGCCAAATTGTGCTTGCACTGCTCAGGTACGTACTGCCATTAGGCCAGAAGGATCTGGTCTCACACCTGGGTGTCACACTTAGAAAAGCCTGTCCCACATTCTCTCACACCGGCCTCCCAAAAGTGCTGATACTCCCATGGATTTGGGCACCTGATGAATCAGGCCCGAAGTCCCCGTGACCTTTCCAGTTACTTTGGTCAGTAGCCACAAGCACCTAAGATGACTCCTTGACACAAACATTCTTCTCAGGGTGGGGCCAGCCAAAGAGAGCACAAGCAATGCTGAACGCACCAGCAGTAACAGCAGCAGCAGAACCCAGGGAAATCTGAAATCCTTTCCTAATGCAGGACACGGTCTGATAAGGTACCAAGCACCCTCACTTTTAACTAAGTCACCAGAGTATGTGAAGTATCACGCTTTGAGCATGAGGAAAAGTGAAATAGTTAACAATAAGAACAAGCATCCCTGTAACACAGATGATTCTGATTTAAAATCCATTAATTTATGTGTAAGAAATAATTTTGCTTCTGGATATTTCCTACACTTTTTCTACTTTGTATTCATGCAGCATCTTGTTAATAGATTCATATTCCTCAAAGCAGTAGCCAAATGAAGAGGCTTTTTACATTGCATGTGTGCTCATACAGAAACAAAGTATAAACTAAGAATATAGAAATACGAAATATTTCAAAAATCCAAAACCTGCTTTTGAAAAGAGGAAAAGTCCTGGAACTCTGAATTATACCTCTTAAGGGTTAATGTGCGCAGATTTTTTCCTACCCTTGGAAAAATGGCAGAAAGGCTTCGAGAAGTAAAGGCTCTGCTAGTTCACTACACCACATTTTGGAACTGATAGCAATTTCTTCATACATTAAAATGCCTTCATACATTAGATTTAGTGACAAAACCTGCTTACCCAGATTAAAAGGTAATTTGTATTAATATACAGTTTCAGTTATTAAAGCACAGAATTCTCACCATATGCACCAATAATTTAATCTTGTTCTTAAGTAGCCTCATACTACCAGTAAAAAAGAGGCAGGGGGTGTGGGGAGAGAGTAAACTACAGAACCTTTAGTCCCCAAAACAGATGCCAGTTTTGGATTTATGCAGCCAAGGAGTATTTAGCTTGGCTCAGCTACACTTGCATTGAAAAAACACTTGCCTATTCCAAAAAGTTTTTAACAAGCTCTGCTGCAGATGCTGTTGCCATTTGGCATGTCACCGTCGCTGTGTGGTACAGCAGAGAGAACTTTCGACCACAGGTTTTCCTTGGCTGGGGGAGCCAGCATTTTTGGCTATCGTGCTTTTTCTGGCCAAATGGCTGCATGTTTACAGAATGTGGTTTTAGAGAGAGTGTTAACAGAGGTTGGGTTAACAGCCTAACCCAGACCAACAGTGAGGTGAAGGCATGACCTACCCAACCTAAGAAAACAGAGGTAGAATAAACTCGTTATGTTGTTGCTCTTTGCCCAGAGTCTCCTGTATACACCATACCTATAGACAAGTAGATATTTTTCTTTGCCTCAGGACAGATGACAACAACTTTAAAAGCTGTACCAGTCATGCAAAGTAGAAATATATAAAAATATGTGGTTGCCTAATCTTTGTCGGCTTGATTTCATTCTCTCACTTACAACAATTTTACCTTGGCGAAATGCCACTGAAAGAAGTTCAATGAAGTTACTCCTGATTTTCACTATGATGAGATGTCCTGAGAGGATAAAAACACTACAGAGTTAAAACTAAAAACTTCTGTCTTCATATTCCATTAGACAGCAACAAACGGCAGTTCTGAATCTTAAAAAGCCAAAGCATTTCTACACTGATAACTTGATTCCAAGGCTATTAGTCCCAAATACCTCCACAAGAGTGCATATAAAGCTGGGGAAATCCACCTGTAGTTTAGTTACATTAATCCTACATCGGTACATATGCCTGAGAAGCCTTGACCTTTTAAGATGTAGAACAACTTTAAAAAAACAATCTTATTTTTTTTTATGACATATGACTCGTATAAACAAATTACATTTCTCCAAATTCTGACACTTCTTTTTGATGGGAACACCTTTGTTGCATTCCAGATAAAGAAAACATCCCAGTTCTATCTATCTATCTATCTCTCTATCTATCTATCTATCTATCTATCTATCTATCTATCTATCTATCTTGTTTGGCATGCTCCTATCTGTAAAAAACAAGGACTATGTACACTCCCTCTGCAGCACACACTTTATACTGCACTCAGTATTAACTGACAATTTTCTTTAGATCAAGCTGTGGAGCACAGACACTATTAGAGAAACAGCCAGGCCATTTGCTTAAATTCTACTGACCTGCACCAAAAGTCCTGTTTAGCACAGTATAGATCAGATAGTTCACCCTTCAGTTCCCTTTCACCAAGAGATCAGTTAGGACTAAGAACATCTTGAAAGTTCATAGACACAAAGGTAATTTACTGCAGCATATTAAAAAAGAGTATAACGTATGACTAAGGATGAAGTAAGCAGTGTCTGGCTGCATCTCCCCCCCCACTGTCTGGGCAACTGGTATGCAACAGCAATATGAGAAAATACAGTCATTTCAAAAAATTCTCTTTTTACCATTTTGGCTTCTGAATGCATTGGGGGAACTTGAGGTGAAGCACATGGATTATTGAGGTTCGGCCCTTGCATCCCCATGATGTTGGAGTTCATTGACATTTGTCGCTCCATCTTGTAAAAGAAATAAAATAAAAAAAAAGTTTGAAAACATCTGGAGACATTTGCAAGAATTTACTCTCGATTTCTATTTAAATGGACTCAGCTTTATTTCTTCATGTCATGGCTGGGAAAATAACAATCTGTGTCATGAATTGCACATGTGTATGCACGTAGGCGTGTGTTTCATCAGAATCGGCCCTGAAAACTCACAGCCAATTATAAAGAAAGGAGTTCTTTAATAAACAAATGTAGCAGCCACCCAGGTTTGTGCTTTTTTGTAATGATTTTCTCCCTTTCAGTATAACAACACTCAGAGTTAAGTGGTTTTAAAAGCATCACTGTATAAAATTGTAGCTTCCCCTCCCAGTGCAGCCCAACATAGCTTGTTAAAAGCATAAATAAAAATCTACAATCTCAGGCATATGGACAGCAAGTTGGCTGTTTTTCCTTCCCTCAGACTGCTCAGCTGGGAAGAGTTTTCCACATGTCTTGTAAGGGAAGCTTTCATGCACTGCTGAGATAGCAATAAAAACAAAGCAAAACTTCTCCTGGCTGTTCAGAGCCCTTTCTGCAAGCTAGTCTCACTAGGCTGGGAGGGAGTGATACAAACAAAACCTAATGGCAGTAAATCCTCTAATTTCCTGGAGGATATTCCCCAAAAAGAGACAAGCCCTGCACACTGCTAGGCCGTGTCAGGGGTGGTAAAGCAGAGTTATGGTGCTGCTTCCAGACAGAGCTGAGCATCCCACTTTGCTTTGAGCCAGTCTGCTGAATCTTTGGCTCTTACAAAAAGACAGTTTTGGGTCCTTCTGAGCAATCCAAGCAGGGCAGCTATTTTTTTGCGCCCTGTGGTGAAGTGTTGTCTCCCACCCTGCATGATGCCTACAAGAATGGGTGCTGGGCTTCGGGGAAATGTGAATATCCCGCTGCCTGCTGGCAGGGAGAAGCTGCCAAGGCCCCCTCACCCTTTCTCCATGGGATTGGAGCAGCTCCCTCTGCCATCTCCCCTGCAGCCCTTTCGGGAGTGCTGCAGGGCAGGAGGAGCAGCCAGGGCTGACAGGGTCTGTCTCACCTCCGTGCTCATATCTGCAGGGCTCGAAGCCAGAGCACACCTGCTCGTCTGCAAGTTAAAGCTGCCCAAAGGGCTCACCAGCAGCAGAGTGAAGCCACTGAACTTACACTGTTGCTGGATGTTTCTTGCATTTCAGGTTCCTCGTGAATCACGCCAGAAAAAAAAAGTCCCACAATGACATGTCTTATGTTTTTTTTTCGTTAAACTTCCTGATCGATATTTCAGGAGGGCCTTATTGACAAGTTAATAATTAATAACTTATTCATGACTGCTCAAATAGCAGCCAAACCTGAATCTTTGTGTCTCTGTGGAATGTTCCCCTTGATCCAGCAAAGCCAGAACATGCAGTGCTTTTCTCCCTCCCATGGTAATTGCTCTCAGGGTTTGTCTTGCAAACTGAACACAGTGAAATGAAGCAAAAACTTCTCCTTTCTCCATCTTCTTTTCCCCATGTCATCCTTACTTTTCTCCACCCCTAACCTGTTCAAATGTCTTCTAGTGAAAAGGTGAAAAGATTAAAATAATTTAAAATTTGGAAGTTACAATTGTAAAGCAGACCTTTGGCTTCCATAAGATGGGAAATATTCCTGTCGCTCCAGAAATGATGAAAGATGAGCAGCAACTGTTACCTAGTCCTCAATAAGTGCAAGTTAACAGGCTGGAAAAGTAAATCACACTTGTTTCTCATTAACTGGCTATCTCCCACACAAGAGGATCACTCAGAGTTCACTGACATTACTTATGTACATTGCCTTTCCAGTTTTTTTCTGAATTCAGAAAAATCTTTTTGTTTCAGCACAGACATACTGATCTCACCTACATGAACAAGTACAAGAATCACAAATTGTAGTCTCATGCAAACTGCTTCTAATCACTCTCACACTAATTAGCATGCCATTAGCTTAATAAGAAATACTCTACTGTAAGGTGAAGCACCAAAGAAGGTCCAGCTTCCTTAACTTATTACACTGGGTTTTTACAAAATCCAGCAGACTTTCACCTCTGCTTAAATTGAATCAAACAAACAAAATTTCCCACCCTGCAAAAAAAAAAAAAAAAGCCAAATCAGAAAACTTACAGGCATGAGTACAGCAGAAGATCCTGGCATGGTAGGGTTGGGCAGGGTGCCAGGCATAGAGGCAGGCATAGGCTGTCTTTGTCGGTTGTGTAGGTGCAGTAGTGAAGACAGAGAACCTGGGACAGGCCTAGAAGAAAGGAAAAGAAAAGAAAGCTGTCATGGGCTGTGGAGACCAAAACAAGCCTTACCCTGCCAGCCATTGGTAGGCACAGGCAGCTCCAGACAAGCAGGTGCAGATAAACCAATCCAGGATTTGTCCTTTCCTGCATAAATCAGTGGAACATAAGGTTTTCGAGAAGAAGATGAATCACCTTCCTTCTTCTCCTTATCAGTTAAAGCACCAGTGTGGTTCATCTGATATAACATGAATGTAAATGTATCAGCTGGTCTCAGTCTGAGCAGCTCTGCTTAGTATAGTGGCTAGCAAAAGGTGGTACAAAAGAGATTTTCTCCAGACAAACCAGAAAAATCTGCTGCCATTAGTGCGCTGCTGTAAGTTCAGCCCCCAGGAACAAAAATACCTGGATGATAGTTTTGCAGACTATGACAGAAAATTGACTACTCTTAAATTAATTTTGAAATTGTATCACTGGTAAATAAGCTATTCTAAAATGATTTCAAATCACTCTTGATAATCTCTCCTGTGAAAATCTACCAAGCCTTTGTTCTAAAGCAAGGTTACTAATTTTACCACTAGCAAACCACCAGGACACAAAAAATGGGGGAAAAAAAAGTAGAAATAAAATTAGGAAAATTACATTCAAATTAAGCAGTTTATGAAGGCAAAATGCATGGATTACAGAAAAGCAGAGTGAATTATTTTAGCAAAAGGGGTTCAAAAGATTTAGAAGGATTTTTTTAAGCACAGCACAGGGAAAACTGCATGTGAGAAAGCAGGCTCACTCACAAAGAAGAATCATAAAATTAACGGATTAAAGAATGCTGGGACTACACTTTGAAAAAAGCCTTTAAGAACATGGCCTTGTGAACTATGTTATCAGTTTTTTATTGTTATGGGGTTTTTTTTTAGTTTTGAAGAAAGTGTGAGTTCCTTGAAGTTTTGAGTAATTTGCTACTTTTTCAAGCTTTCAAAAATCTTGAAAATAAGATTTTCACAGACAGTGCCTCAACAGACATTGACAGTACAAGCAGGTGTGTTATATTCTCAGTGAACAGGATGCTTTTCTGTATAGCACATGTTTTAGGCTGTTTATTGGGAAGGAGAGTTGCCCCTAAAGGTACAAGACAGACTGGAAAAGAGGGTGCACAATATGGGAGTTTGGAGAGCCTCTGCCTGGGCTACCATGGAAAAAGTCTAAGATGTTTAGAGCCTCTAAACATCACAGCTGATTTAAAGCCTTGGGAGAAGCATCCTTTGCTTCAGTGATGAACCCACAGCTGGCCATAAAAACATCAAAATTGGGCTGACCGGGCAGAGTCATAGCCTGAGAGGAGCAACAGGTAAGACCATCCTGCTTGGCCTGAACTGTGTCACACCAAATGATGGGGTTTTACATTTTGCCCCTCCAATTGCAAGTGGTACTGGCAAACAAGAATACGTACAACCCTCCTCTAGCTTTAGCTGACACTTCCAGTTATCTAAGAACGTGCAAAAAGCCCAGAGGCTGTGAGGAATGGCATAGAGACATCCAGTATAGAGAACACCACATCCTGGGTCCCAAAGTGTAGGTGCCTGTCTGATGGCAAAACCTCCTTCTGATATACAAGTCTCCTCCTCTTTTGCCAAGACTTCAAACCATCTAATCCCCTTTTCTTTAAAACTCCCCAGTATTTCCCATCTTGCACTTGCAGTCCTTCAACACTCGTCTCTTCAACCTTGTTTCCCTAGAAACATTTCTATCCCAACAAATGCCACCTCAAAATCCTTGCCCTGACAATTCCCTCACACTCAAGACACTCTGCTCCTCCCACCCCTCTGCCCTCAGATGCCCTCTTTTAGCAGCTGCACACAACTGAACCCATCCTTTTGTCTTGGTTCTCCATGGAGAGAAAAAGCCTGTGTTCTGAAGGATGTTTTAAAAATCCTCCCAGACACATACAGTACTTATTGAGAAGGAGAAGAAAGAAACCTAAAAATAACAACAAATGTATCTCAGATACAGACAAGGAGTTCTTCCTATTCCTCCCTGGTTATCTGCTGATGGAGGAATATGATGTACTTAGATCTCCATATCACCTTAAAAAAACTCAAGACAACATTTTACAAATGTGTGGTGTAATCCTGTGAGAGAGTGTAGTAAGTTCTGTGAGGGAGCTGAATGAATTTCTGGGATATGTGGCTCCACAGTCAGCTCTGCACAAGGCTAAGCCTGGGGAGCTGCAGAGGGGGCATAAGTGGAATGGATGCGGGAAAAATAAGTGCAGGAAAAATGAGCCCAGAAAATACACTCAAAGTACACAGACCCATTCTACTGTCCACTTAAACTCAGCTGCTCCGTGTACCAGCACACAGGTCTTCATTTACATATGAGGACTTGACAAATCAATAAGACAGGGTCAAAATAGCATGAAAAACAGATTCAGTGCTCTTTTGAAAAGAAAAAAGTGAGGAGATAACAGGTTGAATGTGAGGAAGAGATCTTAGTTTGGTTTTCAGAGTCAGTGGTGACCTCCACAAGCAGGGTCCACTTCCCACTGGCCCATATTCACCAGAACTTCTGCCCTGCAGAGTCAAAGAGGTCTTCTCTACCTCATGCTTTAAAGTCCATGTGCCAGATGGAAGGGCTGGAGCCCCTGCTGGGGCATTTGAGGGGCAGAATAGAGTGTGCTGCAGCCCCAGCTGGGGATGCACACGGGATTTCCTCACAGGTAGCAGGCAGGAGGAGTGGGCAGGAAAGGAGAAAGCACTGGTGCACGGTCCTGCCTGGCCTGGAACAAGACTGAGGTGTGCACCCACCTGCCCACTTTGCAGCCCTCTGAGTCCACCAGCTCAGATGTGTGGGAGCTAAGATCTGTGGAACAGAATCTATGGGAACTGAACAGGCCAGAGCCACGCATTCAATAAAAACACTGCTTGAGTTTTCAGTGGGGTCAAAGTAAAAACAAATACTGTGAAAAGAGCCCCCCGCACACTTTTATTCACTCTGAGAGTGCCCTACATACAGACCCTTTGTACAATTCACCAGTTTCATAATAAACTTAGGTGTTAGGCTGTTTGACAGAAACCTGTTTTGGCCTGACCTATACAATTTGTGCAAGTGATTCTCCAGGGACTGCATGGTTTGGGTTTTGCTTATATGTTTCAGAGCCAAAAAAATTTCCAAAATTGTTTTAATGAGTTTGAGAATATGGGGCATGGGCAAAACAGAATTACTGGTATTTATTAAAATGGCAAAGAAGCTTCCATGCTGTCCCAAATTTTACCTTTAACACTGCTTCATTTTAGGGGAAAGCACATACTTTACACTTAGCTAGAAGGAAAAAAGATCTTCAGTTTTTCAGGTATTTTTGCTTACTACACTCCTGCTAGTCTGTTCTGAAGTCTGTTTTTTAAAAGAGCTGCAGAACAGTCAGAGAAGCCTTGCATTTCAAGGTTGAGCCTCTTTGTTGAAAAGCCTGCAGTGCTCCTGCCATCGATAAAAGTGCTACATAAGGCACTCCGGATTCCCCCCTCCTGTATCAGGGAAACTGACATTGGCCAGTGCTCCTGGATACTTCCATTGCTCCTACACTGACCACAGGTCATGGCACGTGAGCACGCGCTCCTGTGCACTCACTCTCACAGAGCTCAGGGGATGTGCGTGGCACAGAACCCTACAGGCTGAGATAATCAATTTGTCTAAGACATCTCTTCCAAGGACAACACAATATCTTTTGTTGTTGCTTTCCATCTGGCAGCAAAGAAAGGCAGTAAGAGTTTATAATTGTTATTTTTAATGGTGGACATACTGAATCTGCTCCTCTCTTTGTAAATGCTGAGGACACACTGCCTGCAGCCTGTCAATCAATATTGCTGACTGGGAGACTTTCATTCCCTGGCACCTGTGCTGCTAAATAAATAGGGCTGTTGGGCAAACAGCCCACAGAAAAAGGACATATAAGACAGAGAAGTGGCAGATGTTCAGCCTCACTGAAAATCTGGCTATCTGTGGAATTATTCCAAATTTTAAGAATTTTTATTGTGTTCCAGCGGAAGCCTGCAGTTGAACATGATGGGGTCTGGGTCAGCATTTGTGTGCTGTCTGTGCTGTCTTTTTGGGTGTACGTGGCATGGATAGTCAGCATGACAGTGGCTTAGTAAAATACCACATGTTAGCCAAGCTGCTGTAACTGACCATGTTGGCTCCTCTTCCTCTGCATGGTCCTGCTAACACTGAGTCACCCTTATTAACATTTAAACAGATGGGTGGTACCCCGCTAAGCCATGGTGACTCGATCATGTTCCATCACATGACTCTACCCAATGATTAAAGATAACTCCTCTAATGCAGTCAAATATCTAGGATATATACTTCCGTGTGTGCCTCCTTGATTAATACCAAATACTCCGTCTGATATGATGCAGTTGATTGCCTGATGACTAAACACTATGTTTGTGTGTTAAAAGACTGGGCTTCCCTTAATTTGAAGTCTTCAAGGACCATTTTGGCAGACGACAATTTGTTGCTGAGGTCTCACAAGAGTAGGTTCCTACTGACCTAGACCATCTGGGGCTATGTGCAAAAGGACTGATGCTATTTAAAGTATCACTGCAGAATGCTTTCTATTGTGGTAAAGCACTCTGGGTCAGTGGGTCTTACCATGACCTCTCTCCTGCTCCTTGCTGCCCTGCACGTAACATTCATGCAAGGTCATCAAGAGCACCTACATTACAACCCTGTTTGTTCCACTTCAGCTAGCTCAGGTGTGGAAAAAGTTTAGCCAGAAGTATACTGAGTTGCACTGGAGTAAAGGAACTCATCTCTTAACTTTCCATAGCCTTCAGACCCAGCCAGCTCACACCAGAGCAGCCCACAGGCAGCTGTCTATGCTGTGGAAATTTGCCATGTCAAGTTAGCACTGGCTGAGGGATTTCTGTACCACACTACCGTTACACAGCAGACTCGATCAGACTTTCATCATTTTTATAAAAATGTATAAACATGTATGTATCTACATATTTATTACAACAGTGTTCAGAAGCCTTGGTTTAAAATATAGGGGGTAAGGTGAGGTTCTGCCCCAAAAAGCTTTGAGCTCAAGGAAAAAAATGAGGGAGAGTGAGTAGAAGCAATAGGGAGACAGAGGTGAATAAGGCAGCAATGAGATCGTTATGATCAAGGTAATGAGGAACAATCACTGTATGCCAGCAGTCTGGATCTTTTCAAGGCATGTCAGTATGTGCATGTGGTTTGGGTGGCTTTCAGGCTGAAGCCCCCAAGTAACCTACCATACTGAGAATAAGCACAGCTGGCTGCAGTCTACCCTCTGAAAGTCTCATTGACAGCCAGGTACTGTCACAATTAAACTTTTCATTGCAGAAAGTAAGTTTCCTGGAGCATGTGTTTCCACAGACCAGCTGCAAGTTGCTTTTACAGCAGCTACTGCAGCCGGAGTACCTGGCCCAAGTGCCTGGGGCCTTCAATATTTGAATAATTCAGTCAGAGGCAAAGACATGGAGGGGATGTATTATTCTGAGAAATGTGTTCTGACTGGNCGGGGCCTTCAATATTTGAATGATTCAGTCAAAGACATGGAGGGGATGTTTTATTCTGAGAAATGTGTTCTGACTGGAGGGGCTGCCTCATTTACTGCTTGTCTGCTGGTTTTTGATCCACACTGCCATTATTTAAACCTATCATTCTAACAAGAGCTTTCCTCATTTGTGGTCCATTATTTCCCACCCTCAAAGTAGGGCAGTTCTGTCTAGTTTCAATTTATCCATCTGTCGTTCAGAGGAGGAAAGAAAAAATAAACACAAGGGAAAGCAACAACAAAGCATTAGATCAGCACTTGGAATACCTCACATAGTTGCAAGGGACCTCACCTGACCTGCTGTATCCCATGTTTAACGATGTTTTAATCACATCACCACCAGAGAGCCAAGCTTTCCAAGAAGTGGGAGGTTTGTGTCACCACGATTTTTCAGGGAGCCAAACCATATTTAGGGGAAAAGAAAACTGGCACCTAGTATTCATGGCTCCCTGCCAACCTAGTAAAGATCCTTGTTTGTATTTCTCAGATAATTCAGACATCTGCATGATGTGGGCAGATTATTATTATCAGTAGCAGACATTTATACTGTGGTGGTGCCCAAAGGTCCCAGTCGGGACCGGGACCCCATTGAGCCTGGCACTGTACAAACACAGATAAGAGACAATTCATACAGAGCGTGTTTACATTCTAGGGACACAAAACAGATGAAAAGTAGAAGGCAGAGATAGAACACACAAGCAAATAAATATGCTAAAGAATCAGAGACAATTTAGAGGGACGACTCTCGTTGCCTTTTTGTTTCTTTGGATGTTTTTATTTAATTGGTATGCTCAAAAATGACAGGATCGAGGAAGTTTGCAAGAGGAAGGGAGTAACTAAGACTGAGACGCAGGAAGGGCAACACTCTAGAGAGGGAAAGTTGTGGCTCATAACTTAGAGAGTTTGGGAAGCATCCAGACAAAGCTATGCTTTCTGTAGAGATTTTTAAATGAGGTGTGCATGTATCTTCATACATTTATACCTTTAGGTATTTTTCCAGTGCTGGACAAGAAGAGATTTCTGCCTGGGAAAAAGAAACCAGCTAATGGTAAAAACACTGGCAAAGTGAAAGTGATGCCTGACACCGTAATGAGAAACTGGAGGACTGAGATAAGATAAGGCTAAGCTTTGAAAAGTCTTAAAGACAAGAAGCTTGATTCAGAAGTGAAGGGAAAGCCCGTGTAAGTATCTCAGAAGAGCTGGCATAATTAAGGTAACAAGTTGTGCATTGGCACAGAGGAAGAAGGAATTCAGCAACAAGCATTACAGGAAGAGCAAGATACAGCATACAGATATGAAATGATACAGAACAGAAGTCAAAAGCAACTAAAGAGATGTTACTTCTCAATTAAAATATCCCTCAATGTCACGTGAGAAGCTGTTCATTGGAAACAAAGCCACTCCATCAGAAATGCATTCTTGATCACTTGTTCTAATACACAAGGTCAGAACACCCAAATGAAGGGAAAAAATAAGTCAAACGAACAAAGAACAAAAAAGGAATAAAACAGAGAATATATATATATATACACACACATACATATATATATATACATATATATACACACATACATATATATATATATATATAGTAAAATACTATCATCCTATTGAAAAATGCCTTCAAGATTTGTTTAAAATTCTGTACTTTTCACCTGAGCTTGTAGGAGAAAAGCCCCGCAGATCAGCAGCCCCATCATGTATTTGGTGGGCCAAAGTCCATTTAAAGGTTTAGTCAATGATAAATCTTGCCTTTAGAAACTCCAGTTGTGCTAATGCCACCTATATTTCCTGAACACATGTTTAAGGAACCTCTGCAAATTCAGCACAAGTACAAGGACCAGCAGGTCTTGGAAGCCTCACAAAACCCATTAACATTTGCCTTTTGGCTCTTACAGGTCTTAGAAACTGCTGGTTTCAATCTTTCTTTCCCTCTAAATATTTCACTGGGTCTTATTGCCTGACCCATTACAAGAAAAATAAGAAAAGCTAGAATGGTTTCTT
The DNA here is from genome assembly GCA_013400315.1 of Bombycilla garrulus. NCBI lineage: Eukaryota > Metazoa > Chordata > Aves > Passeriformes > Bombycillidae > Bombycilla > Bombycilla garrulus. The sequence continues at coordinate 1,071,768 of VXBU01002007.1, forward strand.
AGACTATAACCTCCTTGGAGAAGTTTATGCTCTGCACAGTGTTATGCACACAGCTGGAACTCACAAATGATATGTGAAGGATAAAGGCATAGTTAAAGCAAAACAGGGAAACACTGCAAAAGGCAGGTTAGAGGATTATAAAGAACTAGTCCATATAAAAACACATTCTTGCATTAAAATAAGAAAAAAAAGAAGTGGGGGATAAACCCAAAAAAACTGCAACATAAATATGATTTGATCATAAAAGCTAGCAACAATGTCAAAATGATTCCACTGCCACCACAGTCTCTCAACACAGGCAGAATCAAACTTAGTTCTTCAGGAAAAGAAATTATTTTGCAGCCCCAGAAAATCATTTTTCATTTGAAAAAGGTATCATTTTTCATTGAAAAAATAGGCAGCTATAACACACAAATACACCGAATGGCAGCTGACTTAAAACCAGGAATAATAATGGGACTAAAGCTTACATAAACACTTTTTAACATGATCATTCTTTTTAAAATTTGGCCTTAAGATTCCAGCCTGGCAAGAAAAATCAAGAAAATTTGAAAATCTGAGGCTCATTGAGGAAAAATATCAACAGGTTAAACAGCTGGAAAGAAACCTACTGGCAGCATCCAGACAAAGTGACAACTGAACACCAAGTAACTCTTTTGCCAGGTTTGGGCTATCTAAATGTGCTGGAGCCCTCCTTTGCTCAAGTGACTCCTTTCACACACATGTTATAGCTGTGCAAATGGATTTTATTTGACCTTCACAACTTTGCATCTGAAAGGGACAGCAGGTTGCAAAAAGGATGGAGAAAAAGCATGTTTTACTCTTAAAGGGCTGATAGGGTCTTCAGAGAGTTCTCACTGATTACTCATTACCAACTGATTCCTACACTGAAAAATGAAGTAAAACAAATTTCTCAAAATTTTCATTCTATTTACCCTTATTATTTGGACCAGTGCAATTTAATAGAAATACTAAGATAAAAGAACTTTGTAAACACTCTTTATAATAAAAAATGAAAAATAATCTTTTTGAAGCGATTTATTTTTCTTTTTCTTTTTTTTCCTTTTTTTTTTTTTAACTTCTCAAACAATGCAGAAGTTTGTCTCTGAAAATAAGATGGTGAATTACAGCAAAGTTATGAAAACAAAGAACCAACAGTTTCTCCAGTGCAGGCTTGTTACCATGAGCTAATAATTCCAGACTTTAAGCAAGCTGAGCCTCTTTTTTAATAACTGCATGCCTTTAGGCAAAGTATTTCTACTAAAAATTATTGAGGCATGGAACAAGGCAAGGTGTGTGAGCTAATGTTGGATTGTTCAGCTACTAAACCAACTCCTATAGCAATGAGCCTGCACTGAACTGACAGATTATTTCTCTGTATACACTTGTATAAACATACTGCTTAAGGTCGAAATCTGTGTAAGCTTTCTTTTCAATTAAAATGTCAAAGATGACAGCACATGTTTTCACTGTCCCTCACAGGATGATGGATGCTGCGGCAGCAGTTTCATGCCCCCGTGTTTCAGAGATGTTTTTCTGCCTGGGTGTCTAAGAAAGATGTACTTGCTGATGTCTTCATGTGCCTGCAGGCAGACAGGACTGCTACACTAATACTTTGGGTGGCTTTACCTCTCTTGACTTTTTCTTCCTTAACATTGCCCCTGTGGGCCCCCACATTCAACAGTATAGAAGTTAGAGCAGAAAGGTTGCTATGCACAAAGAGGCTGGGAAAAGGGTCCTGCATTAATTAATCAAATTGAGATTGCTACTTAAGTGAAGGCTTTAAATTGAAGGACAGTTTTTGGTCATGGTTAATTCAGTTCAGGTACCTAACTTAGGTTCCCACATAAAAACAACTGCTGTGGGTAGTCAACAAAAAGACAAAGTAGACCCCAAAAGAGGCTTCCAGCAATTTAAATATAAAATAATATTAATTAAAGGGTGTTTAATCTTAATATTTGCATTTCTTCAGCTCCACATTAATAAGCTAATATAACACAGCCATCAGTTTCTCCTTCATGTTCATCAGTCTAGAGCTTTTACAAAGACAGCGGCTCCAAGTGTTGCTGAGTCTCAAGACCACGTGGCAATGCAACTCACAGCACATGCAGCCACAATGCTGTGGTTGGGCATGGAGCAGAGATTTGATCAGAGTTTTGCTAGAAAATAGATTGACTAAAGAAAACAGCCTAAATGAGAGAAAACCAGTCCAGCATCTCTGCCACTGGCAGATTCAGTCTCTCTCCTGCTGACAAGACACAAGTCTTCCGTATCCACTATGGAAAGCAGAGTTTGCTCTGGTTTGCAGAGCACAGTCACTAATGAAGACAATATGTAGATGTATATATATATATATATATGTGAGATTGTTTATTTACTGAGATTTAAATTCTACACTCAAAGCTAAAAGCTCTATAAAAGTAACACATACTGTAGAAATCTTTACAAAAGGCATTATGTAAGATAATTCTACGACTTCCTAAACAAAATAGGAAATAAGCAAAATTGAAAACTAGAAGCCTGAAAAACTCTCAGATGATACATGACATCAGTGACAGACCAAAATCCAGCTCCTAATCCTATCCTTTAACAAGAATACCATAGAAAAACTGTGTGCTTTTAAACACTCATTGCTTCCCAAGCACTTCTGCCATCAGCACATTGTTCCTGCGGTGCCAAACTCTCTCTACAGCCTAGAGGAAAGTTAGCACGGCCCACCACAGTCACAGCCCCATATATGCTCGGTGTCTCAAAGCTGCTGGTTCTTTCAGTGGGTGGCAGTGGGGGAGGAGACAGAGGAGCACATACACAAGGGTGCACTCTCAATTATCTGTTCAGCAAGTCACCTCCAGGTGTGAAAATATTTTAATTCTGCCAAATAGCTATGTATCTTCAGTGACCCTCTTCCCATCCCCAATCCACTTCACTGATTCCCTTCAACTTTCATGAAGATCAAAATGAATATATGCCATTTCTTGGGAGGAACCTTTGCACACGCTTCATCTCTTAAACATGCTAAAAATCCCAGCTGACAGCTCTATTAGTACAAATGATGAGAAGCACAGGGAAGAGGTGAATCTCAAGGCACACAGAACAAAGTCATGGAGAACGGCAGCAGCTGTACTTCAGAAGAGATCAGCTCCAAGACAGTGTTGTCTGCTCTTATAATTTAAAGGATTCACATTGCCTTCTCTCCTTAACTCTCACTGGGAGATATCCACTGACTGCGAGCATCAGCCAAAGAAACAGGAATCACAAACGCAGTTTTTACATAGCTAAGGCAAATTACACTAAAGGGTGGAAATCATGTTAGCCGCTATTTACTCATCAATTCACCCAGCACAATCCCCAAGAAATGTGTGCTCCAGAAATGCCCCATGACAGCAGAAGTGCTACAGGTACGGGCTGTGGGAGATTTTGCTGACACTTAGCTGCTGACACAAGCCAGCAAAGGCTTCCAGCAGCACGCAAAGGGAAGCAATGGTAGCAAATAAAAGCCATTGTCCACTTGTGTCAGGACACAGATACATGGGAAGAATTCTCTCTCTCTATGCATGCAGGCTAAGAGAGACAGAAAAAAGAGCAGGCATTGAAGGAAGGTTATTTCATTCTACCAACAAAGTGTACATTGTCATCGTAATTCCCGGTCACTATCTGTGTCCACTCCCTCGCTTTTAAGTACTGGTTCGAGCAGGAACCTGCAGCTAATTTTGAGGTTGGGGTTTATTTGTTTTCACATCAATGCAATTAATTTCCACTGGATAATGCATCTCAGGCATTCAATCAAAATAGGCCTAAAATAATTCTGAAAAGCTCATCTGTCTCCAATCTATATAATGTTTTAAAAATTGGATGCATGCCCTGCAATAACATTGCACTTCACAAAGCTTAAAGCTCTAAATTTGAGGCTATCAGTTACATTGAAACTGTAGTAAATTAAAACATCCAGTTTCTGGTTTGCATTGATTTATAAATATCGACAAAACTACTATTGCAGTCATTACCACTTTGGGTGCTCCGAGCTGAATTTTCAGCAGTTCAGGGTTATTTTCATTCTTATTGTGGCTACAGTAGCCTTTCAAGTTATAGATCAAATTCCAGAAAACATGTAAATCTTAAATCTTGGTTTAAGAAATATGCATACAAACCAGCCAATATACATGATAAAAAGCAGCAAATCGAAGTAACCAGTAATGCAAATACCAAAGCACACTTTTCCTTTTTTTGACTCTCTAGCTTAAAGCTGAAAGGATACTTACTGTTATGAAATGGTCTAAATAGAAGCAAGTGGAAGTAGAATAAAATATGAAAAGGTAAGTATCTCAACCTGTTTTTTTAAAACCAGGAATTTTATGTTCTCTTTTGAATTATTCTTTAAAATGAGACAATCAATATTCAAAAATCGTATTCAAAACTTTTCTCCTAAAAATCTTTCCATATTAGTCTATCTAGTAAACTTCAATAAGGATTTATTTATGACCAAATTATTGCTCAGGAAATACAAACCTGAAAAAAAGAGACCTCACAAGCTGTAGCCCAGTTAACACAATCATATGAGAAAACAAGAATAGAGTGAACACATCAACAGCAAGAGAGCCAATTCTCAATAGTGTACAGCACACAGCTTTGCCAAAGACAATGGATTTAAACCAACTGGGAATCTCACTCATGCACACACATGCACGCACACTCCATAAACAGACAGTATATAACATGTACTACATCCAGTTGTAAAACAAGCTTTGACACTGATCTGTGTCTTATGCTTCAAAAGAAAACAAAAATCCCCATCTTCCACTTTGACATCTGTGGACTGCTACCAAGTAAATGCTCCTGATCCCTGGTGGTGATTAGCTTACGAAGGGAAGCAGAGGGATCACCATAATATCCACAAAATTTCTCCTGAAAGCTCTGGCCAAACTCCACCCTTGCTCTTCTTGATACCATCACTGAAACCTATGGAGATCTGCAAAGCACCTTTCCACTATTCTGTTCAGCCTATTTGCCTTGTGCAGCATGTACTGGTGAGTTGAGAAAGGAGAGGTGGCAGATGTTCTTTTGGGCATGATGCTCTTGCCATTGAAGTTCACAGGAGTGCTGCTAATACAGTCATTTGGAACAGAATGAGACCCATAAAAACGTATGACCCCTATGAAGCCATTTTTCTAAATTATACCCTGAATACTGACTTAATGCCTGCTAATGACATGCTACATCATACTAAGAAAAAAAGGTTATTTTACATCTTTATCTTCCAGTGTGTACTGATGTGTTTGCTTTACTGTTTCACAGAGGGGTTTTTTTGTTTGTTGTTTGGAGGTTTTTTAAATTTTGTCTTTGTCTTGAAAGAAGTGCTGTCTTAAAGAAGAAACATTCTCCCAAACCAGAACTTTGAGTTGAAGATTAAAATAACACCCTCTGCACCAGTTTAGAGAAAAGAGCTTAATGGTCAATAGAGAGTCATGTTAAAAAAGCTCAGGTCATCCTGCCAGCTTCCAAGAGTCTGCAGTATGAACTAACATACAGCTAATTATTTATTTTATGTCTGTACATGAACCATAAGTGTTCATGCATACTCCATGAATAGTCATGGCTTGAATTGCTTTTTTTCTTCCTCCACTTTTTTTGCTTTGAGAACTGCTACTGAAGCAGTGCTTTAACTAGAAAGCGGCCATGCCAGGGAAGTAAAAAAAGCAGCATTATGATCAGCACAGACAAAAACTGAGTCAGGTGAATTTTGAAACTCTGTGGGTACTGGATAGTTTAAAGATATTGTATCCCACAGTTTTCAACACAACAATTCAGCAAGGAGGAAATAATATTTGCATAAAACACTTCAAAAACGCCAGGCTGACCAGGCTACAAGGAACTCTCTTGCTGCATTTGCACATTTGAAGTAATACCACAGATCTCGACATGGCCTGAGTGTCCTGTAAACACGCAGGACTGAAAATGTCCTCCCAGAAAAAAAAAGCATTGTTTCAACTCCTGTCAGCTCCCAATGCTGCAAATCCCAACTCCAAAGTACTGCTTTTCAGTGAAGTGCCACTATAGCCATCAGAATCAACAGCAGCATTTGCATCAAGAGTTTCCAGATTTAAACTGTGGGAACGGGTAGGCTGGAGCTGTCAGTGGAAGGCCTCTGATAATGTAATTTGTTTGTCCTGCTGGCGTGACAGTCAGTGCATGCTGACATTCAAGAAACAGTTGATTTTGCGAGGTTTTTTTCTTTTTTTTAACTGCTTGTGATGCCTGGGAGCAGTTGGGAGGGCAGAGGAAAAGGACTCTCAGTTTAGGGAGGGCACGAAGCAGAACATGAATAATGGAAAGGAGATGTGTCCTCTTCCAGATGTCTCCTATAAAATGTTTGTCCCATGCACCCCCAAGACACTCCAATACACTGTAGGTGAACATATTGAAATATGTTAACTTAACCTAAACAGCAAAGTGGCAGCTACGCTCAGTTTACACTAACATCATATCTATTTGATTTGGTCACAGGGAGCCAGACATTTTACTGATCTGGTTAAAATATCTCATCAGTCACATAAATAGACCCAGTCAAAGCCTGTTGCATCACCTGCATTTATTTTTTACTGTTAATATTTAGCAATGGAAGAAAGATACAGATCTGTGCTCTATACACTTGCCATCTCCAACAGTATGATCTCAGCTCAGAGAGCAGCAGGAATTTGCTCAGCAGTGAGTATGGCCGATTTCCAGGGGTCGGAAGCCATGGCTTACTCACTCTGCTCCACATTTTCTGCTGTTGTTCTATTTCGTTGTTTTTTTTAATGGGAAAGGCAAATACGATGGGCACAAAGAATAGTGGCAAAGTCAGATTGCAGGTCAGCATGTTCATATTTTATCTCCCCCTGGTCTCTGCATTTTGTGAAGCGTGGATTTAGACCTTGTATTAGCCTACCAGAGAACAAGTCCTTAAAACGGCTCATACATAAAATTTGATGAGAAACTAAGCATTTAGGAATATGTGTACCTTTAGACCAGAAATCTGCCTTTATCTCTCTCTATAGCAACAAACCATCTGAATCAACAACATTGCACCTTGTATAAATCTGGCCCAGTCCACATAGGATATGTAACAAAGGTAATCTGTGACTTGAGAAAAGAAAAAGCAGCAGCATGTATGCAAGACACTTTGTATTTGGCAGACACATACAACCAGCTGTTTATTCTTCAGTTTGTGGCTATACATCTACTGGGACATCCCCCACCCTTACAAACCATGCTTAGCTCCTGGTCTTATTTTTAGTTGTAGATTTAACCCTTTTTCCGCCCCTTATGGATAAGAATAGTGCTTGGGATTTAGAGTTAAGTGTCATTTAGTATCATTTTTGACATCTTCACATATTATAATGAGCTTCTTTTTCACAGGGGACTTGGGATCTGATTTTAATTTGTAGTAGGATTATGGTCACAATAAATGTCTATTTCATATATTCATAAGAAGCCTCTAATGCAAATGGAAATAGAAAGTGCCTGTTTTCTTGTAGTTTCAAAGCCATGTGTGTAAAACACACAGTACAGATCTGTTCCCCGTGCAAACCCATTATCAATCCACCATTGCATCCTGGCTCCTGCCCTGGCAGCAGGCACTCCCGTGCTGAACAGTCCCAGCAGGTATTATAGCTTGTGTAATAAAGGAACAGGTTATGAAATCATTAGCACCTCAGCTGAGGCTACCACCGGGATGCCCCTCTGTGTGCATTGTGAAACATTTCTTTGGCGGCTGCATCCTAGAAACGTGTTTGGATGTTGCTGCTTCAGCCTCGCCACAGAGGGTGCAAAGCAAGCCAGTACTTTCATGTTCCGAACTTAAGAGCAAAGATGGAAGTCTCTCTAGTGCACCTCCAGACTAATTCTCCCCATTTACACATGGCTAATTCTAGGCCTGAGGACCTCTAGGAAGCCCAGCTGTCTATAATCACACGCCCAGACCTACGTAGCCAGTGCTGCCAAGGACCTGAGCCATGCCTAAGGAGGCTGGAAGGTACTTCAGCTTTGTCAAACACCACAAGTTCCAGCTCCCCTTGTCCTGCAGGCAACCACTGCTAATGGTGCTTCAGAGCAGCCCAATTGCAGCTGGGGGCTGCCCTCCCCTTGGCTGGAGTCCTGCCTTGGGGTACAGGGCACATCCCGTTGGCATTTCCTTCTCCATACATGCAAGCTCAGGTGAAACTTGCCACTTCAAGCAGCTGAAGCTAAACTCACTTGTTCCTCCACAGGAGAATCCACGTCCCCAATCCAAAATCCACTGCTAGTCACTCACTGAGTAAGGCATCTAGGGCCCTTTTGATGTTCCTTGAGACCCTTCCTGCTGGTTTCATAAATATTTGTGAACCATGCGCTTGCCAATGTGCAAGGGAGCACAACTATGATCTGGTTCAGGACAACTGGTGGCCCTAAATACTGGAGTATTCGGATCTATGAAAAGGGAAAATCGTGCAACTTGAAGGAGACCACTAGCATCAGGTAGGGAGGAGAACTTGTAGAAAGCAGTGAAATTTTACTGACTTGAGTCACCCTGGGGTCTGGTACACTGATACTTGCAAAACTGAAGTCAGTTTTATCAACTGTAGAGAACGAGCTCACAAAGGAAGGACCCGTGTCAGAATCCTGAGCATTAAGTCAAGTCAGCTTGGGTTGTTTCGATTCTTTCTGAATCGATGCACTGGGTCATGATTTAAGTAAGTGAGGGGCTGGGGCTTTTTAAAGCAGCACAAGTAAATACCTAAGCTTGATGTGATATAAAAAGCACAACAACAGAAAGGGGAACTTAACATAGTAATGAAAATCACTTACCCTTAATCATCCCGAGACAGTGTTTTTACAACGCTACTTGATTTATTCAACTAGCAAACATGCCTCCTTTGACTTTTCTAATAACAGGCCATCTCACCCGTGCTTGTTGGGATTTGAGTTCAGAGATTTTTTTTAATTAGCATGCCAAGTACATTATTTAAATTTCTTTGATGCCCTTCCTTTAAAATTATTTGCTAAGCAATGTCACATTTATTTGCAAAGGAGACAACCCCCACACCCCCCCCAAAAAAAAGAGAAAAAAAAAACGAAAAGAGGGAGAGCGAAACCCACAAAACCCGACCCAAAACACTACCAGAAAAGTTTGGAAAAGTAAGAGGTTTGGTCACAGGTGTGTAACCAGTGTTGCACATTGCAGAGCACATTATTGCTTAAAGACCTACTGAAGTCCAGATTCATTGCTGCTGACAAGCCTGCCACTTAGTGTATGAGGCCGTATGAAAGGTTGTTTGCTGCATGATTTACGATGGTGCCCTTACTGTAAACTACCTGTGCTCTGCTGAGCAGCTCCACGCTTCCTCTCCAGTGAAAGGGCCTCAGCGTTTGGAAAAGCTGGACAATTTCTCAAGTGAGTACACTCTTGTGATACTGAGGCTAGCCAGACCACAAACTATTTTATTATGTTGTGCAAAAACCTCTGTGCAAAAAAAACCTCTTTAATTAAGATAGAGCAACCAGCACTGTGGTTGTAATTACCTTGGACTGCTTTACCCATGGGCATAATGAAATAAAATTGGGCCCTCTATATTTTTGTTTTTAAACTAAGTAAACCCAAATTAATTTATTCAACTCAAACCAGACAGGTTTCTCTTTAAAAGGAAGGCCTATATGGTTGGAGGGGCTGGTGCAGCAGGCGGAGTGACCTGCAATGATGACTGTGAACTGCAAACTGCTGGCAAAACATTTGGCTTGCCATTGGTCCGTGGCCAGTATTTTCCTTTGTTAATGAATCCCACATCTTTTCCAACTTAAGCATTTTTTTCTTCTCCCCCTTCATTTTATTTGAAACATATTTTAAATATTTTTGTTTTTATGACGTAGTGGAACATGATACAGCTCCCTCCTAACCCTGAGTACGGGAAAAATCAATTAAAATTTGACATTAGGAGCTATGATATAAACATATCATTTAACTGCTCAGACTTTTTTTTTTAAGCAACATATCAAGGATCAGCGCAAAGAGAAGTAACAAAATGAGAACTCCACATTATGGGATAAAAAGTTTACCAACTTAAAGTAGCCAAACCTTGCTATTCACCAAAAACAGAAAACCTGAAAACTTGTCAGGTGTTGATAGATTTCCTCTTAGACTTACACATTTTTCCCTTGTGCTCTTTTCTGAGAAAAAAGGCCATTAAATAAAAATATAAATAAAATATTCTGAATGATGTGTTTAATATTTAATACATTATGTCTCACCCAAAGGACTTTCATTTTATGACTCAAAGAATGCAGTCTTAAAATGGAGTTTTATGGGCTTCCTCATTAACTTCCGACTCTTACCTGACGAAAAAAAATTATTGAGGAATACCCCATTGGAACAAAAACATGATTTTCAAGTGCAATGAACATTGTGGGCATCCAGTCACACCTGCCCTTAGGACTATGTGAAAATGAAAACACTTACAGGTCCCTTTGGTATTTCAAATCATCAAAACCCCAGACAGACAAAACAACACTGAAACTCCCAGGAATAAAGGCACCAAAGAGAAGACTTAACTCTCTGTTTAACTCTCTAGGTCGCTAGGTTTCCACAAAAAGAAGCTCTTTCCCAGAGGTCTTGAAAGATTGGAAATGCTGTTAAAAGTGAAGAGTTATTGTTAATCTGTCACTGATAAAAAAACAGGTTTTTTTCAGTTGTCTTCTATGGACATCTAGGCTCCAATCCTGCAATCATCTAGCTACATGAATTTACATGCCCTCCTTTAATATTCCTCAGTTTTACAAACCTTGCAAGATTTCTTCAGCCACAGCAACTTGTAGTTAGTTTTACCGGGGGAAGAGATGACGACAGTACAGCACAACACATTTCTGGCCCTGAAACCCGCACCGGGCGAGGACAAAGATACACTGGAAAAAAATAAGTTGCAAAAGCCTTTTCTGCACCAACCCCCTTACTTTTCATCAGGAGAATGGTGCCATGCTTGTGTTAAAAATGACAGAAAGCTTTTTATAGAGGCTCCTGATATCAACTCAAACCCCTGGAGTTACATGAGGATAGAGACTTCAATTACCCACAGAATATGCACAAATTAAATATACTCTATCACAGTGAATTCACTTGCACCGTAACTGCTGCGATTTATGCAGAAAATTGCAGCCAAGCTCAAAAGCTAGAGCAGCACTTTCAGGTTGACCAAAATTATTACATTCACTAACAAATTGCATTTCATAAATCTTAAAAGTGGAGAAGAACAGAATATCTGGAAAAGGAGAAAGTTTTAGCATTTCTAAACATTCCAGTTTGAAATGCCATATTAATCTGTAAAGTTACTTAGTTATTTTAAAAATGTAATTGTCTTGAAAATCTGAGAATGTCTTTTGTTGTTTATTTGGACAAAATAATTAAGAAATTAAATTATATTGATTTAAACTAAATTACTATTTTTAATTTCAGCCACTAAGTCAACAAGCTTGTTATTCGCATAACACAGGTTAGCTTTACAGCTCACCTGCATGAAGCACGCCAATGACAAAAAAGAAACCTTAAATCTGTCAGTTTTTCTCCATTTCCTGCTCTATTAAAAACAACCCAATACTCCAACTCATTCCTCTTTTATGTCTTCTTCCCTAGATTTTTCCCTAACGGATTTTAGCAGCTAGTTAGAAACCTGAACATCAATATCAATGTATTAATGAAAAACAGAACTAACATTGGTATTTCAAAGCTATCTTAAGGACAGATTAGATTCAGTAATAAATTAACTGGGTAGGAATGCTGTTTTCAAAGGAAAATACGATATTCTGCAGGAAAGTATGGGACTTTTTGTTTTGTTTTCCAAGGGGATTAGCTCTTCCAGCCAGGAAGTTTTCACCACACGTCCAGATTCCGTGATTTGCTCTGCATCCAACAGCGGTGCAAAATCATCTTTAACATTTACCGAAGCGTCAGGCACAGCACTTTAAAAAGACAAAGCTTGTCTTGATTACAAGAAAGGAGTTTGCAAACAAGGTGAATGCATGACAATAAAGAAGGTGCCAGTGGCGTAGTGAGAACAGGGCTGTACACTCTAAGACTGCACTTTTAGAAACTTCATAAATTTGAACATCCTTCTCTGAGCCTTTTAGCTCAAGACAAATAAACATCGAGTCAGTGTCACTCCAGAAAATTTTGTCAGTGAAGAGTCACATACAAATCATCAGTCTTCATGTTCTATTCGATAATAAATTATTAATTTCGCAATAATAAAATACCTGAGCATGCACGATTTTACATGTGATAGTAGTAGTGACAGCATATTGGAGAGTGATTACTTAATGGACAAACATGAACACAGGTTAAGGTATACAGGAAGTTCACTGCAAAAAGGCATTAATGTGCCATTACTTTTATAGAGGGAACAGTTTTTGCTAGCTAAGTTCCTGTAAAACATACATTTGAGCTTACAGGGATATTCGCAAATGGATCCCTCCCTGGTTATGGACAAAGCTTGTCTCCTAGTTTTGCAAAACATGCTGAAAATTACCGTGGGGGGCTCAAAAGTTTTATTTGTTAGGGTTTAATTCCATTACTTTCTTAAAAGTAAAAAACAGAATGGGGGGAAAGGGTACTTTTAAAGATCTGACTAATTTGGAAATACATCAGAGATGGATTTTCTCATAGGATTTTAGAATCCTGTTTAAATTCTTCACTATAAGCAAAAACATCAGATGCTTAGTCAAGGAGAGAAAAAGATCCCTTTAGCTGCTTATAAACTGAAAACATGTTTGGCTATATTTTGGCTAATATTTCAGCCAAAAAGTGGCTGTTGTTCATGATTACTGTTTTATCCCTGCATGTTTGTCAGGCATCTACTGAAACTTGAGTGCCTGTCACTTACAGGGTGATGGGAAAGTTAGGACATGAAGCACCTTGAAGCACAGAGCAATTCAGAGTCCACATTTAGAGCGTTACATCAAGTGCATGCATTCTTTATTTCTCAAGTCAAGGTGAACACAAGCAGACACAGGATATGCTTTAGATGACATTATGTTCTTATCTCACCTTTTGATTTTTATTATCACTTTTGCTCATCAAAATTCTTCCTGCTTCCCCCGCTCTGCACAGACAGCCCGTGCTGCCATCATTGTCCAGGGCAGGTCCAGAGAATAGTTTCAGTCAGAAGGCGTCCCAGAGTGTCACCTTGTCCAACCTCCTGCTCCAACCAGGACTAAATGCAGTATCAGAGCACGCTACTGGGGGCTTTTTTTTCAGACAAAGTGTGAAAATCTACAGTAGCAGAGACTGACTTCAGCCAGTTGTTGTGCCTTGCCACAGTTCTCCTGCTGGAACCTTTCTTTCTTTAGGTCTCATGGAATTTTTCTCTGACTGAAACTTGAGCCTGTTGTCTTCTGTCTTCATGCTGCAAAGTGGGGAAGACTCTGTCTCTGCTATAACTACCCTGTAAGTAGCTAAAGGCTGCAATTAGATCCCCTAGTAGCCATCTTTTCAGGGTAAATAAACCAAATTCTCCCAGTCTCTGCCTCTGTGGCTACTCTCTCCCTTCAGCCTAGGGAAGATGTCCCTAATGCCACCTGTCCTCTGTGCAACTGACCCACCTACCAGTAAGTCATTGCAGACTCACACAAGAACGTGTGCAGTTTTGGGGTACCTATTTGTTTGGATTTATCCAACAGATTTATCAAGCAGATTCAATCCCAAAATTGCCCCAGACTTTGGTTGGATGCAGAGATTTTGCATTGTCCTCACAACAGAGATCTTTCCAAGTCCTCTGGGGATTGTTTGGGCAAACCCAAATATCTGACCCTAAGCCAATCAGTTAATTATTATATGCAATGTTTGTCCTATTTGATAATTACTCTGCACAAGAAACATCCCGGTGCAGATGTACCACTGAAATTCAGTGCTCCTGTGCTCAGTGCTACACAGGGAAGCCACAGACCTTCCTACATTCAGCACAATCTAATCTACACTCCAAAACATCCTGTTATTGGAGCATTGCATCTTTAGAACAATTCTTCCTGAGATAAAGAACTGTCTATTAAAGGGGGAAAAGAAAGAGGTATTAAGAGTTGCAGCTGGCTGTGCTTTCAGTCAAGAACTTGTCCTGGGCGAAATCAGGTGAGACCAAAGTTTAAAACTCTGGAATGCAACACGTGCAGATGCCAGAGTATTATTGCCTGTTTTATCATTTGCTACTCGTTACACTTTCTGAGCACTAGCCCACAGAAACAAATCAGAAGTAACAGAACCATTTAGAAGTGACACTGGATATCAAACAGAAAAGGAAATGTACAAAGCTTAATCATCTTTCAGTACATAGCAAGTAAAAAACCTTCTTTTTCAAGACCTCTCTTAAATAACAAAAATGGTATTTGTCAGCAAAAAACCCCAATTTCTCTGAAAAAATTGTTGTCAATTTTAATAATTATTGAGCCTCGTTGGAAATTATTCAATCAGTTGAATTTTGCCTTTCTAAGAAGACCTTTATAAATTCATGCTTTTCCAACTATGTCTATACTCTTCTTTTTCCTAAAACATTCACTTATTTTTGCATATTTTTACAAATGTTGCTGGTAAGGTTTTTTTTACTTTTCCTGAAGTATGTACTGCAGTTTTGGTTTTTTTTATAGGGCACTACAAAGTCCTGTCAAAATAGTTTAAACTATAGTTTAATTGAACAATGGCTTAATTAACTACTAAATATTAGAATATCTACCGAATGGCAGTAGCTGGGAAAAGTTCCATACTGTACAAGATTTACAAGTAAAAAGCCGAACCAAACACTTAGTGATGCACAGCAATGTCCCGCTCTAACTGTTACTTAAATTTTTGCCCTAAATTCTATTTCTCATTCTTAAAGAAAAACTTGCAATGTGAGGGAGAGCTGAGGGGTGCTAATAGAGTGTCAATTAAAAAAAGAAATAAACCATCAATCAAATTTATATACCAATATCACCACCTTAAGTCGTGCAACTTGAAATCTTATCCAGGTGATAAATTCTTTCTGGTATGATTGCTTAGGAATAGCAGAAGTTAATTTTGCCCTGCAGTCTCGAAGATGGGGACAAACACACTCTCTCACACACACACCCTATATACACAAATAAATCCACACATACAGAGATCTGTGTACCAATCTGTACTTTGTGCATCACATCCCTCTTTCATGCTAATGGCATCAGGAGATACTTGTCAATGCTGGATTCCAATAGCAAGGAATCTGGTCATTCGGGAAAACTGTAGAATGAACCTTAATTTAGTGTTTATATTGATTTTTCAGCCAATCTTATTTCTACATGAGTTTTCTAAAGAAACTCACTTGTTCAAAGTGTATCAGAAAACTGAAAAGTATTCAGAGCAATGAGAATTCCTGCAGTTCTGTGATACAAGAGAAACAGAGCTCATGTCCTTAGCTGCAATGAAAGAAAAGTTCATTTTGACCTGGAAACCAAATGATAACAAAGAACACAGTACTGGAACTTTTCTGACATGATCCTGAGTTGCCTTAAGCTGAGGTCAAGGAAGAATCTGGTCTAGCACATATTTTCTGTTCTGTTCTGTTTGTAAGACTTCATTTGGAAAAAACTAGTTCATGTTAAAACTGACACATAAAATTGCTGGTGCTGATGGGCTTTTCCAGTGTGGTAAAACATTCAACTGACATTACTTTTGACAGAGCTTGTGATAATGAACTTTTATTATTATAATTATTATTTTTCTTCTGGTAATGGGCACAGATTTATTGATCAGTAGAAAACAGTGCCCATCTGAAACACATTGCCCATATTCTTTATGGTCGTGGAGCAACACAAGAGTTGCAGATATCTGCAGTAAAAATCTCCATCTTGTTATTTACACAAATATGCCCTGTGCTTATGCTAATACAGAGCTTTAGTATGTTTGACTAATGGCTGCAATTTTCAAAACATCCTGCAATGCTCTTGAATTAAAGATATGGTGTAAAAATAAAGACCACCACAGAAATACAGCTTGTGATGATCTGAGAGACTACAATTCTCAATCTCGATTAGTAGTTTTTACCAAGAGAATGGCTAGTTTTATTATAATGTGCAGAAATCTTTCAGTAAATTAAAAGTTGTATGCTTTCATTGGAAGTTGATGCTACAAGGAAACATCAGGCCATAAAATAAAGAATGGCAGAGAGGATGGAATAAACAGTGTTGTGTTAAGTAAATGATACTTTCCTGGCTCTGACAGGATTCAAAAGACCTAAAAAGCAAAATGTGTGTCACTGGGACTGAAAAATAATTCATGCTACTTGATAATACAGACTTTAAAAATGTGTTTGGAGGAAGTCAAGAGGGAGCAAGCAGCCCAACACAAAAATTCCATGCCACACTTAAAAACAAACACAAGCACCCACGTAGAGAGGAAATCACACATTAATAGAGATCCAAGGTTCATCAGTCTCTGGGATCACTGTGGCTGAACAAGTAGTTTTTCAAGAGGGCACATTCCAAAGCTAGAGATGTTGAAAAATCTGTGGGTGCACAAAGGACTGAAAAGAGGATAGTTCCACAGATTTTATCCCGAGCCCGTCAACTCAGCTCTCCCATTCACTGCAATAAGCTTTGGATCAGTCTCAACATCCAGATGTAGTCCTCACTCACTAAAATTGGCTGGTGACACTGGAAACTGTTTGGGCAAGGTACCCCACCCATAAACAGAGCGTTTGGGGAGAGTACGGTAGTAAACAACAAATAATTTGTCTCTTTGCCAAGACTAGGGGTTGTGTCTCTCACTTGTTCACCCTCTGAGACAATAAAACGAGGGCTGTAGTAAGGTAATATCTCTGAAGCGATCTAAGAAGGAATGCCACATGAATGAGAAATTAGAAGATAAGGGTTCCTTCAATTTTGAAGTCAAAAGTGGAAGAAATGACTAAGCAACAGGGTACAGAGAGCCACTAGCAGATGGATGCAATGTTTCCAACAGCTTTCTGCTCTGGGATCTTCTAAGTAGGAAGAAGAACAGAAAGGAAATACAAACCTGAGTGTGGAAAGAGAGTTCCACTACGGGAACTGCCACATCATCTAGGTGGAAGACAAAGATATGCAAGTCCATTTGCAGGAGGAAGAGAGCATAAACAGAGTTAAGTGGATATTAATGAACGCTAAACAAGGATGGCAAGCCTGCTCTGAACTTACAAATCACATCCGCATTAATACCAAATGAGTTCATTAAGATTAACATTATTATGATGAGTATCAAAGGGATTAAAAGAGATTATGGTAAATAAGAGAGTCAGATAGGAATGAGATGTAATTACCTTCCTATCTGGTTTATCTGTAGCTGCAGAGAAAGACCCAGCATTCACTTCACACTGGAGGAACCTAACTCACATTTTGATCTGAAGTGCAATTTTCAGCAAAGCTGATCTCAACAGTTTGGGCTGAACACGGCCCAGGCATGTGCAGGATGAACAAAAGAAGTGTGGGAAGGTGAGAGTACAGAGAGATGGGGAAGGGCACTGGAGGCCGCTTTGCCCCAGCACCCACACCCAAGCGCAGGAAACAACTTGGTCTTCCTGCCTGGCTGTGTCCAAAACTTGACAAGCGGCCAGCCCAGCCACCACCTCTGTCCAACACCTGACCTGCTCTGATACCAGCACATGACACAGCTCTGAAAGCTTCACGGGGCTTCACAGACATCAACCAAGCCTTCCGAAAGGGTTTAAGGGAAAGGTCTCAAGTTAAGAGCTAGGAATACTGAGGAATTCAGGAGCAGAGGGATCACATTCAGTGAAATAAAAACAAGCTGTCTGGTATTTACCTCCTGCTTTTGTTCCACAACAACGAAGCCAATCTGTTTGTGCATGCAGAGACCAGCTAAGGAGCACCAAATTATGGCTTGAAGTCACACATCTTACAGAGCAGATATTCTGCCAATGCACACACTCAACAATGCAGGCGGAAACGTTACTTGGGATCTTGGTGGGGAGAATTTACTGGGACTCGTCCAGCAGGGCTCTGCTAGGAGCAGATTGCCTTTCTTCACAGGCCGACCACGCACAGTTGGCTCTCCAGGGCAAACATCACTCCCAAGCTCTGGTGTGTTTGGCCTCTGGTTTGTTTGACAGGTTACATGTGTTTCTGAATATATCTTCTGATGCTCATTTTCAGAGCACTGTTAATATTTCTCTTGGCTTCTGTTTAAAAATTAGGTCCCTAAAGATATCATCCTTCAATAAGAAAATCCTCTTGCCAAAAGACCCAGTTTCAAATGTGTGGAACTTGACTGTCAGGGCTGTTGACCTCTGACCATGAAGCTGAAAGTCCGCAGGCAAACCTGCACACTGGGTCGCAGCAACTACCAGCAGAGGAATCCAAATGGGCAGCTACTTTCCTTTTTTGCTGGTGTTGTCCAAAAGGACAACAATTCAAAAGCACCTGTCAAGCTTAACCAGAGCTGTCTGCCTCTCTTTTGCACAATTACATTTCATTAATTATATGTTTTGTTGTTTCAATAGCCAATATACATACATACACACACACCTGTGTGTGTATATGCATACAGAATTGACAACTGCAGCTTTTTGAAAGAAGTTTTTACAACTGTTTTTCCTGTGGTGCTTTGTTGAAATCAGTAAAGTAGCAACAGTAAATTGTAACTCAGAGTTGCAGTGCTCTTCTGAAAAGAAGGATTTATATCTTTACACCCTCTCCCTAACTTCACCGAGTGTGAATCAGCAGGGTGGGTAATTTGTGAAAGTTTGAGTACACAGCAGGATCATCAGTCAGTCCGCACTGCCCAGAGCACCAAGACATTCTCTTTTGCTGACCTTCCAGACAGGTGACATGTTAATAGCTGGTACCAGACAAGTGAGACTCTGATCCCCTGTGGAATGCAATCCGATACCCAAAGACTTTCAGGCCACGCTGCACAGAGTATTTTGCTTGTGTTTTTATAAAAGAAATAGCAGGGATGCATTTCTGCAGAGGAAAGATGGAGTGTTATCCCTCTGCCCAGCATCATGCCAGCATGGCTAGATGCTATCCTAGGACAACACTGACGGACTTTTCCATCTCAACAAAGTCTCCTGCCAGAAAAGGCAGGAAAGGAAAGAGTGAAGACAAGTCCATCTCAGCATCTAGAGCGGGCAGGCAAAGGGAAGAATCTACTATGCTTTATTCTGATGGTCTGTGGAGTTGCACTTCCCAACATTTCTAGGAGAAAGTATGAGTCAGAAATCCTACGGGAACTCCTGCAGCAGCGCAGCTCCCTCCTCAACCCACACCTCCTCAACAGAGCACTGCGCAATCCAGTCCATATGGTGTATCTGCACTGCAACACGGGCCAGGGCCGGGTGCGGTCTAACTCTGGGCTCTCAAATCATAAAGGTTTGGCCCCTCAGCTATTGCTTGAGCTTGAGCAGTTGACTGAGGACCTTAAAAATCAGGGCACCTAGGGAAAAACCTGCAGACAAAGTGCAGGAACGTAACAGGTTGACATTAGATGGCTTTGCAGGGGGCTACCAGAGGGAAGTGAAGGCAGGAGCTCTTGTCTTGTTCAGAGAGGGGCAGGTTTTGCCACCAACCACAGAACAACACTGTTATTTTGCTCAGTCAGACCCCAGTACAGGTTTCAAAAGAAAAAAAATGTAAATCACCAAACCCTCAAAAGCATGTTTAAGCTATCTTTAGTTAATCAAGCAAACCTGCAATTCCAGTGGGTACCAATACAGTGCTTCCCTGAGAGACAAAAATTCCCTTTAAAAGAGGCACCTCTGAGAGTCATACCTTAAGAGCAGACAGCTCTTGACACAGAAACCTGATGCACAGCTCCTCCGAGCAGAACGGTATCCTCAGGACACCAACACACACCTGATAGCTCACATTCATCCCACACATCTAAACACAACCAATGCCCAAACACGGGCTTAGTGTTAAACACTGTGGCTCACCCTAAGGGCAAAGTGTTTACAGTGAACTAGGGGAAGAGGTTCCTTTCCTTGCTCCACACCAGACCTAGAGGCTGTTAGATATGTGGAAAAAAGACTAAAAGGTCTGTGGGGAGACTGACAGACTTAATAAGACAAGCACAGCGCTCTGCCTTGCAGAGGAAATGCATGCAGACAGGTGCCCCTGGTAGTTCTAGAGAGCAGAACCGTGACAGGAGGGGATCTCCTGTGCATGGTCCCAGCAAAGGCAAGACAGCCACGAGCCCCGGGTGAGCTGAGGATCAGAACACTGCTGGCAAGCGTTAGGGATGAAGAGCTGAGGCTCGTTGAGATGAGCTCTGCAAACGGCCTCCCTCAAACGCTTTATTTTCGACAGCGGATTTCCAACAGTAGAAGCTTTTGCTCGCTCGGCTAGGCAGAGGCTGAATTGCTTTCTTCAAACAGTTTCAAATTCGCCAGCCACGCTCGAAGAACCACCCCTTTTTTGCCTTTCTCTTTTCTTTTTGCTCTCTCCGGGCTTTTCGTGAAACAGACATCCAGTTTCAAGCCATTTAAAAAATATCAAAAAACCCTGATGGAAAATAATTCGCAGCTGTGATAATATCACATTTTTTAAAATACCGTAATATAGTTTTACTTTTAATAATAAAAGATAAAAAAGGGGAGTCTGTGAATAATTAGAGAGTGCAGTCTGAAGCCAGTTACAGTCACTGCAATTGATAATAAACTTAAAGCCCCTTGACAGCAGGTAAATGCTTTGCAACCCTGACCCCCTTCCTCTCACATTACTTAACAACCCTGCAGTTCCAGCATTACATCACCGTCCAAGCGATTGGTTCCCGCATTTTAACTCTCTCCCTGTCTCCTCCGATTAGGAACAACATAATGATGGAGGGGGGGACACCAAACCACAACAAACTACCAAACTTCTCTCAACTTTGCTGTGCTCCTTGTTTGGGTTTGGTTTGGTCGAAAAAACAGCTTCTGCTCGTGAGAGCTGAGGTTACACGCACCAGAAAACAAACTCTGTAGAAGTGGAAAAGAGTGGGAAAGGGGAACTCGGGAGGGGAGGAGGAGAGGAGAGAAGGAAGGCGAGGAGGGGGGGGGAAACTATATAGAAATCAGAAAAGGAAAAGAAAATTAAAAACAAACCTCATGGACATCACTGAGCCTGAATTCCCTGCTGAGGTGCAGAACATGAGAGCCCTGGAATGAGTGTATGTAGAACTTGAGCCAAAGCTTAACTAGCCCGAGTGAGTCATATCCTTCCCATTTGATTCCCGTCCAAGCGATGATGTAATGCCCTGGCCCTCTCCCTCGCTCCCGCTCGCTGCACTACCTCCCTCCTCCCCTTTTCTCCTTTTTAGCTCAGTGCTGGTGAAGTCACCATTTAAATCTGGCAGCGCTGAAGCAAAAACTTCAATGTAACCAAAACAGCCCCAGGCCAAGTTCCAGACGTACTGAGACTCGGTGGTGCAATTGCCATTGGAAACGAGTAAACAGAGAGAGAAACAGTGCTGCCTGTGAAGGGCCTGCGCAGCTGCCTGCCGGAGCGCAGGAAAACCCTGGGATCAGGCACGGGGCTGACAGGATGGACCGGGGATCACCAGAAGATCCTGCATCGCTCCCGAGCGGTGCGCGCTTCGGGAAGGTCCGGCCGTCGGAGGAGGAAGGAGGTCGAGCCGGAGTTGAGGAGGGCAGCGGAGAAGCCGGGGAGCACCGCGTGTGTGCGTGTGGGTCTGGGAGATGGAGAGCACTGCTTCTCAGATTGTACCTTACACCGGGATTTCCCTGCCTCAGCAGAGCACAGCTGGAACTGAGCTCCAGGTTTTTGAAGGAAAACGACGGGGCTGTTTCTTGCACCGTATTCCTCCGTACGCAAACACGCAGGTGGCAAGGCACCCTCTTTCCCCACAATAGAAAAACGTACCAGAAAAGCCATACAGCTCAGCAAAACTTAAAACTAGCTCGCCGCTGTGCTGCTCTTATTGCCTTTCCGCTGTTTCTCTCACAAGTCTGGTTTCTTTAAGCAAAGAGAGCGTTTCTAAAAGGAACTCAGAATAAACTTTCCCGCACTCAAGGATAAGCTGTTGTGGTGCAAAGTGCTCTGTCTCAACCAAGTGCTCCTGGTGTTGAATGCTACAGCGGCTGTGGCCGAAACACCTCTCATGTCCTCCCCCACAGAAGGCTTTCTCACTGATCATCACTCCCCATTGATTGTAGTCAATGCAGTACCAAGCTGCTGGTCCACAAAAGAATGCAAAGCCTAAGTAATAATAACTATAATAAATGAAAATGTCTAAGCACACATAGCATCCCTGAGAAACTCAAAAGCTAATAACTCATCAACATCAAACTGCAGATGTAAGTATTAATGGCACATGAAACACCGTAGAGGTATTTAAAAGTGTCTCCTTTCTTTACAGATCAAGAATTATTTCACGAAGCCACTTCACGTCATATCTCTGAGTGAAACTCAGTTTTCCAACACTCAGTAAATGCACTTATGCCCCTCAAATTTAGAAAGCAGTAGGAAAACAGCAAAGTCAGTGTGCTTCCTTTTCTTCCTTAGGATGATGTGAGTTTATGGAAAATCAATTTCTATTGCCTAGTAGCATTTTACCACACTGGGGTTTTTTTGGGAGTGGGTTCTTTAATTGACCACAGCAGCAATGCAACAGAGATTATTGTAAAGGATCAAAGTCTCCTCCTGAGATTACTCTTATGGTTTTAAATTATCTTTAGAATATATTTCTATGGATCAACACTATTAGCTTCTGTCATAGTTTGATCTTGAATTCAAGTAGATTCAGTCGTGAATTCAAATGATTTTTTGTTTAAGATACATATGATTTTTACAGACAGAATGAAGAGGAGGAGAAAACTAAGGGTTTGTCCTATTCAATTAAAAAAACCCACAGTTCTCCACAGCAACCTGACCTGCTAGATGACATCCTCAATTGATACTGATGCTGCAGCCACTCAGAGTGACACCTTTATCAAGCAAGGCAGCTCTGAATTAGAGGTGATCAGCCATAATTATTACTGGCGCCACTGAAGCCTGTGGCTTGACAGCATCAGATGTGGTTGTTATAAAGTTTGGTCCATTGTGTCAATGGCCTGTATAACTCATTTATGTCTGAATTACCAGCTATTGATTTTTTGTCTTCTGTCATGTAATAAAATAAAAGTTAGATCATTCCTAAAGCCCTCTTTTAATTCCAGGCTTGCTGAGAGTTTCATTTTAAGCTTATCCCACTTCTCCCTCTCTATTAAAAAAAATGAAACTTCCACCCCTTTTTCTGTGCATGTCTAAGAGGTCATCCTTCCTCCTTTTTTATTTTGTCTTCTTACATTTACACTGCTGGATTACATAGCTTCTACTCAGTTATCCACTGACATTGCTGTAAACTCGGTCATGGGCCCAGGTCAGATCCCTGGCTCAGAACATGGGAATGTGGCTAAAACTGAGGCACAACTTTAAATCCCCAGGTCCAGCTTTGCAAGGAAGGAAGCTGCCACCTAAACAGAAAAAGGATTATCCTGAGCAACTCAGGTTACCATGGGGCTGAGTGCATGTACATCCATTCCTGCAGTCTTTGGGCATCTTCTCTGATGAAAAACCCACATTTCTACCACCACAGATATTCAAAGCAAAATGCAACCAAAGAGATGGTGCAGGAGCTGCAGGGTAGTTCACGGTCCTCCTGAGGCTTTGAGCACTTGCTTGGCAAGTCTTTTCTTTCCAAAAGAAATTTTTATTCACCAGAAGCAATAGAAGATCTATTGCCCATATGTGAGCATCTTAACCATAGGATCACGGAAGTGACTGTGTGTGTATGGCAAATGGCCCTTCTAATTATTGTTACTTTCATAGACACAAACTCAGAATAATTAAACTGCTTTCAAAACAGTATCTTATAGACGATATTTCTAAGAGTAAGAGCATTCTCATTACTGAAATGACCAAGAAAGATCAAAGCAGCCTGAACTGCATTTCTAAATTACATGTCTACACTGAAGTCCTATTTCAAGAAATAAAATGTATTAAAACAGACATCATGCTCCAAAGAAGTAAAACCTTATTCGTTCTTGATGATGAGAAAACAAAAAGTTCTTTTCAGGCAGGTATTTCCAAAGCCTATAGATTTTCTTCCCCGTAACAGGAAACACTGTTTTCCCCTTTTCCTTCCTGTGACAGACCAGTTAATGATAAAGAACGTCCTGTGCTCAGAGGAAATTCCACTTGCATGCAAGAGCTCCTTCTTTATCTGTTTACTTGTCTGTCTTTTCATTCTCCCCCCATTCCAACCCCAGCCTTTAATTTCCATGTTCATCAAGAATAGGGCTGTTGTGATGAGAGCTATGGGATGTTTTAATTCTGATGGGAGCCTTCCTCAAACTAGGGCCCTGGCCAGGACAGTTATGACTCCAGCTTAGCTGTCTAGTTCAGGAATTCTTGCAACACCCTCCCTGCAGAATGTTTCATCCTTGGGGAAAGGGTGGTGGGGCACACCACAGATGTTTGGTGTAACTGAAACTTGACAAAAATCACTGCTTCTGCTGAATGTTTCCAGTCTCAACAACCAGAAAGCTCTGACTTTTAAGAGCCCAAACGTCAGAGTGCCCTGGGATTATCCCAAATGCGTATTGTAAAAAGGAACTGGGTGTACCGCAGTTGAGATTGTGGACGGACAAATCACAGGTCCTACACACATTTTAGGTGAGTGTGTCTCATCCAGCCCTTGGGACTGACTTTTGCCTATGTTGCTGCCCAAAGCATCAGCAAAGACCCTGTGGATAAAAGCAGCACAACCTGATTATTTTTTTCCTCCACTGCTTGGCACTTAAAGAGGCTTGATTAAGAAAATATTCTGTAATAATGGTACTGCATTCAGGAAAGTCTCATTTTCGTTCTGACATTATTTTTCATTTCTAACCCAAGAGTCTTAAAGTCCCTGTGGAATTAAAGAGGCCAGATAATTTCAGGGTTAAATAAGCTTTAATGACTATCACATGTACGGAACCTTAAACCCAGTATTAAAAATTATTTTTTTAAAGTGGCATCTCTTCCTTTTTTAATTTAAAATAACCATCCAGGTGGTTTCCTAAGGATTTCTTTGCAAATTGCTTCCAGTGAACCTTTTCAGTTACAGACCACTGCAAACCCATGTGGTGGTATTCAGCATTTGGTTCAACTTGGGTGTCCCATGTTTTTGTAGTGGACAGAGGGACTGTCTGCACAAATGTCTGCACAAGGTAGGCTGTCTGGGCAGGCTAGCTGTCACTGGCAAGGACATAAAAATGTAAATATCTGCAATTTCAGAAGAAACTAAAGAAAAGCAGTGCTAAGAGTGGATTCTTCAAGTTGCTCATAAGAAAATGGGGTACATGTTCCCAAGTTACTTTGGTTCTTCAGAAAAAGACATTCTTTGTTTAAGAAGACTCAGATCATAGTGCTCAGCATTGAGCTGTATTAAAGGTTTTCCTATGAAGTCTCCAAATTGTAATGAAATAAAATATCTGGAAATATCCTTTGTGAGAACTGCCCCACATTTATTGAACATAAGCACTTCTAAGACACTGGATTGGATGAAGTCTAAATGAAACCTGGAACAAAGATCTCCCATTCACACAGATGCTCAAACGTGCTGCTACATTAGAAACACCCCACTCAAAACATTTCAGGAAAAAGAACTGCCAGAGCTTGGGTCCAACTTCTCTGAAGACAGAAACGTGCAACGGGCATGAAGGCCAGTAGACTTCCCCAAAACATTTTGGCAATGAATCTTCAAGAATGATCTCAAGAAAAAACTTTCCCACTAACAGTTCTAAGCACGTTAAAGCCACTTGGGATCATGGGGAATTTGTGTTGGGAACATTCAGCTACTAGGAAATAGAATAGCCTACTTACTTTATACTCGCCAAATAGCCATGGGCCAGTGGCTGACCGGGAAGTGAAGAGCTTTGTATCACTGAGTCATGCAGCGTGAGCAGCCTCCTCTTTTATTGGAGCCGTAAACCACAAATACCCAAGACAAATAATGTAGCAATTTATGCAAAATAATTAATAATTTTTTACATTTCAGTAGAACCTTCTGCCCTGCAAGATCCCCAAGCATCTTGCAGGCCAGCCGTTGGAAGTCATGTGGTGCAATTACCCACAACATGGGAGATCGCAGCCGGCCAGCCAATGGCAGAGGGGAGATGGTGACTAAGGACAGAAGCCAACAGCTGCAATGAGGTAAAAATCATCATGTAATCTTTAATATTCATGCATTATGAATAGGAGGTTCCCTTCCCCCACTGCGACTCTAATCACTCCAACAGATAATTAGTATGCGCTGGTCAAAATGTGGAGCCACTGCTTTTTTTAGAATTGCTCAAAGAAGCTTTGCCATACATCTAAACTAAATATCTTGACCCTAGATCTCAAATATCTTGATCTTTAGTCAAAACTCTACAGGCTTTGTCTTGGACACAGTGAAAACTTTATCACATAAAGCTGCATCTTAAAGATTGTTACAGGAAAAAGGATCTGGTTTTGATGAGGTTTCCTCATTTTACTTCTAGCGGACAGAAAAGCAAGCTGATATAGCAAAATTTGGATTAAAAGAGGAAACTTATATACTGGAATTAAAAATAATTTCTCTGAAATACAGTATGGTAAGCACTGAAAAATAAATAGTACAGCTCTAAAACAAATGCTAGCACTGAATCAAATTTTATTCTTCCCCCAAACTGTCATTTGCACTCACTTTTGTTAGCTCTCATCTTTATTTTTCAGCATGATAGCTATAATTAATGTTTTCATGAAACTTTTCTTTTAAATAGGCAAGTATCTGGAACTCAGTTCCAACTGGAAAAGGAGAGTGCTCAGACTCAGATCAACCTCATTATGCAGAACAAATCCATAGTGCTATTTGAAAAAAAACATACCCAAGATAACTTGTTTTTAAAGATACGCCCTCTTTTGTAAGTAATCCAGCTGATAGTACAATATTTTCTCCTTGAATAAGAACAGCTAGAACAGTCCAGTAGGAAATTTCTCTGGACTCTTGCTGAATAAACTGATTAAAGCTTTGGAGTTCCCTGAATTACAAGTAACCAAGTAATTCTCTTGATTCTGGTTCATCCTCACACACAGGCTTTACAGCATTCAATCACTATCAGGATGATGAAAATTCATGATCCAGGAGGCACCGTTTTCAACTTGGCTTTATCCAAGAATCTGAAATTAATTTATATCCAGAATCTTGACACTTAAACACCAGCCTCTCCTTGTACAAATTAGAATTTTTTAATGTTTCTTAAAAATCACACAGGTCTGCAGCACAGAAGCTGAGATGCAGCCACAACCAAGGGCCAGCCTGCAATTCCCTATTTGCAGTGACTCGCTGAAACATCATGTGATGTAAAGTTTCCAGTGTCACAAGTCAGCCATAAAAATTAAAGCTCTGTAGGTGAGAATATAAAGCCATTACATGACCAGATATTTTAAAAGAGAATGTTTTATATATTTTCCTCCTTTTTTTCCCCTTTTCCTTTATTTTAGGAGTTAACCAGGAAATCCCATTTCAGTTTCCTGCATAGGAACTTCTTCAGCCACAGAATCATTATCTGATAGATCCTTTCTGAAATCAAGTGAGGTCCATCTGTACCCACTTACAGTTTTAGGATTTACATACTTGTTTAGTCTTCCAGTACTTTTCTCCTGAAAAAGTATGGCTATCTATTAACTCCAAACATATTAAAACATAACAGATCTCTTGCAGACACTCAGATAAATCCTTTCAGGACTGACTGGAAAGCATCAGAGCTACACCACTAGTATTACTGTGATGATAAATGAAAGAGAAATAATTTCTAACTTCACTTTCCCATTCTGTGGGGCAGGATACTGCTTTAGTTTCAACATCAGTTTCTAAGAATCAAAGCACACAGCTTTTCCATTCTTGCGTAAAAAAAAACACAAACCAACTCCAGAATAAAACAGTATCTGTACAAAACACATATGCTCTGAAGTACACAGGGAGTACATACACATTCCACACAAACTTGTTTCCACTAGATTTACACAGTCTTTTGCTTAGATACCCTCTAACACTAGCTTGTTCCTGATGCTGTACAAACCCAAGTGGTTCTGCTTGTCCTTAGTGACTGCAGCCCATACAATTGAGGCACTTCTGTAAATTCTGTATAGGAAAAAGTGCACCAAGCTGAAAAATAATCCACAGCTCAATTTAAAGAAAAACAAACTAACTAAACTTTAAACTTGTTTAAAGGGGAAAAAACATATTTATTATGGAAACAGGATAAACAGATTCAAACAGTGATGACTAACTTATCTGAGAACCTGTAGAGTTCACTCATAGCCCAAGACACAATGTAATCAAACATTTTTTTGATTATACCAGAATAGTTTTGGTGCAAGAGAAGCAGCCCTTCAGACAGTTTCTCCTCTTAGCTGGGATCTGTCCCATCAGTCTTTAACCTTCCAAACCCTTAGCCTTTACTCTTTCTCTCTTGTCTGCCCAAAACTTTCCCTTTCTTTCCTCCATTCAAGAGCATGAATTTAATTTCTTAGGATTTAGAATTTTCTACTGTCTTCATTCTTTATGTTTAAACTTTTGTGTGTTAATTATTCTGCATGGAATGGCAACCTGCATTTGTTTAAAACACCTCAGGGCTGATATATTCTTGTAATTTCTTCATAACCGGAACATGTGTCTCACCACCATGCACGTCAATAGTTGCAACATCATTTTCTCAGCTTCTACCAATGTAATTGTACCTCTTTCATACCTGCCCAGACTCCTGCTGCAAGGACCTTTTTCCCAGCCCTTTCTGCTGAACATGTCAACCTTCTCTGCATATCCCGTAATCACCAACTAAGTTTTCCTCCTGCGACCTTCCCCCACCTTCCCTAGCATGTTTCCATCAGTTAGCTCCAGATCAATCCACCCTGCCATCTAATACTTCCCATCCCCTCTGGAAAGTCATCTTCATGATGCAGTGTTATTTACAACTACTAGTTCCTAGGAAATAAGCAAATCATCACAGAAGCTTGCCGCAACTCCATGACCACTTACTCTGATCCATGAGCCCTCCTCCTACACAGATATTTCCAGATGATGAGCTCCTAGCTCCTTCTTCTGCTTCTAGAAATTTTTATTAGTCCCCCCAGGCACAGTCTTGCATTTTTTAATACTGAATTTCATTCCATTGCCATTACTTCAGTACTCAATCCATGTTTTTTTGGTTTTCTTTTTTGTTTTCCTTTGTGTGATATCCAGGACCGTCTCGGTACTGCCAGTGTCTCCAAAGCCTGCATCAGCAGCAGGACTTAATATCCTTTCACTGCCATCATTAGTGATACATCAGGACTATGGTGTGTAGCCCCACAAGCAGCCTGGCTCTTTCCCTTTCAACACCACACACCTCTCTCCCCTCCAGCAAACCTCATTTTAAAGCACACTGAGTGAAACCTCCCTGTCCTATTTCCTAGGACAGACTCCTCCACATTAGCTGTAGTCGTCGAGCAGTCTGCAGCTGTCAGAAGCTTTTACTGAGTGGGAATTTGTCAGAGTAACAGTGCAGGACAAAGTTTACCCTTATTTACAGGTTTACTCTCAGCCCTGCCTGAAATTTCTCTTGGCTGACGGAGTGCAATAAGCAACTTTTTGTAAAAATTTGAAGAGGAAAAATGTTTTAATTACAACGGAGATAAGTAGTTGCATTAATACTACTAGAATATTTAAGTAGTATTTCAGATGTCTGCTGGCACTCAGCATGTTTTAGAGAGGAATTTTACATCTGTGCTCCACAGACCTGAGAAGCTGCCTGCACTGTGTACCATTTTGCTCCAGTTATGCTTGTTATTAGGCAGTGTCATTATGTACAATTTTCAGTGTTCCTAAAAGGGATTTCAATAATGTCACAGGAAAAAATGGATGGTTTGTTTACTTGATTAATGTCGTGATCTGTGATTACAAATCTGTCTACTGTTGCTTTCACAGGAAATTATTTCAAGAACTTCACTTCTGGGTGTTGCTTAACATCCAGCACTGACTCCACTATAAACTCATACACATGATTTATCTGGTGGCCAGCATGTGTGGGAGGAAAGATCTAGGAGTCTGACAAAACTCTTCACTCCCTCTAACTTTCAGGCCATCAGATGTAGAAATCTAAATTATTACACTCCTAAGCCTGTTTGTATATCCTCAGCCAATGCAAACAATTAATACTGAGCTAAGTGGGTGCAAAATGAAAGTGATTAGGCACATCTTTTTTTAAAAAAATTATATGCACATATTTTACTAGCTTTAAATGTTAAACCAGCTGATTACATCATACCAACACAGTAAAAATTACTCCAAGGTAACCTAGGAAACTGTTTTTGCTAAATAACAACTGAGTCCCCTTCATTTAATCTCAATTCACACAGCACACAAGCTGAGCTGAGTCTCCCTTCCCAGCGATCTCATGCCGTTTGCTCAGCCCGGCTGGGATGCTCTCGCTGTCGGTTCAGAGGGCAAAGCTCTCTGGAGACTGCAGCCAGGCTCTCTCAGATGAGGGGCCCTTGTCTGTTGGATGTGCTATTCTTGCTGGCTTGCCAGCAGCCCCAAATTTGGCAAGATTCAGAGCACAAGCTACAGTTTGGTTGCTTGATTGTCGTGAATGTTATTGTTTTTATCAGTCAGTTAATATGTCTTCACTTTCTTGTGTTTTTATTTTGCTTTGATTATCTGTTAGCTATTCTGTGTTTCCATCCTAAAGATGGGTAGCCCTCACAGTCATGACCAAACTTTTACCCAGGACAACTTATAAGATTCTTGGTCCTCTATGTTTTGGAGCCAAGTCTGAAAATCTCTATTCAGTTGCATCTCATTCCTTAGCTGGTCAGCATTTCCATAGTGCTCAAACAAAAACATATTAAATACTTGCAAGTCAAGTAAAAGAAATGCAAGCTGCAGCTATCCAAAAAGCAGCTCCAGGGATTTAGTCAATTGAGCCAATTGGGTAAATACAAAAGCAAAACCAGGATTAATTCTAGGTGACTGCTTTGATTTCACCTGCCTCGCTGCCGTGGTCACAATACCCATATGTAGGGGCATATCTCTCACAAACACACACCTAGATAACAGATATTATCATACAGAAAGCATTATGCATACATAATAAATGTGATTATGAAGAAAGATAAAGCTGATTTGTTTAAAAGATGCAGGATGAATGACATGAAAACTTCTTTGACCGTTGTATTTCATTTTCATTCTATCATCTCTTTTTTTTAGTTAATTTTTAAAACGTCCAAAATTTTCCCTTTTTAGGCTGAAATACAGCAGGCTTGGTCTTTGCCAGATAATGAATATTTTTAAAAATATTTCCTTAAACCATTTTGTCTGTCTTTTATAAGGATAGCAAAAAGTGTAAAAAGTTCTTCAGTCAGAAACCCTGGGAACAAAGTTGAACTTTGCCATGAAAGCCATCCACTAAAAAAAAGTTTAAAAGGGCATTGATAATAATTAGATTTTATTTGGTGAAGCCCTTCAAAGTATTTTTTTGTTAAGGCAAATTATATTTTCCCCAAGTTTTCTCACTAAGCTTCAAATCATTCACCTAAGAAAAACAACTTCATTTTTCATTTCAGCTAACCTGGCTTCTATAAAAAATTTATAGAAAGAAAAAGGTCCGTAAAGTGCAGAGTGCTAGTGAATTTAGAAACAAGAACAGATGAGAGATGGGCTGATATACTGCCTGAAACACAGCTCAGCTAATTCCCAAGAAATGTTTTCACATAAAAGCTTTCTGTTTTGTCTTCTTCACACATACATTTGATGTAACCTGTTGGCTCTCCTGGTCTACGATACCAATTTTATTCTTCCTGTTCTCACTTACTCGGCCTACTCTAGGCTACGTTTGTGACCTTTGTAGTTCTGCTCCCTTCCACCCCATCTCTTCCCTTGAAATAAGGCTCCTTGAAGTCTCATTTTTCTTTTTCCTGAGCAATACCTCCCAACTTAGTTCACCAAACCGCTGCTCTGCGTTTTTCAAATCCCACCCAAGTCACGTCTTTCATATTGCCTCTCTGCATTGAGTTAATAAGAAGCAAAACCAGCACAAGGAAACATCTGAGTTATCTTCTCTGCCTAAACTTATTTCCATTGAGCTAAGCTTTCTTTCCTACATACAAATCTCCTCTGGCTCAGTAGTCTTTCCTCTCACTCAGTAGCCTTGCAAACAAAATTGTAACATTTGGAAGCAGCCAGGCCCACTGTAACTTTGCAAACTGATTTTTAAAAAAGCTTTTTTATAGTATGTGTCAGGTAGCGTTGTAAGCAGCAGGCAGAAAATGGACTGAAGGGTCATAGAAGGGAGGTAAATACAGCAATATAATATGGATCTTTTTTTCATCAGAATAGTTTTAATGACTGATAAAATTCATATGTTTTACAGTCTAAACTGTTGCTAAAAATGTTTTTCAAACATTTACCACAAGGTGCCAGCAGTTCTTTAATGCTTTTTTATTTTCAATTCCTGCAGTAGACACTCAAAGCAGGGGTACAATGAGGCAAAGACCGCAAACAGGCATGTCATAAGGGGTATAATGCCAGGGTCAGAGACTGATCACAGAAGACAAGACATATTTTAGGGCTACTATCTACACTAGTGCCTCTAAAAGGGACAAAAAAATATTAATGTCAAGTTTAAGTAATTTGGACAGAGGTGTAAAGCATGCTAGTTTGTAGTTGTTGGGGTTTATCTGTACTTTTGAAACCAAACTGTCATAGTCCTCCACCCTATAGTGAGGATACTCAGCTACCAGTGTCTGTTCTGCCTAACTCTTTTCCCTTGCAAAAGTTAGAGAGAGGGAGCAAATATCTCATACAATACAGCAGCATCCACTCTCTTAAGATTAGAACTCTTCCTAACATTGGGAGACTTGTACAGTACTGTTGTAAGTTACCTACTGGAGGGGGGGGCATGCTGCCTAGAATGAGAAAAAGAGGTGTGTTAATGTAAAGACATCTACCATTTGTGAATTTATTAATAAAAAATTATCAATAAGGACTTTCTGCAGTCAAGTGGAATTGCATTCCAATTAATGTAAGCTGTACAGTGTTTATCCCAGTACTCACTGCTATTAAACAACCACGTTGCTGAAATTTAGCAACATTTAGGTATCAAAGCCAGACCTTCAACAGTTAAATCAGAATAATTCAGAACTGAAGCAGCAGAACTTAAGAGACGCTGCCTTCCTGCTCAGTTTTATTACATTTTTAATGACACAGCTATAAGTGAATGGTTATTATAAAAATTACCCCAAAGTATACATACATGTTATATACACTCCATTCAGTCTTAATATTTTATACATATGCAGCTCTTTCCACTCAGAAAGGCTCACAAAGCAATTTGCAAAACAATATATGCGGAACTAACTTGAGACATTTAATGCAATATGGTCTCCCTTCATAGAGATACATGACTAAACATCCCCAATGAGTAATATGGCCAGCAGCCATAACAGCCTCAGGCTGTGATCTGCTCTGCTCTCATAAGCTAAACAGGGTTGGTCTCAGCCAAATGCATTTGGGAGCCCTCCAAGGAAATCCCAGGGTGCTTCAGGAAGCAGAGCTGGTGATTCAGTAGGTGGCACACTTCCCCTGGAGTCAGCTCTGAACCGACCGCTCCAGCAGGAACCTTGGGAGGTGCAGCACCATTAACCAAATGGGATTTCAGGCAGGATCCTCAGCTGAGATGGGTCATTTGTCACACTGTCATGATTTATTAGGGATGCTATGGATTCTGCAATTAAAAACAAAGTAGTCGTTGCTGCTGAGCAATCCTCTCTGCAGAATTCCCTTAGTTTGGATAAGCTGAAAGAATTTATTTCTACCTTTTTCAGTGGCAAACACTGTGTTTCAAACGGGAAGCATCTGTAAGTGTTGTTGGACTTTTTGGGGTTCACCAACAGGAAGTGAATTTTTTATTTCCTACCCAAATTTTTGAACACAGGTGTATAAATACTTTCCTTTGCTTCAGTAGGTCCCATTGGAAGTACCACATCCACTTTTAGGTGCTGTTCCTAGCTAAAGGGGGTGTCAGACAGAGGAGGAGGCTTTGGACAGCTGAGAAATATTCTGAAGTCTAGAAGTTGACTTAGGATGGACTGGGCAACCTGGTCATTCTATTGAAGACAAGGCAGATGTGGACATAATGCATTTTCAAATACACAAGAGGCTGCTGAAGACAGAAAGAAAAAATACTATCTCTCTCCATTTCGATGTTAAGTAGAATCAAAAATAAAAGGAACTTCTGCTTTTGCATCAGGAAGGGTAGCCTGAAAGAAAAACTTGTCTCAAAGAGAATAGAGTTAAGCACAGCAATAAGATATGTGCTCTGCATTTCTGGAAGCCGTCAAAAACACATTAAAGATATTTCTGTCAGAAATGATGTAGATGTTGCTTAATCCTACTTTGGGCAGAGCACTGGATGAACACTTGAATTCCCCTCCAGCCATATAGCTCAATGATTCCACAATTTTTATGAAAGCAAAATATTTATAGCTTTGGGATTACAGATTTCTTCCTATTTATATTAACTTTAAAACAATAATTCCACCCCACCAAAAAAAAGCCTAAAATACATGACATTAAATAGGCCTAAAAAAGCTGTGCCACAGTTTCAGGGGGATGACTGCAAAAATTTCCCATTCTTAAGATTCATAAGCAAAATTAGTTTTGTGATCTGGCTCACTTGGATTTTTTTTTTTTTACATAGGTGTAACCAGAGTTTTCCACCATTCTTTCCTCAAACAGTCACAGAGATCTGATTTTCACATCTAAGTCAATAAACAATGCCACAAATGATGACAAATTTATTAATGCTTGTGGAAGTGTCAGATCCTTTTTTATTTTGAAGATGAAAAAGGGGAAAGTATGGGTAAAGGGGAAAAGGAAGAGATTTCCCCAAAGTCTATGTATGACCTCAAGAAACACATCAACTTTTCCTGGGGGTTTTCTCATCAGCTGGGTACCTGTTTAGCTGCTGAGTTCAGGGCAGTATGGATCACCCCCTGGGGCACAAATTATGGTGCTGGTATTAGCTGATAACCCTTTCAGCTGACAGGGCCTCTTGCACCCTGCATTAAAAAACCTAAGGATGAACGTATTCCCAGAAAATACATTGCTAAAGTCCAGGTTAAACTACCTTGAAACTAGCCTTCCTTCTTTTCTCTGTTGATGCTTTTTTGTTCTCTTTTGAAAAAAGACAAGAAAAGTATAAAGTTACTCAGTAATAAGGATGATCGGGGGAAAAGCTTTTGCCAAGTTATTTTGTAGGGAAAGCCGTGTGGGCTGATTGCTGTCACATTGGAGGGAGATGAAGAGGCAGCATGTAAATGTAATAAGAAGAAAGGTTTAACACAGCCTGAGCAGTACTGGCATGTGGCCCTGAGAAAAAACATGCTCTTGGGTTGGGATGCTGAGTGCCGGGGTCCAGGGCTGCAGGAGGGAAGACATCCTTGGTCCTTTGATTGCTCCCCATGCTCATGCAAAAGGACCTAATTTCCTGCAATAAATACATACACTTCAAAATATTCCTGATCCCTTCAACAAGTCCTTTTCTAATTCCGAACTACAGCACAGCCTGCCTGGTTTTGCTTGGCAACCCATGGCAAAGCAGAAATAAATCCTGAATGTCAGTACATTTTTTTTTTTTAATAAGCATAGCCATTAAATGAGTTTTTCCTATGATTTAAGAAAACAGTTTCAATAGGACAACATGTATCTGTGAATCTCCTTTGTTCGTTTGCAGGCACGTAATCTCATTTGTTAGAAAAATAGCCTCGCAGGAGAAAGCATAGTTTATTCTTCAATGAATGGCTCTTAACTAAGATTTACAGTACAGACAGATTACAAGTTAACTTTCTCCACAGAATGAAACAAAGAATGGAGCCCTTCTAAACAAAATATTCAAACAGTTCAAGAGCGTGAAGGAAAAGTCTCTCTTCTTGGCTAGACAGTTTTGATACCTTAATGAATGTAACATTTTAACAGCTGTGGGAAAACCGACATTAAAAAAATACTCAGCCCAGAAACATGGTCTGTGTACAACATCTTTGAGCTCTTATATTTTATTAGCAATTTGGATTCATTACTGTTTTAAGGAGGAAGGAAGGGAGGTTTCTGAGAGCTGTTTCTCTAAATCTATTAACCAGAGATTTCCAAGCACAATTTAATATAACACAGCTCAATCCTCAAAAACTGGCAAAGGGTTGAGATGTCACCATTTATCCCTCCATTGAAATTCATGCTCTAACACAGGAGGTCAAAGCAGGTATTTGAGCAATCTTCCCTATGAAAATGAGATAACCTCCTTTCATCCCAAAGCCTGCTCTGATCTTGCTCCCCCCTCCCTTCCAGCCTGATGCCAGGCAGCAGCTCACGGGTACCACACTTTCACCTTCCTTTTGAATTATGATGCTCTGAAGGAGCGCTGTAGTATTTAATAGCCTGAGATCACAGGCTCTCCTGACACAATACTTAACCAGGTTCTGCCTTTCTTTCAGTGTGCTCATTATTTGCACATGGTCTATGACATCCAGGAAGAATATGTTATCACAGGAGTCCTCTCTTCTCCCACTCTGTGCTCTTCCATTATGTTTATCTCCTTTAGTGACAAACAGGTTCTTGACTATGCTATTTTGTGGGAAAAAAAACAAACAAAAAAAAAAAAAAAAAAAAAAAAAAAAACAAAAAAAAAAAAAAAAAAAAAAAAAACAACCAACAAAAAAAAAAAAAAAAAAAAAAAAAAAAAAAAAAAGAAAAACCAACAAAATGAAAACAAACAAAAACCAACCAACCAAAAAAAAACAAAAAAACCAAAACAAAAAAACAACAAGAAGGGCATTTGGGAGGCCCTGTTCGCTAATTTTTTAAGGAATCCTAAGGTGCTCTTTAAGCTTTAAAACAAACACTGAAGTCTGAATATGACATGTTCTGAAGCTTAACAGCCACCCCCTGATTATACCATTAGAAATCCCTCAAAGTCTGTGTTCAGACTTCATCAGTCTCAACTAGTCAGACCTCAGGGTGGAGAAATGGACATGATGAGTGTTCAGAAGTATTGCACAGGGAGACACTGAGAGAATGTCTTGTGGTAAGAGAGTTTTAGGGGGGTAATTCTGCTTAATTACAGACATACTGAAGCTGTGCTTTTGGGAGTGATATCAATAAGGTAGTTAACAAGCTGAGACACAAAATGGACTTCTGCCCTTGTAGACTCCAAGATCCCAATTTTGTTACACTTTAAAGGGCTTGGTTTTTTAACACCTAGATTTCTCTCTTCATTTAAATAGGACTAAACAGCAAAATATTATTTTGTTATTTTAATGTATTATAAATTCACTTTTTCCCTAGAAGGAAGACCATCAATTATTCTTTTAAGTAAGCCAGACAGATAACACAGAAAAATAGTGTCCTTTTAATTACAGTTTTCATTCAAACCATGGGTATCATAACCTCTTATGCTGATCACAGAACCCTTCAGGGAAGACCACAGCTCTGGATCAAGGAGCATTGGTGAAGCCTTGAGAGGGACAGTCCTTAAAACACCAAATAGCCTTAGCCAACAGTCCACATCCAGAGGAGCATCCTCTTAGGTTGGCAACCCACGTATCAGCAAACTCACTTATTCTCCAGAATATAAATGTCAGCTCCTGTGTTCATGATAGTTCAGGTTGTTACATTCAGCTTCTTTCAGAATTGTTTTCAGTGAGACTGAATAGTGTTAAACTTCTACTGGATGCTAGATGCCTAAATACCTGAAATTGTGAGCTCTTTATACCGGGGGGAAGTTCTGCAATTAAACCATCCAATAAAACAAGTATTCCAACATTTACCCACATTATCTTCTTCTCATAAGAAGATGAATGCATCAAATGAACACATTTTTGTAAATGAGAAATGTTTACTCTTTCGACTTCAACATCTATCCCCAAATTAAGAAGAGGATGTAAGATCAGACATGTGGGCAGTTATTTTATATCTTCCACTTCAGCTTCAAATCAGCAGGAAAGAGTGTTTCACAGCAGCCTTCCCCATGAATCTCCATCAGACACCTGACTAGCATCTGCTTCAGTACCCTGCAGAGCAAAGAAACAGATGACTTCGATAGGGCATCAGACCTACAGCCCCTTGCAGAAGCCTCGCTCACTGCTCTCAGCCTGGCTGAGTGGCATCACAAAGTCCACTTCCCCTCCTTCAATGCTGAAACATTTTCTCCTTCACTAATAGCCAGAGAGACCTTAAGTACCATGCTCAAATTGCCCTAATCTCCTCTGCTCTCACCCTTTAAAATTACTGCTAGTGGCTGGCCCCTGGCAACACAACAGCATTTTAACTCAAACTTCCATGCAATAAATAGCTCAGATTTCCTTTAAAAAGAACACATACACACAACAGACTAGGGGTGCACAGAAGTTTTATGCATCTAGTAGTTTTTACATATTCCACTGTTATTCATTTAAGGCTGACCAAGTGGTCCTCAGGGGATGGCATGCACAAGCATAACATTATAAGTGTTAATAGGAAACGGATCTGAACAAAGAACCGCATTTCCCCATTATATTGTGTTTCTGCTTTAGTACATCGTGTTAGTTTCCTTCACAGCTGGCTGCTTTGCCTGTTGTTTCAGGGACAACTATCATTTGCTCATAACTTTCCTTTTTTTCACCGTATTTTATATGCACGTACAGGCATGTGGGATTCTTGCTGTGGTTTTAATCTAAATGGATTATCTTACAATGCGTTTTTGAAAGCTCATAACATAAAATGGGTAGCAATTCAAAAATAACAACAGAAATATATGACCTGTGCTGCCGTGCTAGAGAAAAGAATAAAGTCCAGTCAGTTTTCTGTGACCAGAAAAATAAATCGAGTAGTTGGTTTTTAATATAACAAAATAATCAGAAGGGTGCAAGGCAAATTCTTGCTATTTTTATAAACCCAAACGCACTTCAGTAATATTCTGTTGTTTATGCGCCTTTCAACTAATTTCCTCCCTCCCGCCATGTATGCAATTTGTCCTGCAGAATAACGTTACCTTTCTAGTGATGGGGGAAAAAAACCCTCAAAATAAGCTGAAGGAACACCAGAACATGCACTTTGGGAACTGCTTTGTAGAAAGTCAGGCTATATCTCCTGAGGACGTATTTTTAAAGACTCTGAAGCAGCCAGGCAGGCATGCGTGACCCTGGTGCTCCTGTGGTTGTGTGAACAGTCCCCTGTGCAAGCGCTGATGGAGTCCACACACAGGAAGAACACTGCCTGCTCCTTCTCCAAAGGCGAACGGGGCACATGCCTAAACTGCCTGCACATGGATGAAGTGTCTAAGACAGATGTACAAGACCAACCTGTATACTGACAAAATGACTGTGTTTCCATGCTTCAATATATTCTGTCTCTGTTAAACAAAAAACAACAACAAGAAGAAAAAAAATTTCAACTCCAATATTCTTGTACTTGCTGGTTTCTCAAGAAATAGGTACCACCCTTTCCCAGTGCACTCTGCAGTGAAGTTACACCCAGAGCATGACGTGACTGCAATTACTCCCAAGCATGCACCATGTCAATGTGCAACTTGGAAAAGAGAAAGGTCTTCCTTATACTCAAAGTCTGGCTAACTAAATAACTAACATTTGTAAAAATGCATTTGTAGTAACATATTTGTAGCACCACATTTTCACAGAAGAAAGGTTTATTGCAGCCCCTACAAAGGCTCTACCAGTGACAACAACTCCCGGGCTCTTCAAAGAAGCGTTCAGTCTCTCTGCTCTGTTTCAGCTTCTTTAATACTCTGTAAAGTCCAAGGTGTATACTTTACACGTTCTTTGCTCCTAAAGTTCAATTTCCTAAATAAGGCATGACTCCTTTCAGGATGACAGCTTGTAAAAATCACTTTAGGGTAAATTTGCCTTTTAAGGAAGCAGCTTAGCCACTCCTTTATCCTCATAATATGTACATCCCATCCCTTCAGGCAACATTTCTCATCAGCAGCATTTCCCATTCCTCACATCTGCTTCTGAAAGAAATCCCAGCCACATCAATCAGCCTCATACATGCATAGACTAGGCAAAGACATTTGTTGTGCTTTCTGAGCATTGTATCAGGAAAGATACTAAGCTATCAGAAAAAAGATATTAAGCTAGAAAAACAAGCATTTCATCCTTGCTATCCACTAGACACCATGGAGTCTGTCTCTGATCTCTAAAGAACGCATGCCAATATTAAAAACAATATGGGTAAGAGATGGTTAAAACATTTTACTAAATTTGGGGAGAGGAAAGAACCTTTGAAAAACTAGAACTTTTGTACTTTCCCATTTTCAAATAAAAAGTTTGCTTTCCGCAAGAACATCCTGATTTATTTCCCCAGCCCGGCAGGAAATTGACACTGCAAAACTGCTGGGTGTTGAATGAGAAGTCAGATATTCCCCACTGAAATTTTTGGCTTGATTTTATTCCTGAGCAAAATATCTTTTTTTTATTAGAAATAAACCCTGTGGTTACACCACCCTCCTGAGACAGCCTGGCTAATACCACAGCCCAGATCCAGCTCAGAAAACTGCGTTCTCTGGAATAAATTCTCCTAAAATTTCTATTAGCTATTACTTGAGTACACTATTACCTGTCATGTATGCTACGCTGGAGCATTTGTGATGCTAATAGTGATACTGTGACAGGGCTTGCAGCAAAAAAATTGCTCATATTTCAATGTCAAAGAGATCTTACATAAAAAATGCAAAACTAAGCTGCATTTTGAAAAGTATTTAGATATCTGAAGTATATAATACAAGTACGTGGAAAGTAGAGTAGAAATTTGCACTCAAATCCTTTAATACAAGGATTCCATTACACTAGCAATTAATCTTTACATCTGATGGTTTGACTATGGTGGGGATTTTTTTAAGATACCTTTATTTTTAAAAGGGCTGGCATAAAGCTTGCTTAATTACTGGGGAAATGGTTCTAGAGTTCACTGTGATTTTAGTGAACTGCAGAATGGAGAAAGAAGTGTTTTATAGACCTTTCTAAGTCCCTGCAACCTGACAGAGCAGCTACTTATCTGCCTGCTACAAAAGACACTCAAGCTGTGGTGGTCATTTTCAGCAGCTTGAGAGATGCTTCATATTATAAAGAATAAGTAGGCAAGAGCCAGAGGTTAGTGGAAAGAGGTGGCAGTCAATACTCTTCCTCTCTTCCATTATTTAGGCAGCTAAAGGACCAGATAAAATAATTAAGGAGGTGATACAGTATGCAGTGCATTGCTCAGTATCCTGGCAGTTAAGACTGGACTATATGGGTGTGAGTTAAACCTGAGACTACAGGAAAAGTGACTTCAGCCCGTCCTTAACTGCAAACCTTGCAATGATCTCACTGAAGCCACACGGTCTTGAATTTACCTATAAAAACAATCTTCACAGCAGAAAATTTAAAGGACAGTGGCAAGGCAGTTAGGAAAGAATACTTCGAGAAAATGGGTAAGTCTTTAGCTATTTATCACTACACTTAATTGTACTTTTTGGAGGAGTCATAAGAATATAAGTTAGGCACCAGCATTTTCAGAAACAAAAAAATAATAAATCTAAGAGATCAAACTCAGAGATGCTTAACTTTCTATGTAAGTGCTATTGACTGAAGTCACTGATGAGACTTGTGGACAGAATCACAAATTTGGCAGTAAGATTTGATAGCTTCACACCCCAGGCATTATAGAATCAAAATCCTTTCTGCAAGTCCTCTGAACTTCATACATTTCTCAGACTCAGCATTACAAATTCTCAAAAAGTTTCTCACCTTACAGGACGTAACATGAGCTAAACTAAGCATAAAATCTCAGTCATACATTTTCAATGGGCCTTGGTACCCACTTTAAAAATCTGACCAGAGCTTTGGTAACTATTCTCAGACACTTTGTAATGTAGCAATGATATTTTAGGAGAAAAGCTGTAGGGAAGAAATACAATTACAAGCCCTCCGTACCATATTCAGTACATTTTCAGATTGGAATTTCCTGCAACTCGTATATTTATAAGGCAAGAAGATCAAAACATATTTATTTTAATAACATGCCTGTGTTTCTACAGTGATAATTATCTCTAGTTTGATGATATGCCAACAGCACTGATATCCAGCTTTCCCTACAAGCATCTCTGTAGCTCACCTGCTTTTGCCTTCCTAACATATTGCCTCTTTTTACTGCTGTGCCTCAGAGAGATGTGATACTTTCACATGATGCCCAAGGACAAAGCATGCAGATTATTTTTATCAAGAGCATCTCCTGTCCCAATGCTCATCACAACTA
Organism: Bombycilla garrulus; assembly: GCA_013400315.1. NCBI lineage: Eukaryota > Metazoa > Chordata > Aves > Passeriformes > Bombycillidae > Bombycilla > Bombycilla garrulus. Next base: position 1,114,066 of record VXBU01002007.1, read on the forward strand.
TTAGATACATAAACACCGCCACATGTTAAAAATGTATGCTAATTATTCCCAGTGAGTTCTGTTAGTTTTGTGTCAGACACAGCATATGTTACAGGGTCTTTATTATAGGGGCTGTCTACATCATGTGTTTTCCACAACACTGCACACTCACGGTGTTCAGTAAATTAGTAATATTTATACTTAAAAGTTGTTAACCAGAACTGCTCTGCCTTAAGAGACAGTAAGCACAGAACGTGGTGCATGATTTTGACCCTCAAATTCTACAGAGAAAAGTAATGATTCTTTTGTGAGTATATGTATATCCTGAAGAAAAACACATGCATACCAGAATTTAATTTGCTCTTGACTATCAGTCCCTACAGTTGATTTTCCCATACTTGTGGCTGCTATCTGTGCTCCTTTTACCTCCAGTTGCAAGACAGCTGTCAGCTTCTTCCCCAGCCCCAGAATCGAGACTTGATATGGCCTTTATATTACCTCTTGTTTTAATCAGCTTGGAGCCTGAGAAACCCAGCCTAAGTCCTCCTGGGAGCACTATGAGCTGCCTGTGGGCCAGTGGGCTAGACCTCATCTAGCTGTCTATCTGATACTGTCTTCTCCATTTCTGTGTGAATCAGTGCAGCCGTGCTCTTTTTGGTGCATGCCAGAGCCCTCCAGCACAGCTGTGGGATCTGAGTGATCTTTCAGAAAGAAGACAACAGAGGAGCGAAACTAAAAGATACATTAAAGACAGACAAGGGCTAGGTGCAGAACAAAAAAATTATCAGGGCCAGGCATTTCAAGGAAGCACATCTGAAAGTATTTCCAAAAGTATAGAAATTAGCAGCCACTATTATCGATCACTGTAAAATGCTCTGGTGAAGTCTGAAATCTTACTTTTAAAGGGACTTACTTTTGGACTCCCAGAACATCAGATAATCAATGTAGCTCAGTACAGGGAAGCATGCAGTTGGACAACTACATGGATGGATGGATGGATGGATGGATGCAAGTCAGAAGATTGGCATCACATTCTATTATTTCACTAGCACTAAATACCAACAGCTCTCAAGTAGCATATGACATGGTCTTGTCCACATAATGTTGTTTTGTGCCTACTCATTAAAGAGGTGATAGGTGCAGAGCAAACAGTCTCAGCAGCAGCTGATTGAAAAGCACGAGAGAGTCATAAACTGGGCCATTCATTACCTGCTCAGTAAATGGCATGGGATTATAACTAGTGGTCAATCATTCTGCTCAATCAGGGTTCAGTGTGCACAGAAAGGTTTAAAAACATAACAAAGCACTGAAAACATCTCAGAATTTTTCAGCGAAAGAGGATGTGACTGCACTAACAGTTATACCATAAATCCAGCCAGCCAGTTTAAGATGGCTGATAGGTTCTACTATATTACACAAGAGACTGATCAGCCAGAATTTTGCAAAATGGATTGTTTAAGGAAAATCTCAGAGCCTCAAATAACAGCAAACTATCCCACCATCAGTGTAACTTGAGACAGACACACAGTCCGAACCACACCTCAAAATGCAGAGGGTCAAATAGTAGAAGGTATGAACTGAGGCTCTATTTGAGACCATTTACATATTAATCTGGTGAACTGTATTTAAAGATTAGTGTTTCACTGATCATACTAGTCATTTATTCTGTGGAAAAAAGCCTAGGCTACCAAACAGGTTTCATGGCAATGACAAGGAATCATTATAAAAAAAGAGATATTGAATATGTGGCAGTACAGAAAACACAAACATGAACTTCATGTGCACTGCTGGCTGAAAATCCATGGCACAAAATGGCAGGAAGGGAATATCTTACATGTGACAAATAACTTGGGTTTAAAACTAAATATTTCAAGGTAAAAAGCTACACTGATGCCAAACTTGTATTCCTTTGGGATTGAGCTTGATCCAAGTAGTTCTCACCACAGTCCTGGATGAAGCCTCTGCTGTGCTGACTGTAACTCACAGAGTATGCAGAGTCAGTTTGATGCTATGTAGGTCAGGCTCTGCTAGCAGCACAGTCCTGAAGTGCACAGTAAAGAGGTCAATATGCACAACTCACTCACCCTCCATGTGGCACAGCCTGCAGGGATGACAGGAGCTCAGCCAGGCTGCTAAAAGTTACACAAGCCACAGAATGGTTGTTCCCAGCTCACAGGTAACAGTCGTAGCTGGACAACAGCTGCAAACAGTGGAAAAGTAAACCTTGCACTCATCACAGTTCATATCCTAGAAAGTCTAGTTCATCAGCCCAGATTTCATGGCCACCTAAGTCTTAACAGTTACCAGCCTCAAGGAGATCACAGCATACGAAATTATGATTTCATCATGTTTCATTAGGTACTGCATTGCTGTGCAAGATTACATTTTTGGCTTAGTGGCCTCCTAGGAACTGCTCAGTGTTAACAATTCAGACAGTAGCACTCTACCCTCTGAGTCAAAACTGGCTGAATGTCAATTGACTACAAGTCAAATCCTTGTATTGGCATTAGGAGCTTTTTGGCAGGGCTATGCAAGATTACATTTGAAGTCCACACCACTTAGAGAAGCAATTACGCTCATCCCCCATCATTTTTCGTAAGACTTATGCTTAGCACTTTATTCTCAATCTTAAGTACCAATTCAAATAATTTTTTTTCTTCACAGAGCCTCTGTGTAGGTAAGAGTACTCCCCTTAATCACAGATTTGGAGCTGTTATGTTGGCTGGCCTACCATCTGCTGCACCACAGTGTAGTCACACAAGGTTGGCTTGATAAAATATTAAAGAATCGAAAGGACTGAAAAAGAAGGGTGGGGAACAAGAGAAGTTCTACACATCAGATGAAGTGGACAGCAAACATTTACACATGAAACCACCCACTGCTCTATGGTGTTTGAATACCAGAGTGCCTTTCTTTGCTTTCCACCTAGGCCTTCAGACTGCTTTCCTGCAAGGCTCCTTTGCTATTAAGCTATAAGCTTACCTTGACCCAAACCGAGGGCAGAGAGGTGGGGAAAAGGAGATAATACCATTCTTTTCAGCCTCATGATGCAGGCCAGATGCTCAACCAACAACAAAACATCAGCTTTTACCCATGTGGTTGGAAAAAGCAGCAGCACCAGCTACACACTCCAGGCTGTCCTGGAGTGCGAGAGGCAGCAGTCTGACACACAATAAAAGCAAAGAGCAAAACCTCGGCAGGAACCACGCTATAATCCACCCTAAAATGCATCTTTGTCTGAAGTATAAACCTCCTATTCTTGTAAGGAGGTCGATGCACAGCCCAATTTGTATTAACATCACATGGAACTGACTGGGTCAAACCCCCACCTATTGCACACACAGTGCTACACTCAGGCTCACTGATTCCTCATTTAAATTTTGAGTACAGATGGAGCCCAGTAGGCAAGACTGAGGTGACTGCATGTGTAGATTACCCGTGCATTTTCACATACATTTATTCCACATGCAGTCACAAACTTTTTTAAAATTTTAATTCAACCCAAAAATCAGAATTTTCCAGGAATTCAGTACAATATCCCATCAAATAAGTTCTTTCTTAAATAAAAGTTCTTTTGTTTCCACAGCTTGTTTTTTGGATACTGAACAGCGTTTGTTGGCTAAGTCACATAACTTTCTAAATAAGCATGTTTTCTGCGGGTCATAAATAATGGGAAGGAACATGATGGCTCAAAAGTCTTTTGAATGCATGTGTCTGTAAGAGGAGCAGAATGAGGAATTTTTTTTTTTCTTATGATAAATTAAATGAGTTGGAATCACGGACTAAAACACAGTAATAGAAAAAGGATGTGTAAAGATGTCTACTAAATGTAGAACTCAAATCCTTATTCTCTTATGTATTCCAAGTTTACTCTGTAACTCCATAGCTGTGATTATCTGATCAACAGAATCTACAGTGACTGTATAAAGGAAATAGCTAAAAGAAAACTCTGCCCTGAAAAAGTAACCCAAACATTTCAGTAAAACAATTGTGAGGTAAAATAAAAGACTGCAGACACATTCCAGTTAGACTTTTAAAATTTGAATAAATGCTTTCAGATAAGCATCAAACAGGATTATAACAGATGAGCAAAAATATTCCACATGGGAGTTTAAGAGACAACTGGTAATAGGGCAAATAAGCCACATAAAGTTGCCTTACCTAGACAAGCTGGCATGTCAATAAAGGCTCACTATATAAACTATATTGACACTAACCATACAAAAATACAAAATTAGGGTTAAATGTTTGCATATCTTCCTTTTAAAATGCTTTTCTTCATAGACTCCCAGCTCCAGCCTGCTTTTTGTCTTATTTTATTTGACCAGGAAAAAAGCTGGCCTTTTTTCCTTCTTTGTTTTAATAGATTCTGCGTCTATAGATATAGTTAATATTTTTTTGCACATTTGTTGATTGAATTTCTAAGCACATATCTAATTTAGGTTTTTTTTTCCTAGCTTAGATTAATATCAGAAATACATTATGAAAGAATGGAGGAAAAAACCCATGCAAACAAACAATAATGAACTAAACCAAACAAACAATAAACCAAACAAATAAATACCAAGAAAAACAACAAACCTAAAAAGCAAAATCAAAGTTCAGCAGGCTATGAATGAACAATCCTGGAAACAAAAATTAGATATATAAAATAGTCAGCAGGCTACTTTTCTTCTTTCACTTGAACAAAGACAAATTTTAAAGGTTAAATTAGCCAGTGGGTGGGTTTCCTACTGTTCCCTGAATTCAGGAGAAGTACTCTCAGAAGTGAAATAAAAAAAATCATAAAATGAAATAGAAGTGCTGTGGTATTAGTGCAAAATGCGTTCCTTCGTTCACAAACTTTTACTGTCTATATAATTTCAGGCAAAACAAAATGTATAGTATATTTTGTGTCCCTAATAAAAAAGTAAAATAATAAACAGAAAATTAATGTTAATAGCTTTGCCATACACAGAGTGCCAATTATTTCCTTTTCTTTTTTCTACTGTTAGAAATTAAAAGATGAAGTTTCAACAGTTGATGCTTTCAGAACACTGTGTGCTACTCACCACTGAATCAGATTTGAGGCAGATACCAATGAGTATGTTTCATTCGGGTCCAGACTTGGACAAATTCAGACTAGTTTGCCATCACTCAAGGAAATATCACAACTGAAGTTAGTAAATAAAGCAGAACAACATCAATAAAACAAATTCCACAACCTTTACCATCCCGCTAAACTTCAGTGCAAGTGAGTAATAGAAAAACTGGTTGAGTCTCAAGATACTTGCTTAGCACGAGTAGAAAGACACCTATTGGAAATTAAACTTAATTTGCACAGGATGCATGGCCCTTCTTTCTTAGGCTTTAAATGCAACACGTAGCAGATGAGTTTGTACTGTGATAGACTTCCACAGCTGCCCCTTAATATCAGGGATCCAGGCACAAGATGGAAAAGGCCCATGTTGTGCCTGGATGAACAAACCTTTAATTGTAAACTCTGACTTGAAGGAAGAAGTTATTTGAATGTGTTTTTTCTTTGTCACAAGAGGCTAATGTTAATGGATAGATGCTTTCAAGTCCAGAGGCACTGAGACTCTCTGTACATCTCCTGCAAGCACCAGTTTGGCTGACATCCTTGGATATCACTACTGATGAGACATTCCTTACACACATTCTCTAAGTCACCATCCTTCCTCCAACTGATCAGCCAAAGGCCTTGCCCAGCTAAAAAAACCACTGCTCCAGACTTAGATGGGCTTCTTAAGACGTTGCAGGAAACAGATTTCAACATCTGACTAAAAAGGTTATCAAGTAAACAGAGTGTGAATAAAAGTTCCATATCATTCTCAGCTACTTTGATTGCAAAAGCACAATGAAACCATACCTTCTTCAAGCTTTAGCAGTTAGATTCCTGCTGGCCATTTAATGAACAAGAGCCTTTGCCAGGAAGTGATAGCATGTACTAACCCTCTTTTTTTTTTGGAAAGTGTAATGTAATTCCCTATCTGTCGGGTCTTCAACATTCCCAGAAGAAAAAGGACAGCAGTCTTGATCCTTTCTTGCTTCAATAAGCCAGCTATTTCAAAAGACTATAAAATCAGCTCTCCAGTCTCCACGGTCTATTTGGATGCAACAGCAGCTGGGTAGTCTGAAGAGACTGTGGCAGGAAAGTCACCTTCCCCATCATCCTCAATGAGCCGAAAAAAACAAGAGTAAAGTTCTCTCAAGGAAACAATTATTTGTTTGTTTAAGTGCTGCCCTTTTGGTGCCCCACTCCTTTCCAACAGAGTTTTCCAGCACAAACATTATCTCCCTGACAGACAGAAGAGTTTCCTTACCCATTTTAGCAGCACACTGGCTGCTTGCTCAGTTTGCAGCATGACTTCCACTCTATTATCTCTATTTTCCTGTTGTTTAGGAAAACATGCAATAAATGCAAGGATAGGTCTGCACAGACTACAGACCTAATTTCCTTGAGTGAACTGACGACTGTTAACCTTGATAAGACAAAGGCTGATGGCCTAAACTGAGAGTACGTTTAGATCAGCTACTAGGAAGAAATTATTTTCTGTAAGGGTGATGAGGCACTGGAACACGTTGTCCAGAGAAGTTGTGCATGCCCCATCCCTGGAAGAGTTCAAGGCCAGATTGCACAGGGCTTTGAGCAACCTGCTCTAGCAGAAGGTGTCCTTGGACCAGGGCAGGGGGATTGGAACACAATGATCTTTAAGATCTCTTCCAACTCAAACCATTCTACAATTCCGTGAAACTGAGGGAAAGCACACAAAATGAGGACCTTCAGAGTTTTAAAAAAATACATATCCAACCACCTCAAAGCTCAGTTGCCCTTTTCAGACAAAACTCACAATAGAAGAGAGCAGTAGGTTCACAGTGCCATCTGAGGAGTGTCCTCCAGAGCAGGAACATCCCTTCTCTGGAGCATTTGGGATGTGGTGGGGCACAGCTCCTCCAGGTGCTGGCATTTCTGCAATCAATGGGGAGACAAGGCAAGAGCATCTTGCCTCTCCATGCTTTTAAGGTAGCGGTTGTGCCTGGCTCTCAAGGACAACCTCACAAGGTCTGGGAGAGTCCCTCCTCGCCACCTCCCTCGCCACCACGCACCCTTGTATGGCCAGATGAAGGCTGGCCCTTAGCTGGGGATTAGCAGTGCTTAAAAATAGAAGATGAGACATGCAAACAGACTGAATTATAACTACTGAATTCCAGCGTGAAAAGAAAGTGTCAGCTGGCAATGCTGGAGCTTCGCTGTGTGGGCAAGAAAGGTGTTGGAATGTCAATCCAAGTGCCATCTCCTGCCACGGCATGTAGACAAGCAGTCCTGGGAGCTTGGGATACGCTACTGTGAAGGGCACTACAGGCTGCCACTTATAATGCTGCTCCGTTATGGAATAAGAGGGTGCTCAGCAGTACTAGGGATGCACTAATAATCCTCCCTGATCCACGTTTCTGTGTCAGCCATCCTCCTGATCGTTGACACAGAAAAAGATGAAAACCTTCAGACAAACTTCCTACAGCTGCACCATAGCTGTAAATGCTACCCAGACAGTAATTGTTAATAGTTTTTTACAGATATATGTAGTGTAGGATGCCTCTAAGGCAAATAATCAGCCTAATTTTTACCTTATACTAGCACGGAGGAGTTCCACCTGACACACATCAGTGTGTTTTTATTATTACTTATATTATGGTGGTGTCCACAGGTCACAAACCATGAAGACATTCCAGAATTATTCTCAACTCCTGACCTAAAACAAGAGAGAGAACATCTGACTCTCTGACCCTACCCTCAGGATTCAAGAAGCCAGAGATCAGACGAGGAGTACCAGAAGCTAAAAATATTTAAAAAGCAAATAATCTGTTTACTTAGTATGGATACTTATTTGGCTTCTACTGAGGTTTTTAGAAACAAGTGCACTGTGTCAATGCATAATTTGAGATTTTTTTTGTTTTTATTTAAAATATTCTATGGTAGTAAAGTTCACTTCATTTCAAAATGAAAATAAACACTGTCCAGGATAGCAAAAATGCATCTGGAAATTGGTATCCTGGTCTGAGATTCACTCTTATTAAAAATGGATGAATGGATATTTGTAGAAAATAAACACTACAAAATAGTACTGCAAGCAGCAGCAGCACAGGTAAGCTTATCAAGAAATTCTACTCTCTTTTCCTATCTTAGTAGGCAAAAACCACTTATGTTTAGGCTTCAATCTAATAATTGAAAGCAGAATTTCAATTCTGCCTTATTAAATATGGCAACAGATACACTTTGATATGCTATCTAGACAACTAGAGGGGAAGTACTCTTTGATTTCACAATTTGCAACATCTTGTTCTCTGCAAGCAGCTCGATCTAATAGACTTTGGTTACTGGCAATCTATGGAGAAGACGTAATCCTCATGTACTCTCCTTTGAAAGAGAACGAGGCAAACTTTGCCCACAATTCACATTTCTTGTGTCATGCTGGAGAGAAGGCAGCATAAAGAAGTAAGGTGAGAATGAGGATGACAGCTGGAGTACTCTTCAAGGATTATAAATGCATTTCAAGAGATACTGTTGGTTTTTGCATCTGCTTGTCTGGGGTCTTGCAGTAAATCCATGAAGACTCGTGCCCCGCAGTTTGCCATATCCTGCACAGCAACGGGAAACCAGGACACAGGGAATGGCTGATCTAAACTTGGTGGTCTCAGTACAAGAGAAAAACTGGGAGCTGTTGTGAACAGTATGCCATCAGGTGAACTGCAGTCCAGGCTTTCTAGGCTTTCTGAGACCAAGAGGTATCTTATCCCGTAGACAAGACAGGGAAAAAAGAAAACACAAATGGCTGTTAAGCACTGAAATGCATCTGCAGCAGGAGGGAGACTTTTTTTTTAATCTACTAGTTCATATTACCTTGGGGTGAATTCACACCAGACTGCAAGGTCAGGGTGGCCAGTAGTTTAACAGATGACCTTAAAAGGGGCTATGTATTTTAAGAAATGGCAATGGTCATCCAACAGGTGCCAATAATTCTTTCTCCTTCGCTGTGAGATTTTCCAAGAATCTCACTGACCAGTTTAAATTGCCTCCGTGATATTTGTACATGGGAAGTATAAGCTCATTTACGAGCCTCAGGGTTGAGCAACAGCCTTCCAGCTCAGTTTGTCTTAGAAAAATAATCACCTTCTACTGAGGAATGGCTTTCTAAGACCTGTCAGTAGTTAACTTCAGACATGAATAGTCATAAAGATTTGTAAATAAACCTCTCCAGCAGGTACTCAAAAGGAACCCTGTGTTGACAGAGAGCCTTTCTTATAAATGAGTCACAAAACATTTCAGAGCATTAAGGAAACGGCTGAAAGCAGCATTACAAATTCCTAAATCCTTTCTCAGACTTTACCCACCAAATTCACAAAGTCTTGTCTGAGTAGGGGCCTTCTAAGTAACCCTATATAGTGTTTCAGTCCTGGGACAGATAGTTTATAAATATTATTATGAAACCACTCCTTCAAATCTGAACAGCTCTCAAATAGATACAAAGGGTAACTAATTCAGCTCTTTGTCCAGCTAATTTCTTGTGAGAAATTCTAAACACTACAAAGCACAAGAAGCCATCTCCAGCATTTTCAGCTTGAGAGCACTAAAGTCACATCTGATTAAAGTGCCTAATTGTTCCATTAGGAGATAATTATTGTCAGGCTGCTGAACAAGGTGTTTGTTTCCATAATTGTTATACCTGGGAAACTCTTAAATCAAATTAAAAGTTTCAGATTCAGAAAAAAAGCCCTTTGTAAACCGAATAGTAAAGTAAAATTTCAGCCTGACCTATAAAAAATGAAATTAAATAAAAACCACAAGTCAGTAAATGCATGATTCTGTTGTGCCAAACTGTATGTTAGCATTAGTAACAGCTTCTCACTTTCTGGAGTTTTAATTATGACTCAAGGGACTGGGAAAAAAGAAAGGGTGGGAGAGAATGTAACCTTTAACAGGCTCACTGGTTGCTGTCCCTACCTTTACTGCTGTTGAACTAAAAATCTCCACAGGCTAAAATTCTTTACATTGCAAATAAAATAGTTTTTCCCTGTTTTTTATCAGCCTGGGTCCCACAAGGAACTGACAGCCGGTTTATGTCAATGAACAGTGTAAGAGTTACTGTTTTCAGATATTCCATGTTCCCCCCACACACCACAATACACCACACCACCACCACCAAAAATGGTGAGGAACTCACAGCAAGTGTTTCTAATACCAAGCAGAACACCCCAAGGTTGTGGGTTCTACTGAAGCAGGATTTGGGAGCATGACACATGGTACAAATAGCTTTGTGGAAGATGCTATTCCACCGTACTTCTTTATTGAAGTTCTTCATCCATGTCACTGCTGCTAGATATACCACCACAGATCTAAAGGGACATGACCAGACTGTCTAAACTTCTAATCTTTCTTGGAGTCAACCATCTAGGAAGGGAAAGACCTGTGGATTTGGGAGATTGAATCTCAAGGTAATAGCACACTTCCTCTCTGCCATGACACAGTAGTTCACAAAAGATCTGTAAGACTGGGAAATTCATTTTGGCCTTCTGTCAGATACTTCAGCTAAGGTTCTCATTACTTTCAAAAACCAGTTTCAATCTAATCCAAATAGCCTAAAATATTAGAAACTCTTGTACTAGGTATTCACATCTTGGAGCAACTTCCCCTGCCTGGCTTACTGATTTGGCACTCTGATCTTGGGAGATAACACTGGTCCAAGCTATTTAGTTTGCAGAAGAGCAAAGTAAGAGAGTTCCCTGAATTTCCTTTGTCTCTCAGAGTCCGTCATAGTGAGACCAAGTGATGACCTTCAAACAGACACTCAGTCCATCGCTATTACAAGGTGCATGCAATATACTACGTAAGCAACTGGGAACCCTTGAAGATTCATTCAGAACTTTGTGGAGACAATATAAAAGATTTTTCAACTAAAAGCAGTTCAGATATTGGGTCTGGGAAGTACTGTGACTCTCACAGTACTTCTCATGGCAGGGTTGCTGCATCATTGGCCATCCCCGTTTCCAGCAGCCGCTGACACAACACAGTGAAGTAGGCAAGTCAGGAGGATGACTTGTGAGAAAAAGGAATGGAACAGACCATAGCAATACATGAAGGATGAAGAAAATATTATTAAAATTATTACTTGGTCAATACTACTAGTAGTCTTCCAAAGATGACCCAATTTATTGAAAAATTCCTGTCTCAGAGGACTAGGAATTAAACAGCTTGTGAAAGCTCAAGGAGCCAGAACACAATGGCAGATGACGTGATCACTGGGAAGGGAGAATTTCTGGTAAAATTACTATTTATTTTCAAAACATGTAAGCCTTTAGGTCATTCCAGAACCTTTACTTAAAATGCCCAGAATAAATTAAGGTTTTCACCATTTTTCAATGGCATTCAGGCTATCGAATAAAATAACAAAACTTGCAGTGTTCAAAAAAAGGAAAATAAGATATATCTTATCAAAGTTTTTTAACTGCTACAAAACAACACTTTATTCTCACAGGTTAGCATTCAAAAGATAACATGTTAAAAAAGAAAGAGCCCCAGAAAACCCTGTTCTTCAGTTTTAGTGGAAAAGTTTTCAGTTGGCTTCAGAGCTGCTTGTATTACGGTGATACAATGAAATCATTCCTTTGCTTCTGAAGTATTATATTTTTAGATGTATTGAAGAATCATAAAAAAATTTTGCAACATCCTTCCCCCTCTGAAAAATGTGTATCTTCATTTCCCTATTTTTTTAAAGAGACAGCATTGAACGCTATAATTTCAAAGGGTAACTAATTTTAATTAAGATCAGAAAGACAAAATAGTTGGAACGAGAAAAGTTTAGTATGCACAAAGAAGTTTGCATTGCTCTAATGGAGAAAATAATTGTATTTACACACTATAGCAGCATAAGTTTGTAGTGACAAAATTTGGTATAGGGAAAAATACTGAAGTTCTGCCTACAAACTCTAGCAAAGAGACAGAAAAAAAGAAAAAGTGTGCTAGCATATCAATAAATCCACAAAAATTCATGCTGTACATGAATAAAACAAACAAAAAAAATTACCAAACTGTATAAACAATGCAATATATTTCCAAGGTTTAGATATAAAGAAACTTTCCTGCTAACAAAGGTGAAATTTTTTCCCTGCTGTCTCAACACCATCTCTGTTAGCCAGCTGAAGAGTCCTGTTTATTGCCACATATCTGAAAGCAGCATGTTTCAATGTAAGTGGAAATGTCAGTCAGTGTGTGGCATCGCGGATCAAAGCCCTGCCTCTGTACATGTACCTTCTCATCTCTTCTCATCAGGGCTTCCAGTTTGAGATGGAACAGAGGGAACGTGAAGTTAGCTTCAAACAGATGTTGTAAAACGTCTGGTGGGAACAAGCTCCCCTCAGGAGCAGTCAGATTGTGTGCAAGAGCATCTGTTAACTTTCATTTGAAATCCTCTACACTAGAGAATCAGAACATAGCAAAGGAAAAAATTAGTAACAGTTATGGAGAGGATGGAGAAAAGGAAGAAAAGTGTGGATTTGATGGTGTGTGGGCTTTTTACTGAACCACGTGTTTTTCCTACATTTGTTATAGCTAGCATGCAAACATTTATATAAAAGCAAAGATATTATTCAATTTGAAAAAGGACAAAAGGCTATAGCAAGTAAAAACATGCCCCAGAACTAGTCACAAGTGTTCTGTGTGTATCTTAAATTTAGATTACTTTAATCTTTCTCAATTTATGTAAAAACCCAAATAGATCTTCTACTTTCATTTACTAAACAAGGCTAAAATCCTATTTAAGTCAAGAATAAGCCAGTGGCACCAAAGTAAGCATATGTGTTAAAGAAATTGTTTTTTGAAGTATGCAAAGAGAAGAGCCCACTCATTTTAAGATTTTTTTCACAGGTATATTTGCCAGCAGGTATCCGGGTGTGAATTCCATCCATGAGATTCACAATCTGATTCACAAGCAACAATCTGATTTTAGATCAATGATCCACGAACATTGCTGCCACATGGGAAAGACTACTTGTAATTTCTTGTTTATCTTAACCCTCATATCACACGACCCATTTCTATCCCATCTTTTCACCTTCCTTGTTTAGGAGCTTCAAATTTTGTGTTGCCCTCTGTTGTGGTTGCTGATCTTTGTCTGTCTTTGAAGATGTGCTTCCAGCTCCAAAGCGAACATATCTGGTAGCACTTTAGGACACTCGAATCAACAGTCATTGCATATCAGCTAAAGAAATAATCTGGTTTTCTTTGCCACTGGACTTTCTCTGCTCACATGAATGCCATTACTAATCAGGCCAAGGGACACATGGATATTAGACTTTTTTTTCTCATAGAAGATCATATAATTTGATACATACAGAAACACAGATCTATGCATTTCTGACAGCACAAAAGAAATGGAGCAACTGAAGTTTTAATGACATAATGAGAAAGAAATCCCCCAGACAAAAGGAGAGACAGTCTAGCCATTTCAGAGGAAAAGCCTAAGCTATAAAATAAAATTCCTTTCCCTCTCAGCAGTTATACTCTCAGTATAAAAGATAGCTACAAGACCCAAGAAACCCAGTTCTGAACCTTCTCAATTTCGGGAGTGCATAACCAAACTTTGTGTAAACCAAACCCAATGTGATTTCCACCTGTGGAAGATCTTATCTTCTCTTCCTCCTAATTTTAAAGGCCATTGTGCTGCACTGACCATGGCTGAATGCCAAGTGCCCACCAAAGCCACTCTGACCCTCCCCTCCTCAGCTGGATAGAGAAGAGACAATATATAAAAAGGCTCATGGGTCAAAATAAGGACAGGCAGAGATTTCTCATTAGTTGCCATCACAGGCAAAACAGACTCGAGGAAAAAATAATTTGACTTCTTGCCAATCAAATCAGAGTAGGATAATGAGAAATAAAACCAAATATTTAAACACCTCCTCCCTACTCCTCTCTTCTTCCTGGGCTCAACTTTTACTCCCATTTCTTTATCTCCCCTCCTTCAGCAGCACAGGTCTGGGGAACAGGGTCTGCAATCAGTTCATCACACGCCGTCTCTGCTTCCTCCTCCTCATGGGAAAAACTTCTGAACTCTTCCCTGGCTCCAGTGTGGGGTTCCTCCCATGGGAGACACCCCTCCATGGACTTCTCCAATGTGAGTCCTTCCCCTGGGCTGCAGGTCTTCACAAACTGCTGCAGTGTAGGATCCCACCCATGGTGTGCAGTTCATCAGGAACAGACTGTTCCAGAGTGTGTCCCCCTGCGGGGTCACAGATCCTGCCAGCAAACCTTCTCCAGTGTGGGCTCCCCTCTCCATGGGTGCACAGCTCCTGCCAAGAGCCTGCTCCAGCATGGCCTTCTCATGGGATCACAGCCTTCTTCCAGCATCCACCTGCTCCAGCGTGGGTCTCCTCCATGGGCTGCACATGAATCTCTACTCCCACCGTGAACCTCCATGGGCCGCCAAGGGACAGCCTGTCTCACCAGGGTCTTCCCCATGGACTGTGGAGGAATCTCAGCTCCTCTCCCTCCTGCTGCACTGACCTTGCTGTCTGCAGAGTTGTTTCTCTCACATATTCTCACTCCTATCTTCTCTGGACGTAATAATTTCTGAGCAATACCTTTTTATCCATTGGTTATGCCAGAGGCATTTTCACCATCACTGATGGTCTCAGACGTGGCCTGCAGTGGGCCCTTCTTGGAGCCAGCTGGTATTGGCTCTGACACAGGAGAGGCTTCTAGTAGCTTCTCATAGAAATCACCACTGTAGCCAGCCCTGCTTCCAAACCCTGCACAAACCAAATACGACCACTCATTTCAGATAATGAATCTCCCCAATCATTAATGGCTTTTGTTGAGCAAAACGTGGGGAAAAAACATATAAATACTCTATCTCAGCTGGGCCTGTAATAATCTTCTTGAGGGAATAATAGTAGTGCAATAAAATTAAAAGTAATTTGCAGTCTGTTTCTCACAGGATGCTTAGACTAGGCTGATACCATACCCTAAGGGTATTAAAAAGACAGAAGCATATGGGGGCAAAGGGGTGACACAACGACTCCATAAACACAGCTGTAGCACCTCCTTTCAGTCAAGAATCCAACACAGCACTAACCAGACTGCTCAGCTGCAGACACCAATGTCCTGTCATTAGTCAACTTCAGGAAATATTCAGCGTTTGTTACCCAATCTGCAAAGACAGGAAGTAGAGGAAATGGAAACGCTGGGGGAGGGAGAAGGTTCTGCTCTTTAGTAGGTGATGGAAAACAGTGAGAACACTACCGCTCTGTTTGTTCAATCTAGTCATCTAGGGACTTCTGGAGGAACAAAGACCTTTATCTCCTTTTGTGAGAATAAACATTGCAGAGACAGAATTTGAAGACAAGTTTTGACCTGAGGACAACACAAAGGAAACTGCAGGGCCAGGAAATGTAATCTGTGTTGCTCTCTTCTTCCAAATATTAAATGGTTTAGACCAAGCTCTGCTTATAGGGAAGGATACAGACCTAAAGTCTATTGAAGTAAGTGGAAAGACTCCCATTCACTTCAACAGACTTTAGATCACAGCCAGAGTAACAGGACTTCACCATCACCAGCTCAAAAGCTGTTCACAGTTTGAAGATATTAAAAGTCTTTTTTTTTAAATAAATCCCAAAACTTATTAGCAGTACTCTAGAAGTACATCACCGACAGAAAAGGATCACAAATTTTATCAAATGGATCACTGTAAAAGGCAAATGCTTATATGCTTGAAGTGGTAGCACATGGGTAGTAACTGAACTTTGGCCTTTGAAAAATATCACATTCTAGAGAAAGAACAAAATCTTCAAAGAATTCATGAACTTACTCCTTCCCCTCTCCTCCATCCCCATCTCCTGCTGCCTAGAGCCCAAAATACAGGCAACCATGTAAATGCATTAACTTCTTTCAGACTTTAAAGGGCTTTCATTTGCTTGGTTACTTCTCACATCCTAGGGCATCTCCTTTGCACTCCCCTTGTTTAGAGTTAAATTTAAAAGTTGCCGGTTTATTGCCTTGACCTCCACTAGACCTCTGTGATTTTGCCTGTAACTCAAAAATTAGCAAATAGGAGGCCTCGATGAAGTGTGGGCAGGAAGGATAGTGGTCGCTCTCCTCTGTGACTGGAAACCATTGCATCAAGGAAGCTTTAGTCATCTGAAGGGGAAGCTGAATTGCTTGTTGAGGGATCTCAGTTCCCATTTTTACTCACGTAGGGAAGGAGGTGGTTGTGGTAGCCCTGCTGGTACGTGTGTAAGCAATGGTGATCAAGAAGGATCCCTGGATGTAGTTGCCCACAGACCACACATCTGAAATTCTGTTTCAAGAATTCCAGTGAGCCTGATCTGCAGAGGTGTCATCTGCAATTTCAGCACAACTCAATGAAAGACGCAGATGTTCACCTCCTTTGGAAGTCAGGTCCCAAAATATAGATTTGGTAACCCTATCTATTGCCATGCACGCTTTTAAAGTGATGCATTAGAAAACGGTAAAGAGATAAAACAGCTCCTCTCAGTCTCTGCTGTCAATTCAAATTCCACTTGGATCTGTAACAGCTGGACAGCAGATTGATAGGCTCATTTAAATGACTTCTCACAGAGTCAATGCTATAATAGGCATTAATTAGATTCTCTTGTGGGGATACAGAAAAAGACTAAAAGCCTGGAGAGAGCATTATCTCTTACAATTAGCTGAAAAGAGCATAGGGAGTAAGCTTTAGGGATAGCCTAACGACAACCCTAACTCAGCCAAAATTCCTTCTGGGTTATCTGTGGAGCACGTGTTGCGTGATGCCCAAGTGCTTCATTCTCACCTCACCAGCCGCTTGTCAGCATATGGCAGACCCCAGCATGGTCCTCCATCCAGACATTCAGGTGCTTAATACCGAGTCAAATCAAAAAGGAATAGTCTCTGCAAGAGCCAGAGGTATTACAAAAGGCTGGTATACAAGAATGCAAATTCATATGTTCTCTCCTTCACACACTTATAAGGAAAATCTGTAAGCAAACTTGTTATAGATGTTTTATTCCCTTTGTCTTATAAGGAAACAACTGCGTTAGAAAGTCATCTTTATCAGACTGTGTTCTGCACTTCTGTTCACGAAGAAAAGGCATGGCTGGTTTTGTTTCCCTATTTTCCTTCCCTTTCTTTCTTCAAAAAGGAAAGGCAAACTGTTGCCTTCTGTAAAAAAATTCTGTAAAAGAATTTCTGTAAAAAAAATCCTGTAAAAAAATTATTTACCAGTTACAGCAAGTTCAGGCTGTTTATCCTTGAGTGTGTCCTTGGTATTAAAAAAGTATTCACAGGTTAAGCCTGAAGCACTGATTTCCACAAGAAGAGGTTAAATTATATTGTCTTGCTGTTATCCTCTTAACCTGAGAA
>VXBU01002007.1:1132444-1146698 GCA_013400315.1 Bombycilla garrulus
CACTGGTAGATAGAAGAGACAACTTTTCTCAATGTAATAACCTGGAGACAAGAAGGACAGAGAAAAAGGACAGAGAAATCCTTAAGTAAAGGGGGAAAAACCAGCACCTCTGAGCAATATCTTGCTCTTCTGTCATGCAGCAATAATAGAAAAAAATATAAAAATATATATAGAAAATATATAGAAAAATAATATCTAATAAATAAAAAGATCTTTAAATTTATTTAGAACAGAAGAGAAAATGATGAATGGATGTGATGCAGTGTAAGGACTCATGATATAACAACCAGAGAGGGGCANGCTGTTATCCTCTTAACGTGCTGAGAATAACATTTTAACTCCAACATTAATTTGTGAGAATAATAATTAAAACACTGCAGAAACACAGGAAGTTATCCTTACATTATACTTGTAAGTAACATGGCCTAGGAAAACAAAAGCATCACCTGAAGAAAGCAGCTACCTTACAGAAGAACTGTACTACTAAATACTGTTACGGCATTCCTCACATCCTTCAATCGTTTGACACTCTCAGCTAAAATAGAGAGGACATCACAGGGCTGTACTCAGGGCTGGGGTGGACTTCTTTTTTTAATTAGATGTGTACATGTGTTTTCTCCCTCGTGGATCTACTGCACAGCATGATATTTTCATTGCTTGTCTGGGATTCAGCAGACAGAAACATTCAATCACGTATCAGCATCTGGATGGGGCTTGGCTGAATGTTAGAGGTCTGCAGTATGTAGGTTCAGGGACTCCCTCTTTTCTTACAGACAGTGTTCTGTTACTTTGCCACGCAGACTAATATATTTTCATTAATAATTTCTTCAAAAATGCAAAAGTCAAAAAAAACTAAAAGAAAAATCTAATGTTAAGAGAAATATGTCAGGTAGTACTGATGATACACCAATATAAACTCTCTGCAGTATTTACAATTCTTCAAAAAAACCAAGAAAAGTCAGGTAATAAATAAAGAACCATTAATTAACCACTTCTGTCAGGCAGGACTGAGTGAGCACAGAGCGTACCACAATGCTCCCAACCCTTCCACTTTTGAGCTGAAAAACACGAATAAAACCATCTTCAAAACTGCTAAACAGTTACTTCAAACACTGAGTGACAATTGTATAACAACGTGGGGTTGGATTCTTTCCTTCCACACCAATCTTAGACGAAGAAAATTTATAGAGCAGACAGGAGCAAAATCTTCCATCCACATAGAAATTACCTATGTATCTAGGGGAAAAAAGCAGTATACAACAACTCGCATGCCTCACAGGAGGTGGGAGTGTCTGTATTTCTGTATATTTTTCCTTACACTGATACCAAAAGGTTTGCAGAAGAGTGAAACAGACATTCAGTGTTATAAAACAACTTTTAGAGGGTCCTTCTATCAAGAGCCAAGTTGAAAGGATATTCCCTCCATCAGTGTATTTTAGTTAGGTACCATCTCTTGATCAGAAAAAATAGATTCCCATAGGATCTGTTCATTTGAGAATCTGAAACCAAACTGGTCTGTGACTGTATTGTAAAACAGTGAGTCACATCAAGGAGTAAGAGCCATTTTTAGGCTATGAAGTAAACAATACCCTGATCTAAAGGCTATTATCACTGGTAGATAGAAGAGACAACTTTTCTCAATGTAATAACCTGGAGACAAGAAGGACAGAGAAAAAGGACAGAGAAATCCTTAAGTAAAGGGGGAAAAACCAGCACCTCTGAGCAATATCTTGCTCTTCTGTCATGCAGCAATAATAGAAAAAAATATAAAAAAATATATAGAAAAATAATATCTAATAAATAAAAAGTTCTTTAAATTTATTTAGAACATAAGAGAAAATGATGAACGGATGTGATGCAGTATCAGGACTCGTGATATAACAACCAGAGAGGGGCATGTATGAGGTAGGATCCATGGGAGACAGTGGGGTCATTATCTCCAATTTTGACACTGATGTACAGCTCCTCATCATATTTTATTTTATTTCTTGTTGTTAAAGATTTCCCTCTCCCTAGATGATCCCTGTTCAAAGTGGGTAGCAATGTGTGTAAGCAGGATTTCAAGCACATGAAGAGATAAGTAGCATGTATATAACCTGATTCATGCTTGCAGAACCTCACACCTCTTTACACCCTGCCTGGGAGAGCAGAAATCAGGCAATTCAATTTTTCCAGTCATACCAGTATTAAGAGGCCATAGCTCTTCAGCTTTTTAGTTTAATGGATGGAAACTAAATCTCGTAACATTTGGTAAGTCACTTCTGTTATCAAGGCAAATCTTGTTTCTACAACAAATGAAAAACCTATCTCTGTTTATCATGATATGATGTTTATTTCTGTAACAGAAGACACTACAGTACACCACGGAAGGGTGATTATCGAAACAGCTCTTGATTAAAGTTAGAGCTAGATCATTTGGTTCAGTTTGCAGAGTTCTGTACTTTCAAAATCTAACACCACACAGATATTTTTCAGATCACATAACATGAACATCTGAAGTTAGTTCACAGCAGACTGTGTCACAGTAGTTAATATATTTTTATCCTAAGAATAATAGAACAGTGCATTCCCTTATAAGAAAAAATCTAATTTCTCAATAAATAACATTATTGGAAGCTTCATCCAACATCTCCAGTTGTTCACACTGTAGGTTTAAATCTAGGGTGTTTTTCAGATACTGGAATATTATTATAATATTATTGTCTGTAACTGAAGAGCTACATACAAGTATTTAAAAAAAAACAGAGTGGGGGACCAAAAGAGAAAGAGAAAATAAAATCCAGCTTAAAACACCAACTTGGTGCAAGGTCATACACCTTCCTCCCAAATACAGTTCTCAATCAGGCACTGATTTTACCACATGCTAAGTATTTACAAACCAAGAAGAGTTTGCCAAAAGAATCACCTCGGTCCAACAGGCCAGAGCGGGGTTTTGGTTTTATACAGTTTGAATACTGCCAAGTGTTTTCAGGATAATTCATCATCTTTCTGTGCTATTGTAAGCACAAATTTAGCTGAGCTTAAGTGCAGTTCTAAAACAGGAAGTGTTGAATGCTTTGCTCCAAATTAAAGCCACACGTGCCTACCATATTTACACTAACAATGATTAAAATTGCCAAGTTCCACAGAAAAGGACCTGAAAACTCTGGCTGTAAAAGTCAATAAAGAATTATTCTTAGAGCACAAAATGTTCTATAGACCAGATTTTCCTATATATTTGAGTACCTTTTATGAAGCCAAAATGGTGTCAATGGGATATTAATATAACAGAAATTGAATTCTAAAATTCTGTAAAGAAGTCACCCGTCACAACTAAATGCTCCATTTCTTTGAACAGACGTTTCATGAGAAATATTTTTATTATATCAGGTGCAGATTGCCCTTCCTTGGTACATTTTTTGATGCATACTCTATTTATTACAGAGTTATTTTTGCAAGAGAATTTTTAATTTAACTTTTGAAGTATGATGTTAAAAAGAAAATCTTACTTTTTGTTGTTACAGCTGTGACGTCCAACAGCCGCCCAGAACACAACTGACATTAGTTCACTTGCACACAGCAGAATGTTTTAAAAAATCCAACAGCTTTCTTGATCTGACTTGTTGAGAGCAGCACTGGGGTATGACTTTGGTAGCTGGAACCAAGATTTTGCTCATAACTGACACCCAATACATGCCAGATAAGTCCAGCATTTTGGCTGATCTCCTTGTCTGACACCAAAGCAGAAAAAAGGATTTAGATAATAGTTTATTGGCTTTGCTCACAGGAACAATAGCGCTATCCAGAATTCTCTCCACATCCTCAAGTTAAAGCATGTGTGAAGTTTTAATGCCTCTTTTAACTTACAAAAAGGGTCTCTGAGCACTGGGTAGTGCAAATAAAAGAATACTAGAACTAAAAAGCTTTTGCTATTCCAGACAGGCTGCAAGCATCCTCTCTCTCTTTTCTCTACAAATGGAGTGTCTTTTGTACATACTTTCCCACAAGCAGGAATTTCCATTTTCTTCAAAGGATTCCTTACAGATTGCAATTCAATGGTACAGGTGTATATATATGAAAGAAGGGGAAAATATAAATTCTAATTCTCATTTTTCCAGAGACAGTGTTACCAAGTCTTGCCTGGTTGTAGGAGAGGAGTTGGAGCAACCACTAAAACGTGTGCATACATTGTAACACTTCGGACATCATAAGCCAGCTAGAATCACATTAAGACAAATACTAGATTTTACTGCCCAGTACATTTAAAGCCATAATCTCCCACAAACACAGAGTTTGGCACAGAAACAGAATTCTCCAGACAATCAAGTCTACTTTCTTTTGGTATCCAGAATCAATCTACCTAAAAAATATATCTCTGAAGGATGCATCTCTACGCAACTAGACAGATGTTAGGAATGAATTTCAACAAAGATTTACGATCTCTATATCCATGGGATGTCTTTGTTGTATGAGCACACTCATTTTATGCTTCTCTTCCAATTGTTTTTTTTTCTCCAGACAATCAAGTGAAGCCTTGGAAGCTTATCTCAATACCATGGCCAGCTGCTTTAAGAATTCACATCTATGGATCCTCTGTAGAAGTCTGTCTGATTTTCAGAGAGAGATATTTTCAGGGATATGAAAAAAATGGATACACAAACACAACTGGAAAGATATTATAGGTAGACTGTAACCCAAGAATTGAATGTAGCATTCACTGCTCCCACATCCTCTCCTCTTCCCATACTCTCCCTCAGGAAAACATGCATAACTTCAAATGCAAAATTTATAACTGGACTTGATCTCTAGGATCCGGAACGCTCTAGATTTGAACTCTGTCAGAAGCCAGTTGTGGCCATCATAAAATTACTGCCCACCCAAGGAGAAAAGTTACTGCAAAGGCTGTGCATCAAACAATAAAATTTAAAACTACAATTGCTCCCCTTGAAAAATCCATTTTCCTGATGTATCTACCCAGCTGTCATACATCAAAATTTCAAAAAAAGGATTAGTATTTCTATGACTGTCTCCATTACACAAGACAGATTTACCTCTCATCAAATCAGATTCTAATCTGATATGCAGATATCTCTTTCCTATTAATGGTTACATGCACTTCTTCAAACCCATATAGGAAGGTTAGCAGCTCAAGAGGTTAACACTTCATGTGCACCATGACAAGAGCATTTATCCCTCCCAGGGCAAAAAGACAGAGTTCAAAACCAGATCATAATGGTTACTGTTCTAATAATCCTGTGAGTGAGGGCAGTGGTAGAGATAGAAGAAAGCTGTAACTGCACCTAACAAAGACCAGCAGAAGAAAACAGTACTAAAGCTGGACCAGAGAGCCACAGGGTGGTAACCCAGAAGTCATCAGTGTCCAGAAAGGTTGCAGGGGCAGGCTAAAGTATTTTAAGCTCTTCAGGAACAGCTGGAAAATCTTGACTACGCAAAAGCCACAAGGTAAGCAGCATCATGACCATCACAACAGACCATTGGCGACCAGAACTGCTGGAATCCTGCAGAGCCCTCCCAGGCTTAGGTAGAAAGGAAAGAAAATAATTTTAAAACCCGATGCATTTTACATGGCCATCCTGAACTGCACTTTAGGCACCATGTGTCTGGATTTTGGGAAAAACCTATCCTACATTTCCTTCGTGATTTTGTGAAATAAGGGTTACAACTTAGCACAGGCAATGAGCAGAGCCCCATGGAGAACAAAGCTTGAAAACAGAAACTATCACTTAACACTAAATACTTCTCAAAAAGTCTGCACAGAAGCCACGCATGCAGAGAGCTTTATGACTGCAGCATGTCTTTGCTCAGCATTCACAACTATGGGGAAGTAATCATTATTTATAAAAATCCCATAAAAGGTATCCATTTTTTTTACTCCACAAATGAGTAATGACTCGATCATTTAGAACCCATGAGTCATAAGTTTTCTCTTGTAAATAGGATAAGATCAAATCCCATGGCAACATGTTCAGTCACAGTTGACTTAATTGTGTATTTTCCCCCTTTCTTCCTCTGCCTTCCACCTTTGGAGCATTCTCTGCCTTATACTTTATTTGTAAGAACTTGGTCTCATCTAAAATAAAGCAAAACAAAGACCAGGATTTTTTTAAGTAAGGACATTAGAAGGAAAAAATAGTCAGCACCAAGCCCCTTTTACTGGAGTCCACTCATTCAAAATGCTCATAGTCCTGCTCATCTTTTATGTAATAATGTTCCCCATTGACACAGATATTGGGAACACTGACATGTCAAATCTGTTCGGTGGGATTTTTTGCTGTTGCTGTTTGTATCCCACACCACCCTTGACCCAGGGAAAAGGAGAATTGCCTGTAGGCTTTAATCATAATGCAGTACACACAGGCTGCTGGTCAGATACTCTGCGTCTGGAAGGTAATAAAAAAAAATATTGAGAGAAAATATTTTGGATTTCATTGCTCCCTTGCTATGTCTGTGCTTTGGGGAAGAACAACCAACAGCCGCATTTTTCAATGCCATTTGAGCAGGGTTGAACACACAAATCCCATTATTGTTAATGGGATTTGTGCACATAATTCTGAATACTTTGAACAATCTCCCGTGAAGTTTCTCCCAACCCCTCAAGAAGCAGGAACAATTCTACGTTATTTAAACATAATCT
Organism: Bombycilla garrulus; assembly: GCA_013400315.1. Taxonomy (NCBI): domain Eukaryota; kingdom Metazoa; phylum Chordata; class Aves; order Passeriformes; family Bombycillidae; genus Bombycilla; species Bombycilla garrulus. Next base: position 1,139,079 of record VXBU01002007.1, read on the forward strand.
CACTGACAGGTAATTTTGTGACACAAAATTTATTGCTGGCTTGTCCTTTGAGGGCATGTTTCACCATTAATGTTTCCTTTTAAAAACTTTAGCATACATTAAATGGTCATACCAAGCTTCCTGGTGTTTTCCTTGGAAAATCTTGCTTTCTGTGGTATTTCGCGTTATCCAAATCCCTCTTCCCCCCTCCTCCTCCTCTACAAATACGCAGGACACCCTTGAAAATGAAATATTTGATCTCTAAAGACCCTACTGGTCAAATATTCTTTTAAATAAACCCTTTACAGTATTCACCTATTACCTCAGACATTCATGTGGTATAAATTTTAAATAAATGTCTACCAGCTTGCAATTGATCAAGTGAGCTAGGGGCCATGAATTTAACATGACTACTTCTGCGGGCTGCCTCTTACAACCTACCATTTGCCACTAGACTCCAATGCAGTCATTAACAAAGTGGGCCACGGGCTCACGGTCCTACAGGCTAAAAGGCTATCTCGGATATCAAGATACTCTGCTTTGGCTTTCGGCCCTTCTGTAACACAAGTGGCTTTAGCTCATCTGCGTTTATGTCAGTGAGTCATTTGCAGATCTCAGACATACCTTTGAGATGGTGAATTGCTGAAACAGGTCATGCTACCAATTAACACGAAAAACAAAGTAATTTCCTACATGCGAGCAGACAATCGTGCTGGAAGGAGGAAATTAAAAACGCCATTATGTCACATGGCCCAGCAGGGCTGGAGCACAGCTATTGCACGGATCACAGTCATAACACATTAGAAACACACAAGCTAGGACTTGATCACGGATGTTTAGTGCACATCATCATTACCTTAGAGGGAAGGCTCTCAAGTCCTAATAAGAAAAGTATCTGATGAGATGAAAAGTTAAGAATAGGACCTACGTAGCTAACTTAAAATACTTGGGGTGTTCTCGTGGCCGCAGCGCCGGGAAGGGTTTCAAGGCCTGGCTGTCACCGTGCCAAGGACGCCCAGCGCTGCGCTGAGACGGAGTGACTGCAATCACCGACGTGATACTCTGTGTGCAGCCTCTCCAAGAGACCTTCTTCTCTTTCCTCCAAGGTTTTTCACCACCATGGGTCCTGAGGGGAGGTTTGCCTGCTGCTATTAGCACTTTCAATTTAAAGAAATATAAATTTTGCTTAAAGGGTTGTTATTAATTGCATTAAGACATTGCCCCACGGCACAAGTCATTTATCAGTTCAACACTGAAACCAATTGACAAAAAGGTGATGAGGTTAAGTGTACAGTGGCACAGGGAAAGACTTGACTTCACCTGCAGAGAGGAAAGCTCAACAAACAATATGGAAAAATGGGATTTCTCCTAGCTCTTTTTCCATGAAAGAGCAGAGAACAGTACTTCCTTCAGCAGACCCTAGTTAGAAGAAAATAGACCCATTTTCTAGAGTACAAGCAAGACTCTAGTCTGTTTGAACAACTCATTTTCCCATTACCAGCTGCTCTTAAAAAGCAGATCTGGCAGCTGAACTGAAAGTTCTGCCCATGTAGTCCCCGGCTCTTGCCCCACCAGCACAAGTTGCTTTTCTGCCACACTTGGAGGAAAATGCCAGTGTACTTCTTCCTGAATGTCTCTGCTCCTTCTGCCCAGAGAGCACTGGAGGGTGGAGGATAGAGTCCTTAGCTGAAGTATGATGGGGGCTGAAAACACATGAACTGTGTGTAGGAGAAAAAGGTTTTACAGGTTTTCTGCTGGGGCTCACATTGCTGTTGATGGCTTGAGGAACAGCTGCAGCTTCTGACCCTCAGAAATTCCAGTATACGATTTGGAAAGCAAATTTCACACTGAGCATCGCAGCTAGATACAGTCAATATTACTAGATTGAATGCAGGTGAAAATCTTCCACTAACGTAAATGAAAACAAGGTTAAGTCCACAATTTATTAGAAAAACATAACACTGAATAAACAAGTAAAATACACTGTATTTTATGACAAGGTGTTTTCTCCCTTGTGGGAAAAATTATTTCCAGATTCAAACACATCACAGTAATGTACATTTTTGCAGTAAATACCATCTAAGGATCTTAAGTGCAGCCCGCTGGCAAACCTGCTTTCCAGAAATCACTGCCTTTCCCATCTAAAGGGAGTCCTAAAAGGCTGACTCCAGAAAATCATCACACAGTATTTCCATTCTATATCATCTTGATGATCTCCATCATCACCACAAAGCTATTAGTGCACAGACACACACATGCAAAAGCACACCAACACACACACATGCATAGGAATAACTAGGGCAATGGAAAATACGTTCCATCTTTGCTCACTTATTCCATATACAGGCTAATTTCTAAACCACAGGGGAGCAAATGTTCCATAAAGCACTCTTATTCTACAACTAAATACCCTCGCTAACGAAGAGTTAGCACAGTCATCACTATCAAAAGCACTAACTTTTAGATTAGTAGCAGTTGGCGACTCAGTCATTCATTTTTCATTTTAAGGAAACCTTTTTAAGACTGCACTCTTGTTTTCAGGAGGACTATAAATGCACTTCTCATGTTTTTATTTTATTTATTTTGCCCTGGGGATTTGGGTCCCTCTTTGCAAGCAATAAATTTTTCTTTAAATCTTTTTGGTAATAATATATTTTAAGACAAATTGGACAAGGGGAGCATAAGCGCAGATCTCCTCTCCGAGTGTTTTGGCAAAGCATCAGTGCTACACGGTGTTTGTAATCAACTTCTGGTCACTAAGCGGAGTGCTAATGACCTCTGCAAAAATGGAAAGCCACATGTGTCAAAACACGGCTTTCACCCCTCTGCTCTGCACCACCCCCACCTTGCTCACAGGGCCACCTTCCCCTTGCCACAAAATAAATTAATAAGGAGGAAGGCAAGAAGGAAAGACAGACAGACACAAAGAGACACTACGGCAGCTTTTAAAATTGTTGCTGTAAAGGATTTATCTGAAGGTCTGAAGGGACAGCAGTCAGTTCTTGACAGAATGAGTTACAGTGGTTAGAGGGGGAAGGAGGAGGAGAAGGGAGAGAAAGCTGGGAGGAGAAAATCTCCAAAGTCTCATGTCTAAAATGCTCTTGGAAGATTGCCAGTCACCAGTTCAGAACAATGTTGACATTTAGCCTTTTTCTAATCAGCACTGTCCGTCACCCAGGGCAGAGATTCCTGCTGTATGACGGAGCTCTTCTGCTACTGGCAGCGGCGTCCTCCCAACAGTCTGCACCCTCTGCCCGTGAGCACCGCTCACTGGCACCCACCCTGGCACCCCTGCTCCACCCCAAGAGCTTGAAGTCCCCAAAGGCAGGCTGGGGCACACTGGGAATGTGGCTTGTGGCTGACGGGTATGGTGGAGTACGGCACAACAGAAGTAGCTGGGGTGGAAGACCAAACCACCACTGGCGCTTCACAGTTTGGCTCCTGACAGGGGCAAGGCAAGTGGAGAAAAGTCTCATTTTAAGACAGATTATGGTTAAAAGAAAATTGGTAGACACCATAAACTGAAATATGGCATCCAAGACCTTACAGAGAGTTAAATTCAAGTATTGGATTTTAAATTGACTGAACTGATAATGCAGAAACCTGCAGTTTCACTTGTTTACCAGTTTCTGGCTTTGAGCAGAGAAAAAAAAGGGAGTAAACAAAGATGACAGAACTGCAGAAAAGAAAGTATTTAATAGCTATTAATAACTGTTCCCATTATTTAGAAGTCAATTCAACACTCTTAGAACTCTGACAAGTTCAGTGTCATTCACTGTGCAGATCAGAAGGGCACAGCTCAAGGCTGAGCTACATCATGTTTCGTCCATCATCACAGAACAACTACAAAAAATCTTGGCACAAGCTTGTCCTAAGCTGCTATCAGCTCACACACATCAAGACTGGAAAAGGTCAGAGAGCACCATGGAGCTGGCACTGATAGACCAAGATAAGGCCTGCTGCACAGTGACAGCCTGCCTGAGCTATCACCAGAGCAAGGGCAGGACAGAGGGAGCAAAGCACTGCCAGCACAAGGCCCTGTGCTCTGCAGCAGCTGCCTGTCATCGTGGGCACTTTGGTACCAGTCCCACTGACGTGTCAGGGGCCCTTGGAGGTCCCCTGGAGGTCCCTTGTAGCAGGAGGCAGAAGATCTTTCTCTCTTCATCTTTACTGCAGATACCCTGCTAAGGGACAGCAGGTAAGCAGCTGACTGATTTAAATTCAGTTCCACAGTCACAGTGATTTCAGCTGCACTAAGTTTGTTCACGTGGAAGTAGGTGTGACTACACAAACATCAAATTAGGTGAATGCAGGATTAGCGTTATGGCTCAGTAAATGTAAGTAAATTCATTGTCAGAAGTTATTTAGGAATATAGTCAATTAATCTTCAGTGAAATTAAAGAACTTCTTTAAAACACTGTCAAATGCCTCAAGAATATCCTTCAATTCAGTGTTTCGAATGACCTCAGGCAGAGACTACTGACAAGTAAGTTTGTTCTTGCAAAACAGTGCAATACGGCTTTGAGGCAGTAATTTATTTCAGCTTGGGCTTCACTGCAAGCAGGTAAGTAGTACTGCAAAATCAGCAGATTGTGTGAAGTTTGCACATCCCTAAGTATTTACAGTGTCCTGACTGGATGTCCTGAAGCCGAAAACAGACATTTTCAGCCGCATCAGATTTGGATGTGGACCTAGCTCTGGGAATGTCTGAAGAGAAAAAAGCCCTGTGAAACAAATTTGCAACAGCCTCAAAATAGTTTTGACTTAAATCTTACACCATTTTACTCCTGCTCCCCTTTTCCTAACAAGTTTCAGCCCATGACAAAATTCTTTCACCAAGATTTTTGACAAGCCAGACACAAAACAAAACCAACGTGTCCCTTTAGCGATTTCAAGGCAAAATAATAGTCACGGCCATGGTTAGAGCAAGGTGTTAAATAAGCAGCGGTGGTGAACATGCAGAACAAAGTGCTATATTGGCTTTGTATCAATCTTCAGACAGAAGTCCTGATAATACAACAAGCACCACGTGTCACCCCTTGGCTTGGGCTTTGTGGAAGGGAAAGAGTAAGTACATCTGACATATGATTTGAGAGGAAGAAGTCAGCTGTGGCAAACTCAACGACAGTCAAAAAGCAATTCTTTAGAGGAAATACAGTTCTCTAAAATGGATTTTTAATTTTTTCTCAGATCGGTCAGCATTTATCAAAGTCGCTATTTAATAATTTTTTATAGAATTCATCTTCCATTTTCCAAAATTTGAACCAATAAATTGAGGAAAAAATTAATTCTGCTTAGATAACATGGCTTAATTCCCATATTTTCATCTCCACTAACTTTAAGACTTATTAACCATTTAAGAAGAAACAAAAACAAAGCAAAAGACAAAAAGAACATTAAAGGCACTTGAAAGAAATCTGCATCCTGATTTCAGATAGTGAGGAAGGGCAAACATGAATGGAGAAGAAAAGCAGAGGGTGTTTGGACAAATCTGCCTAGAACTAGATGAAGAAATATAAGAAAATGTCTATGCCCCTATGCCAGAACTGATAAACAATTCTCTTGACCAGTGACATAGCCCAGAAATCCTGTTATTGTGGTAATTCTGTGTTTCACAGAGCACATTCTGTAGAACAGACCAGAAAGAGACAGATTTGGAAAAAAAAATATTGTGGTAATTCTACTAAACCAACATGACAAATAAAAGGTTAATGTTTTTCAGCACAAAATGATCTTCCTAGGTGCCCTTCCTTTTAAATGCAGATGTCAGTGTTTTCAGTTCTCACAGAAAGGATAGACTTAGTAGATTTGATTATGCCGAATTGCTCCCCAAAAAGGATGTAGGGTGTAACAGAGAAGTTTTAACTACACTGAAACCAATAAAAGTTTTGCCAGTAGCTTCACTGGGACTAAGTATCAGCAGAAGCAATTGACTTCCAAATCGTTTCAAAACAGTGAGGTATTTATTAGATCACATTAGTTATTCTCCAAACTCTCCATATGTGTTTTGACACATACATTCATTTTAAAAGAAGTATTAATTTGTGTCCCAGCTATTTTTTTTTAAACTTTATTAGTTCATTACTGTATGAATGCAACACACATGGACTTTGTTTTTTAAGACTTCCAAAGCTGAGAGGTGGAAGCCTTTCTCCATGTCTTAGCTAGCAGGTTATTCCTGCCTCCCTCCCTCCCTCCCCAAAGGCCTAATGATTCTCCCAGTCAACTCCCCTCCAGCCAAGGAGGTTGGACATGGGTCCCTCAGCAGTCTGCCAGTGCCAGCGTGTCAGCCAGCCCCGTCCCTCCCTGCCCAGGGGGCCAGGCTCTGCTCAGCTGCAGCTGTGCTCCAGCCATCCCTGCACCGGGGCAACAACCATTTACCAGATTTCTTATTTCCCCTTTTCATTTAAAAGAGCAGATGTTAAAGCAGGGTCCCCATGCCTTCTAGTCAGTCATCTCCCGTGGATGGAAAGCTCCTTAACTGGGGTAGGCAACAGCAACAACAAAAAGCAACACACCATTCCAACATGATCTACCTCCCACAACCAGGATTCCAGGAATGTGCCAAAAATTTTGACAGTGGCTAACATCATTTACACTTCCCTCTCCCTACAACTGCAGCTTACCGCTATAAAATGCAAAGTAAATACCCACACACACATTTGCAACACAAGCAAAAATCCCCATTATTCTCTTCATGTGTAAGTAATTTCTGGTGAAAGCAGGCATCCCGGCAGCAGCCCTTCACCAGGCACAGCTCACACGGTGGTGATGGCTGCCACCATCAGGAAAGTGAACCCAGAATCTTCACTGGAAGGTCCACACCAAATCTATGTGGCATCATGAAATCTCAGAGTTGTGTCAAACAACTCAATATATTTTTCTCTATCATTCATATATAATAGTTCACTTGGTTCTGCCACTTGTGAAAAAGATGTGAAAAGCTACACAAGTAGAGCTGGAAAGTAACCACAGTACCAAGACAGATGTTGAAAAAAGAGGTAATTGAGTTCTGCCAGGATGATAAGAGACCCTTTCTGGCCTTCCATTATTATCACTTCAGTTCAAATGTCAGTGTTATTACTGAGAGCATCACTGTGACTTTCTTTTCTTCAAATGCTGGCTCTGGAAGACTTTGATGCTCCATTTAAAAAGAAAACTTACATTACTAGCCCTCATGGACATAGGGAAAACTTTAAAAGCATGACTTGAAAGCATGTCTCAACGTACCCCCACAGGATGAAAAACCAGATGTCAAGCAAAGGGAACACCTACTTTATTATCAATTTTATTAATGTCTGTGCCTTACCCTTGATTAGAGCCAAAAAGATTAAAAAGAGGTAAACATTTTTTTTGCTCTTCTTATAGACTTGTTGGCTCACGTTTTCAAGATTTATCTCCAGCTGTAAGAATTTGAAATGTCTTGAAAATGGGAGATAAACATCTAGAGTTGCAGTAATGTGGAAACTGATGCTTCACTAAATGAACCGAACCCCAAATTGCAAGATGTGTGAGCAAATTACTTGGGGGCAATGCTTTGACAAGGAGTACCCTACTTCAGGCACATACCTCTGGTGTCTTTCTAGAGCCCCTACATTTTCTTCCTTTTTTTTTTTTTTTAATTTTTTTTGAAATTTTTCA
>VXBU01002007.1:1146768-1213558 GCA_013400315.1 Bombycilla garrulus
TTTTTTTTTTTTTTTAATTTTACTTGAAATCTTGCATGTGAAAATGTACTAGCTATTCCAATATTTTTCTCTTTACTCTTAATACAAAGAACAACAACAGGCTTAATTGGAGAGAAGAAAATGCATATTTTGTAACGCAGTTTGCAGCAGTTATTTTTCTTTCTGAAAATAATGGCATGAGTGAAAGTTTCTATTGGATATATTAACCAAATCTCTTTGCAGTGTCTGTATGAAGCAGACAGAATAGCTGCAGTGAAGCTGGATTTGGACTCAGAGTGTTTCAATGACCAGGCAATACAACCAACCATTCAAGTTGCCAGCAGTGAAGTGGTACTGCAGTATGGCAGCCTGAGTTTATAAGCTCCTCATCTGCTGTGCCACAGGCTCTTCTCGTACACTCACGCTGGTTTACTATTTCTGTTCTGCACAGAAATAGACAATGGACTACATTCAAGCCTATTGTTTTGCAGTGGTGGTTTTGGGATTTTTTTTTTGTCCTGTGGGCTGACTTTGGTTGATTTTGTTGCACTATTGGCAATTTTACTTATCCAAATATTAAGAGAGAGTGAGAACCTAAATGATTGATAGCAGTGCTCATTGAAACACTAGCAATGTTGGGAATCCGTGTGTTCTCTCCCTCCATAAAATGACCCAAAACTGAAGACTGACAAAGAACAAGCACATGGGAGAATCTGGCTCATGCCTTCCTTTTCAGCAAATGCATCCTTGGGAATAATTTAAATATCATATTTCAGCCTTGTTTTACACACAAAGTGGAGTGGAAAGTAACTGCTGGGTTTGTATTAAAGGCAGGGGGTACAGTGGGAGAATAATTTTGCTAATCCTTCAATTCTGCCAAACTGAAGTTCCTTATATCCATGAGCCCAGAAAGAACTATTGCCTGCTTTCCACACCAAATGACCTGACTCTCTGGGATATCTTTGAAAGACATTTCTTTCAGCAGCTTTCTGACACTGCCTTTTGGCAAGCAGTCCTAGCCAAGTGCGAGCACATTACATGAAGGTATCTAAAAAGGACAAGGAGGCTTCCTTCTTGCCTGGATGCTGGAGCTCAGTCTCTGAATTTATATGGAGGGAGTGGTGATAGGGTGGAGGGTGAGAACCAACAAATGCTTATGGCTGTGAAACATTTGGAAACATTTGAGCACAAGTGCTTTTCCGTTCTTACCCCCTTTGCTGCTTCCACCCAGCACAGAGGAGTGGTGGGCGAAAGGCAGAGATGAACGCCTGAAGTTTCCATTTGGTGAAGACAAAAGGGACAGTTCCAAGGAAAGCTCAAAGAAAACACCTTCCTCAGCCTTTTTCCCTTCTTTTCACATGTTTAAACTCATCATCACTTCATATTATGAAAGAGTTTAGACTCTTAGTTTTCTCCTCCTTCCAGCATACTTACTGCTGGTCTGAAGTGAGTGTGTCAGGCCCCTGTACCTCAAGTGCACAGGCTCTGCTCCCAGACGCTTTAAGATTCTGCCTCCCCACCATCTTTCCTAAGGGATATAAGGGGACATTTCCCTGCTGGGTGGCAATATAGTAGATTAGCCAGATTTGGTTCTTGGTGTGGGGTACACTAACGCACATCTTCCCATCATGTGAAAGGGGTGAAGTGCAGTCAAAGTCCCTGCTGTGGAAGTGCTTCAGTAATTTCTACCTGGAATATATTTGAAAAAGACAGGCGAAACCTTGTTTTAACGTCATACTGGAAATTGAAAATCTGTATCAATGCAGCATATTCCTCCTCTTCCCGTCTAAAGTGCACCGTCAGCACAGAGATTTGCTCCAAGCCTCAGTGGGGAACTTGAATCCCCTGACCTACTGGCCCAGAGAGGAGAGTGTAACCAAGTCCCTCTGACAATAAACACAGAAACTATTAATAAGATTAACTCTCTGGCACCAACAATCTCAGCATCTGTTTCAGACATAAAGAGGAAGGCTGGTGAAAAAAATATAGTGGTGACAAAGGGTTAAATAAATGTGAACTGGGCAGGATCCTGCTACTTGATTCTTTTCCATTGTTTGCTGATGAGGTGCAGGCACTTGGCTGTGCAAAAAGAGAAGGCTTTAAGGAGACCCAGGATCTGGGAATATATTGCTTCTAAATGGCTAAAGCTGATGTTTAGAGATAATGTTCCTGCCCACTATTTTTTTAATACTTCAAGGCATCCATATTTCATATAATCTCAATTTTAATGTCAGAAAACTTAATTACAGAACCTCTAAAAGTGAATCTGCAGAAGAGGACAGTGCAGTCTCCTTGTTTTAGTAGCATTGACGAAAGCAGGGGAGGGAGAGCCTGGCAGCCAGCAGTCTAGAGGCTGGCATGGCAAATAGACACTCAAGAAGGTTATCAAACTGGTGTAAATGCTGCACAGAATGCTACCTATCCAACAGGACTTTTGAAAGGAGGCCTGCTGTAAGAAGATTAGGACAGTGGAGTGCTTGCTCCTTTTCCCTGAAGCAGCAGCCAAGTCTACCACGTTTAACAGTAGAAGTTGTGAAGGGCACAGCTTTATTGTGTTTTAATTAAAGCTGGTAATCCAAAGGGAGTGTATTCTCCTCCTGAGATTGCTGCACTTCCCTAGAGGGACGCTGTTAAGATAGAAGGGGTGGCTGCAAACACACCCTGACAGCCAGCACGCCTGAAAGGTCAGATTAGATTGAGCACTTTATCCATTAGTAGAAGCTAGTAAATCAGAGACTAGCAATGGCCAAGAAATAGCTGTGTCTTCGTAACATTACCATGTCTTAAACCAGATTGAAAGGGCTCCAGGAAATCTGAGGGCTCTAGATAATACCCTAGATAATGGGAGAGCTGCTTCTCCATGACCTCTTTGATAACCTTCCCCACATAAGGATGTTTACAGGCTGGGTGGCAACTAAGATGTTTAGCTGTGCTGAGATGACAACTTTATGAGGTAAGAAAAACAGCACAGTGTTTTATTGTTGTTGTCCTCAGATGTGGGAGCAGCTTTGAAAGGTGGCTGCAGCATTCTGTGAATAGGACTTTTTGGAAATAATGATTTTTCTGGTTAGGCTGTAGGCTACATTAATTGTTTGGAGGGTATGATTCTTGATCTCCTGTTAATATCCTTCTAGGAAAAAAAACCAAAATATTTGATTGTTGTTGGAGCAATCTGTTCCAAGAGCCTAGGAGCGCACCAGGTGGAAGTTATTTTAGAAAGGTTTTTACTTTGAAGGGCTGCTAGATAGTCCAATGTTTGTGTTTGTTATGTCCCTGCTCATAGAAGCTGAATATTTTCAGAGTACAGCACACTGGATTTCCTCTCCTACTCTTTGAGCTTGCTATTCTCATACCCAAATGAGAAGCTCACATTTGCTGGCATGAGAGCACACGCAGTGCTTTTCTACAGTCTCTGATCACCTTTCCAGTTACCCTGTCCATTGAAGGCAATGCAGGAACTCCTGGAATTGGGCAGGCTCTTCCCATTGGGAGGAAGCAAAAGGAGCTCCTTTGGATGTATGGGGAGCCTTACATCTCCTCTTTTCTGAAATGCTTTGTCTCATTTAAACAGTCTGCGTGGATACGCCTCCGACGTTTGTTGTCATAGTGTCACTTTTATCTCTTGGTATCCGACTCACCCCGTGGAGGTGCATTCACTCACTTCTTGTTTACAGGCAGCATTCACACTGGCAGTGCTTCATAACTTTCATTAATGGAAAGAAATTAGGATGGAAAGCTTCCTCAGAGTCTGTCTGCCACTAAGACTGTTTGCACAGCCCAGTCTAGGGAAAACAAGGAAAACACACACACAAAAGATGATGAATGAATGGATACCTTCTAAAGAGATAGAAGAAAGCCTGTAATAGAGAGATGGAAGACAAGAGAGAGGATTTCAGGCTTGTTCTTCTCTTGACATAACACTCTTTTTTGAGTATTTTGCAAATAATGGAGTCTGGCTTAGAGTCTTTGAGGGCTACTATAATAGAATTAATTAACTGGAACGAGAAAAGGAAAAATAACCAAAGCATAATACTTTTTCAAAAGAAAAATCAGTGCTTACAGGATTTGTGAATGTCAGATTTAAGAGGATGTGGGTTTCTTTTCATGAAATTCATAAAAAAGTTCAAATTTTAATAGAAAAATAAGAAAGAGAAAGAAAACAAAAGGCTTCCTACACTTCAATATGTTGAACACCTTTGAAGCAGATCTTAATGTTTATTAGTTTTGCCTTATCTTGATTTTGAAAAGTTAAAGGAAATTACTTCAGTTATATTTTCTGTGTGTATTAGCATTTGTTCCTTTTAATAAATATGTCTTATAATTAACTTCCATTTTAGTTTCTTTTCTGCAGAACATAGATTTATAGAATAATTTGCACTGGCAGGGTTCTTTTAAGATTATTTTGTCCAACCCCTCTGCCATAGGTGCACACTAGATTAACATGATGACTGGAGAAAGTCCAGTATAAGCATTCTCATTTTTGTTACTCTGTTGTCTCACTCTTCAGCAGTTTATTTTAGCTTCCAGAAATTAGGAATGATTATGCAGTACCATAATTCTTCTCTCCTTCTGTGGTGAATGAATATACACTGAGTAAAATTCTTGATGTTTAATTGCATCAAATGTTCAAGACAATGTATCAGAGGAACTTTTTTACCTTCTTCTCTTGTAATACCTAAATTCATTTTAACATTCCTGTAAAATGAGGGAGTATTTCTTTTCATATTTTATAGTTGGTGAACTTAAGCTGAGAGAGACCAAGAAATTTGCCAAAAGAAATCAGTGGTGAACTAGAAACCAAAATGAACTTTCCTAGGTCCAGACTAGCACTTTAATAACTTTTGTCACTGCTTTCTGTCCAACATCCACTTGATTTGATCTGTTCTTTGATGAATCTTCTGTTGTTCTAATAATCAGAACTCAAATGTTTTCCCCCTTTACAGTTTCTGTCCTGGAAAGAACTTGACTAAGTCTTCTGGGTTTTGGTTTTTGTTTTTTTTTTTCATGTTTGAGTGAAAATGCAACATTAGAAGCTGCAGCCATTCAACTTTCCCAGGACATATCCCTGTTTTTTCTAATTCCATGCAAGCATCTTGAACTAGGCTGCCAAACCCAGCACATAACAAAAGAGAGAGAATAAGGAGTGTGTTCCCTCTCACCACACCAGTTCTGGTCTTTGCATAATAGAACAGTCTCTGTGCATTGGTGGAGGTGCAGATTTTCTTCCAGCACTTCTGCAAATTAGCAGTGGCAGCCGCAGTATCCCACACGTACACTTTGAAACAACTTGCATTCCACGAGCAGTACATCACTCCCTGCTTGGAAATGGTGATACAAGGAAGATTCCTTCGCAGAAAACAAGTGGTTTGCTACATATTTAACTAAGATTTAAAAGAAAAAAAAAATCCACCCAAGTCTTTCCTCTCTACTTGTCTGCTTCTGAAAAGTAAGCCAGACTACAGATCTTCAAGATGCTCAGCCCAAGGAGAGGACAGCTTCTATGGTCCACAGGAAGAATGGCAGCCACAAGAGTCTGGATGACATACAACCTTAGCTTTCAATACAGCCAAACTGAAAACTCCGTGCCTGAATGCTCTCTCTGCCACATCAGCCTCAAAAGCTTATGGGAAAAGGGGGGACAAAGACAGAAGAGCAACCTGCTCCACACGAGGAGCAGTGAAGAAAGCTGATGCACACAGGCACATCAGGACAGCTGCTGAAGGAAAGGAACTGTAGCCAGCCAGGATAGCAGTCGTGCTCCAGAGCTTGGAAGCCGGGCTCAGCTGCTGATAGCCAGGTGGCTCTGTGCCAGAAAGCAGAATGGCACGAGCTTTGCATTTGAGTGTCTAGGAGACCCTAGGAAAGAGCTGGGGCTGTAGGACTTTTTTTCCTCAGGAGAGAATGTAACACACAGGCAAGAGCTATGGGACCGATCTCTTTCCCCACCAACAAGAAGACCTCTCAGAGTCCTGAAGAATCGTCACAGAGCACAAATGAGGAAACTGATCCAACTGAATGATTCTGCTGCCAAGCAAGCCAGTCACTTTTCTTCCATTTGTATGTAAACCACATCACTTTCCTGAAGTTAGATGCAGGACACAGGCATATTTAGCACTGTCCTCCTCTAGCCTAGTCTCCTGGAGGCTTCAAGACTTTCATTCAGACTCTTTGTTTAGAAAATGGGGAAACTGAACACGCAGCAGTCTGCGCCAGCTGAACCTCTATTTGCGCCACATGTAAGGCCTATCTAATGTCAGCGAGCAAGAAGTGTTTGTGAATGAAAAGCTGCACAGGCATCTACGGGTTTTAAGAAAGTGGGCACTAATAAAACACCTATTTTCTTATCCTCTCATGCACATGCTCTTATTGTGCCAAGTATTTTAAATGTCAGCTCCTCAGGATTATCTCAGGGCTGTATGACCAATTCCCAAACTATGTGCATCAATGGGACTATCAGTGGTTCCACAGGACATCCAAACTCATTCTGAAACACTGCAAATAAAAAAAACCTGTGAGTTTAGGACTGCTTTTTAAACCAAACATTTATTTTAAAAGATAAGAGAAAGGCTATTGTCATGCTAAAACCTGAAGACAAAATTACTATATATATGGTAGTTTTTAAATATATCAGCCTTTTATATTTCTTTATGAGGAAAAAAAAATTGGCTGTAGTTGCAACCAGTCTTAATTCATTCTTTATTGCTGCTCTGGTTCTGTGTTATTTGAGCTGGTTAACTGTTAAAAGCGTTTCAAATGTTCACATGGTCTGCATTAGGTTACAGAATAAAAGTAAGTACAGCCCACCAAATGTAACTTTCTGAAATGTAAACCACATGAATTTGATTTCTTTGTGGCACAACTTTAATTGGGTTCAGAGGTCTTTTGGTCTTACCTGTCTATCTGCTCTCCGATGGCCTGACCTGATAAAGCTAATACAAAGAATCTGCGAACGTGATCCAAACTGATTATTTTCAGTTACAGTACATGGCTTCATTTTTGACAGTAACAGCCCTTCAGCCTGGCTCATTATTAGGCTGCAAGTTTGAACCCTGGAGCCACCACTGAACTGGAAGTAGAAGTGTCACAACTTACAGTAAAAGACTGTGTCCCCTTGCAACTCTGCAAAACGAGCGAAGCAGAGGGAACGAGAGCACACAGGTGCAATTTAAGTGATCACATCTCCTGGAAAAAACGCATGAGTGTGCAAACATATGCATGCCTCACATTGTCAGAGCAAATGCCACAACAGAGAATGCATCCAACACAGACGACATAACAGAGAAGCAACTCCAAACAGAAATTTCAACAAATACTGATCTGGAGCTGATTTGGAATTGCTGATTTTTTTCTTTTGACAATACTCTGCTTTGCCTTAATGACTCATTGTTCACTCATCAACACTCCTCTCTGTTGCACTGTGTTCTGCCATATGCCTTGCTCAAGTGAAATAACAGTACTGACACTTCCCACCCAGAAAAGCACATCATATCCCAACAAGAAGAAAGGAACTGTGTAGCAGGTACATTCACCTCATATCCTGCGACCCAGCTTGTAAATAAAGACCTGTATCAGCTTGTGGGAGCAGATCTGGAATTAACCAGACAGCTCAGGAGAAATGTAGGTATAAAATGAGCAGTGTGCTGAAACACTAAAAGTCCCTTTGCCTGGATAGCTGGTTTTGCAATGCACAGCCTTGCTTTTGAAAAAAGTAAAATGAGAAAGATTCACAGTGCTCATAGCTCTTGGAAGAAGACACCATAGAAAGGAACACTCAGCAGACCCAGTAATAAAATAACATAACACAATATTGAATGTTACTCAACTGAAACTCCCACTGTAATTCATAGGTTTCATTCAAGTAAATAAATCAGTAACAAGTAAAAACATTACAAGTCGTCCTCTAGTTCAGACAAATTATATTCTATTTTCTCTACTGGAAGACACACAGACAAAAAATATTTCAAAACTAATGTAGATTTTTTTTTTAGAATAATATTTTACATCTCATTCCCCAAAGCTTCTTTTGTCTTTGTCATTTTTCTGCAGTTCTATTACCAAGCAGTGTTCTGTACCAGTAGAACTGTTCTCTCAAGTAATTTCTACCAGTGAACACACGAGCAATAGCAAATGAGGTCCCCTAATTATTTCCAGGTTTTTCCAATAAGCAGTGTTGGCAACACAGCTCTTAGCTCTTTGTCCATCATACAAATAACAAGGCAAGGCCTGTAAACATGGCAGGGGTGTCCCTACTTTCCTGTTACCCTAATGGGCAAGCAGGAGGAGTAAGAAGAAAATGTATACCTCACTGGTGGGGTTTTCTTGTCACCATGGAATAGGTTTGGTTTTTTTTGGCTTGGAGTCATTTACACTGTCTTCAAGGACACAACTTACAGCTTCCCAACTTGGTCATACGGAAAACTGAACATTTCCAAAGATGCTTCTTCCAGAACAAAAACTGATTTTTTTTTTCCCCCTTGAGGCTTGAAATGTGGTTTTGTGCTTTTGTTCTCAAGCCCTGTTTTCTTTTATATTTGGGGTTTTGCTTCCCTCTGCATTTATGGGTTCTGCTTGGGTTTGATATTGTTTCTAGCATTCGCTTTATAGGACTTAGGGCCCCACAACCCTTGATGTTGCATTAATTTTGAAGAAAAAAGCTCCATGCTACCAGGCTGTGTACAGAAAAAGACCAGACTGGAAGGGTCCTCAGCTTTCCCCACAGAGAAGTGTAGTTTCACTTGATGGCTTCTGGAATAGACTTTGCCTGTTATGTTTTATATAGATTTTAAATAAATCCTCTGAGTCACAGATTTCTTATTGGAACAATAGAACAATATAGAGGCCAGGGGAAAATTCTGGAAGAAAGTATGGATTTTCTTCCCTGTCATGGAGCCCAGATTTCCATATCTTTCTCCAGATCCATTTAGTATGGCACAAAGGGAACTCACTGTTTTCTTTATCTTCCTTTGCTACTTCACAATAGAAATATTATTTTGCTTCCTATTTTATTTCCCTACAGATCAGAAAAAAAATTAACAGCACTCTAGGTCTCTTTCCTCTGTGGGCCTGAAACAGACTGCAGAGAAAGAAAAAATTAAAACAGAATAAGAAGGATATTAATTGTAAAGTTTTCCACACAACTCTTCCATTTTTTGTATGTATTGACAGGCTCCAATTGTCATCTACAGACTGCATATTGTCAGTCTGAACATGGTTTACTGCCTGTGCCATACAATCTCAGACAAAACCACTTGAAACAGACACAAATTAAGAAAAATAATATGAGATCAGTTCAAATTTGGTCTCCTTTGGTTTTCAGCTACAGATAACCTCTTCAAATATTGTAGTTGTGTTTCAAGCAGAGTCCATAACAGCCTGTTGAGCTTAACAGACCATCTTGTTTGAATATTTAAAACTACTGCTGCCTTCTGCACTAAACATAACTTTCATTATGTTAATTTATCTAGTGCCCAAAAAAGCTACATCAACAATTCACAGCAATAATGAATTAACACGTTAAGTCAGCAGTTCATCTCTCCAGGGACATTTTCGAACAACAGCTCAAAAACACTTGCTGAGACCACAAGCTTTAGTCCTGAGTATGTCAGGAAAGCTTTCTGCATGCAGCTCTGCCCAGAAGCTCCAGGAGACCACCACCACTCAGATCTGCGCATCTCTTGCACACCTTCCTGTGCAATACCTGGAACAACCCCTAATGCGCGTTTCAAGCCGGGGACATACAGCATGAGCAACCAGAAAGGGAAGCCAGATATTCCACTGTTGCCAGCACTTCCTTCCAAAGTGCTTAAAGGATCAGAGGCCCTTCAAGCAGCACCTTGCAGCTGAAATGCTGGCTGGTCACTCTCCAGACACCTGAGGCAACAGCCTGTCTGAGATATGATGAGCAACATGTGTCATACAAGGGCTGATATAAAGGGGACTGCACTGCATAAGATCCCAGCTTCAGGTGTGAAAGGGGATGCTCACAGCAGTGTGAGCAGCAAGCCCAACCAGCTGCCACTTAACTGACCTGGAAACCCAATTCATCACTCTAAGAAACTTCTCATTATGTTCTCTATTTGTATTCTTTTTAGTCATGTTACTATCAAAGGTGCGATCATCCTGTCTTTGCCTCGGAAATGACAGACGTTTATATAAAGTGGAGAATAAAAAATGAAAAACACAAGTTTAAAGATGTCTAAGCCCTTCATAAAAATGCTTAATTCTGGTAATGCTGAGAAGAACAACAGAACTCTAGACAAACACTGAATGGCTTTCAAGGAAAATTTGAATTCCTCAATATATACAATGATACCAAAAATGTCAGTTTGGACTTGAATTCACATCAAGGATCTTTAGGTCAAAACCACTATGAGCTGAACAAATGGTTCAGAAAAACTGCTCTGCTGAGAAGTTAGAATTAACATATCTGACTTCTAACCAGGTCTAGAAAATGTTAAGTTGCTTGAAGAAAACTTAAAATATCAACAGCTATTGTTTTCATTAAAGAAATCGTGACTAGGAGCACCACAAGTATTTCTGTATAGGATCATTTGATGCTAATCATGCTTTTTTTTAAAATCTCACCAAAACAGAGCAAGAGATAGGGAGACAGAAAAGTATAAAGAAGTAAAAAGTACAAGCCAGAAACATTATAAAATGAGCAAGAACATGAGAAAATTAGCTTTTTCCTGTATCACAATGTATATATGTACATACTGCACTTCAATCTGTAGGGTTAAAAAAGAAGAATTTTACTTTGAGCCCTTACATTTACCAGCACCAGTGAGCCTGGATCTTATAGTTAAAGAACTAGATAAAAGTAACATAATATTCAGAATTCCCCAGGAAGTACATTCAATTCTCTTAATACTGTCAAATAAGCTGGGGATTTGGATTTCACTCATTTTGAGAATTGTTCACTGCAAACATTTTATTACCTCACCAAGTTTTATGGACCCTATCAGAACAGCTGCGATTCACTCCACTTGCAGCAGAGGAAGCTGGTAATAGCTCAAAGATTGCCCCCTTCATTTCATAAACCAATTAGGACCTGGATCCTACAACTGGAGTAACACAACCCCTTCTTTTACTGGCAAAATTCCACTTCATTTATGCGAGCTCAGAATAAACGTCTCTGTTGGCAGAACACAGATGCTCATAGCAGCAAATGTTTCT
Organism: Bombycilla garrulus; assembly: GCA_013400315.1. Taxonomy (NCBI): domain Eukaryota; kingdom Metazoa; phylum Chordata; class Aves; order Passeriformes; family Bombycillidae; genus Bombycilla; species Bombycilla garrulus. Next base: position 1,157,923 of record VXBU01002007.1, read on the forward strand.
AAAACACACTCTCTAATTTGTTCCTTCTTCCAAGGAACAAATCCTGCACTCTCAATCTACCTGCAGGTTGTATCTAGCCATCAGTTCCTTATTCAACTCAGCAATTTTTTACTAAACATAGCTAAGAGAATTTAAATTTATGGTTTACCACATGGAACTTGGCTAGAAGGTCTCCAAAATGACAGATTTATTTAAATTACTTTTTTTCCTTCTAAATCAAGCATAATTTCATTTTCCTAAAGAACTAATTTTGGTGATGTTGTCATCTTAGATCAATCCTTGCCTTTGATTCAAATTGTTGGTCTTTTGGGGCTTTTTTTGTTTGCTTGTTTTTCAAATGCATATTTGACCTGTCCATAAGTATAAATAGAGCCATATATATACCTTCAATGGAACTACACCATTGCTTTTGAAAACTCAACTCATCAATTAATAAGGAGGCCTACTTTTACAGGTGGTAAAATAGGATCCATACAGTTTACACAAAGTCTGTAATTCCTGTGTTTTCCCTCAGGCACTTTCCTCTGAACTATTGTAATTGGTTTGCAGCCAGGTACCAGCTTAAAAAAAAAAAAAAGAAAGAAAAACAACCCGAAGTGTTAACACTTTATGAACTCATAGCATGCTTTTATATTCCTTTGAAAGTGCTCAAAAAAGACACTGGCAAGACAAACCATGTAAAATTGAGGTGTTCTCTGTACATCAGTGCCAATTCCTTTATTGAAGCAGATACAAACATAACCTCTTAGTGGGGAACTAATCTTTTACCAGAATTCTCTGCACATAAAGGTCTTCATTTCTTACTCCTAAGTAGTCTTGTGCCACCCCCAGCAAACTTTCAAGCCCTTCTCTGAACTGGCATGGTAAGACAGCATCCCAAAGCTTGCTACTTCTCTGGAACCTGCAAAGTAGTCTCTTAAATCAAAAGAAACTTTTAAAAAAGCCTTACACCAAACAAAGTCTGTATTGTTTGAGTTAGAGTATTACTGTGGCTTAGTTACCTGTCAAACAGGCTGACACTTGGATAAAACACATACTGGAATAACGCATCAGGGCATGTTAAGCACAAACCTGTGATGAAGAGCAGAGCTATGTGATTCAGCTGTGCAGGGCCCTAATGATCTTTTTCTGGTCTAGGGGAAGCTTGATCTGTCGTATCAAACCCACTGCAATCCTGAGATCCTCTTCCATCCAAAAACGATTCTACATCTGTTTTAGTTCAAAGAGTCATATAAATCAGAAGCTCTGCCCATAAATTTTGATGACACCTTTAAAGAAGATTTATACAGTGTGTATTATACATATATGGTAGGTATGTAAGAGATACCAACCACTAAAATTAAGGAATCAATGTTAGATTCTCTAAGTTCTGTATATCATATTTAAGTCCTATTTATGACTTTCTGTGATGTGAGAGCCAACTGATGCATATGAAAGCTCAGTATTTCTGTTCAGATAAAATTACGGGTACAGTACACTTTTCTGACCTTGTTTTCCTATAGTTCTTGGGTGGGACAAGCTTTTCAGGACAAAAACATCATGATCCATTTCTTAGAAATCATTTGCACAAGAAGTGGATTGAGCATGGTTTCACTGCCTATCTCAAACAACCATCAGGAGAGGGAGAGGGCTGGTTTCTTCTCATAACACGACAACAATCCTAGTAAGAGTAAGTGGGCAGCAAGTCACACAATATCCCTTACACTTTTTGGTGTTGGTGATCTTGCTGTGAGAAAGCAACATTTCTAACAAACTTGGGACTTTTGTCAAGTAGAAAGTATGAAGTGTAAAACACTGTTCATTAATAAATTTAGCCAACATGTATAACAAGTGCATAAGTTTCAGGATAATAGTTGACTTTGGGTCAGGTAAGAAATACACTAGACTCTCTTCATTTCAGGTTGAAAGGCTATTTATTACTTGGATAATGATCCTCCTTTCAGTCCCCCAAAAGTCACCATGATATAGGTCAGTATTTTCCAGCCCCTTCCTAGACCTTACAGCAAGGGAGAGTTTTTGGGAAGGCAGAGGAGTATATTCATGAGGACAGAAGAGAGGTGTTGTGAACAACCACCTGTTTGTGCTGTGCCTGACACACAGACTGGCGCTGTTTGCCTTTGTTCTTCCTGACTCAGCAGTGTGGGGAAGAACTGAGTCAGCAACTCCTGAGCATGCAGTGCAAACAACAACAGAGGAGGCTGGAGAGCAGACAGAGCTTCTAAATATCACAGGCAGAGCAACGTGGTTCGGCCTGCAGGTCAATGTGTGGACCTGGGGAAAAGCTTGCTAAAAGGGATGAACAGCTTAGGAGGGTCCAGCTCATTTTCTCCCTCATCACCCTCTCTAAATGTGGACAGAATGACGCTGTCAGATGCTCTCGCTTCCCACCTTACCCTTTTCCTCCCCTTTCACTGATCTCATTGATGTCCTGCTGCACAACCAAGGCTATGGAATGGCCTTGGATCAAGCAACTGAGTGATCATTTGATACTTCAGCTCTCACTACACATTTCTTCTCATCTCACAACATACTGTGGTACTTCCGCTCAAATACATGAGCTGGAACCTCAGCCTTTATCACAGATTTTCTGGAAAGGGAACTAGTCTTTGAATTTAATAAAAACACATACTTCCATGGCCTCTTTGATGCCACACACTCCACCAACTTATTAAGAGCTTAAAGAGAGACTTTCTCTTGGATGTACAAAGACCCTTCTCAGCCACTCACCTATTCCAAGTGCGTTCCAGAACCAGCTGCATTATGGAAGAGTTTCTGCCTGTGATTGTCTCATACAGGAGTATTTCCTGTTTCCTTATGCTATAAAGGATGACAGCAGGATACTCTGAGAACTCAACCCGCAGTTGCAGTCTCAGATAGCTTTTGCTGAGGTGAAACTCTTGTGCTTGCCACAGAGATGGTCTGTCCTTCTACCATCTGAGACCCTCCAATTAAGACTATGTTCTTTTTTTCATTTTTCCAAATGGCCAAGGCCACCAAACCTCTGTTCGTCCCAATAAATGCATAGAGCAGTCAATTTTTCTGACTACTCCGTTCCCCATGCCCTTTTGTTTGAAAGCCTTCAAACCTATGAAAAGATGATAAACTGGAACCAGAGAGACACACATGGCATCAAGAGAGGAATGAGGAACAGTAAGGCAATGCATAGGTGTTAAAATGAATGCTGCACGTGGGGACTGAAAGGCTGCTCTCCCACCGGTACCATGATTCTTCAGAACATAAGGCACCAGAGGCATCTTCCAAACCCCTTTGGTTGCTTTCTCCTACCTGCTTGCATTTCACCAAATGTGGTTGCAATTTTTCCCTTTTGATGCTGTGCCAGAAGACCATCTTATCTCGATTAAAATGCTCTATGACACTTTAAAACAGATAATCTACATCACATGGTTAGTGTTCTATGTCCACTTTGGAACCCGAGTTCACTGAAACTGGACTCACTCTCACTCTCCATTTACTACAATGTTAACAACTTGCTGACTCTATGACAATCCTCCATCCTCCCATGTTCTTTATCAGCTGCAGAGCTGTACTAGGGAGTTTCAAGCTGGAATAATTACTAGTTATGTCCACTACTAGCTTGAAAAAAACAGCTTGAAAGCAAGTTACCTTCACTGTGACTGCTGTTAGGTTGCAGCTACCTACAGTATTTGATAGTCTGAAAAATACATCTTTCCTAGCAAAAAGATGTGCCCAGATAGAACAACCACCACGCTGTGTTGTCACCAATTTGTCTGCCCAGAATTCTCTCACACACCGCTGTATATTCAGTCACAGAAAAAAAAATGGAGTTATTTTAAAAAGAAGACAAGCACTGCTATTGTACAGCCTAGTTCAGAGTCCCATTATCTTGAGCTGATTCAGCTTATCTGCTTTTCTATACCTTTGACAAATGCATGTCTTATATAATTTTTTTTCTTGCCTTCCTCCATATGCCATACTGCTTTTCCTCCATGTATCTTATCTAGAAATGATGTGCTATTAATCAGCCAAAGACACCCTTCACTGCTAAGTGTTCCTCAACTGATTTTTCATCAGCACAAGTAGTTACTAGTTCCAGCATTCCTCCCACAGGCTGAAGGCTTGGCAGGGAGGGAGGAGGGATGGCAGGGAGGTTAGAGACTGCCTCACCACATAAATACTAGCTGGGACCTTTATACCAACCTGCCAGCTTGCTGTAATGCTAATGTTGCTGTTTGTTCTCAACAAAAGGAACACGGTAGGAGGAAAGTGGGGCTGCACCCTGTCTTATTTTTTAAGTTAATAACCTTCATGCTCTTCCTTTTATCTGATTAATCTGGCTGGGTGCCTGTTCAGTAGTAGTTGAAGCTTAATACCTGAAACAATGCGTGGATATACACTGTGCCAGTAAGGCTTGCCCAACAATGCACATTCTGTCATGTTTTCCCATGCCTTGTGTCGATATCTCATTTTAAATGCAAGCCCCCAGAGTAGGGGATAGGAAAAAAAAGAGAGGCATGGAGGGAGAGAGAAGGTTTGAGGGAACGGGAGAAGAAAGAGAAGGAGAAATGAAAGTAGAGAAAAATTACATCCCTTGGGAATGTCAGCTGCTACAAACTCACCCACTCCTCACCATGAAACGAGCTGTGTGCGGGCACAGGTGGGTCCCATTCTCTGTTACTACAGCACAGCCTACAAACAGGGGCTAAATGAAGACTTTCATTGCTGTTCCCTGTTTTCATTGGAGCAAGGCCATCATAAACATTTGCAGGTGGCTTGGCCATAGTCTGACACTAAAATATTTGTGGTTGTGATAAAAATCTGAATATTGCTACAAGATGGTTCTATATAACCTTCAGGGCTTGATCCTGCTCTTACAGAACTCAGTGAGAGTTTTACCCAGTTTCTCTCTGCTGGTTTTATTGCTTATTAAAAGGCATTTTCCCTGGCGCAATTTTTAATGGTAAAGACTCATCTCAATCTTTGAGGCAGATTCAGATGATTTTTAAAAAAGGGAAACTCAACCAAAACCCACTGATTTGAGCACCTCAGAATTTGGGCTAGTTAAACAGCTAAACAATCTCAACTTTGCAAGGCTAAATCAAAATGATCAAAATTGGAAGAACTCAAATATTTTCTGAATTCATGTGGATTTTTTTCAGTTGTTTAATGCCAGAACTGCTGTCCACCTCATGAATGAGTCGCAGATATAATTCTTAGCACATTTAGAAGGATAAGATGAAGATAAATGGAAGTGACAAGATATGTTCTTTGAATAAGTAAAACAGACACCACAGGGAAAAGACTGAAGGAAAAGAAGACAAACAAGGATGCTCAACACGTTGGCAAGTAGAGGAAGTTAAAAATACAGCAATTATCTCCTAGGACACACCATGAACAAAAAACAAAACCTCCTAGGAAGAGGGAAGAATGGGGAACAGAGTATGCTGGAGGTCACACCATAAGTCTCATTCACACACCAACTCACACAGAGACTAAAATGCTGACAATTGCCTCCCAATAAAGCAGCTTTAGACTCAGACTTAGGAAACGTTTGTGTGATTCAGTCACAGGGAAGAATTAAGATATGTCATGACAAAGTTTCCCAAATGAGACACACCACTGACTAGGAAAAGGCCTTTTTATGCTCAACCCCTCCAACTCTGGAGATTCTAATCACCATGGCCCCAAACCAACACAAACCTAAAACCTGACTGACAGGGTCTTGCAAAACCACATGCAGTTTTTTTCTCATTATATAGAAACAATTGTTTGGAAGCCAAGTACAATCTTACATAAAACACCTCACCACTGAGTATTAAAAGTTGTTTGGGGTTTTTTTATGCTTTTAATTAGGATCATAATTACCACTAGACCTATTAAGTCACAATTTGAACAGGAGCTTAATCATCCTTAACGCAAATAATGGCATTAGTGAATGTTTTTCTTTCTAAAACTGAAAAAGAAACTGTTTCTTCCTCCCTCCCTCTCTCCCAGCCCCTGTCTTTGAACAGAATGGGACATATACAAGACAAAAACTTTGCTGGATTCACAGGCAAATGGTATTGCATGTGAAATAGCAGTGAACACTGTTTTGTCAAGATGTAACATATACAAAGGGCACATCTATCAAATAGGTTTACCTGACCCATCCTACCTGAATATATATTAAGAAGCAAACCCTGAAATAGTAGTAAAAAAGAAAATAGAGGAGCTTGGCCAGGAGCACAAAACTAGGGCAGCAGATGGAATCTGTGTTCTGTTCATGGCTGGGTAACCCAGAGCTCAGTACCACAGGCAATCCCAGCTAGCATTGGAGATACAGAGCCTGTGGCCTACACCAAGAATCTTGAAAAAAAAACTCAACTGGATTTGCAGTTTTCAATGCCAGGATTTCACTTTTTGGTTTTACTTTGAAAAGGCTGAAAGTTGATCATCAATTATATAGATAATGACTGGGGACAGAGACTGCTTTTGCACATATCACTTAATTGATGTGACCGAATCACAAATGACAGATAACGAATCTATACCACTGCTTTTCTCAGTGCACTAATATATCTTTTTATCCATACATTTTCAGGTATAACCCCGCCCCCAAATTCTCAGAGCTGTGAGATAAAAACTGTACCCTCAAGCTATCGTGGCAGTTTCTGTACAATTAAAAACAAGTATTGTGACTTATGAGGATCTCATACTTGCTGGAAGTAACCAGGCGTACTGAACATGTGTGGTTTTGTTCACACAGCTCTCCAGGCATTAGCACTCAATTGCCATTCAAGCCAATACAATAAGCATCCATACTGTCAATTTATGGTAAGAAATATGGATCCAACATCACAAATTGAGCACCTGCTCACACTCTGCCAAACTCTATTTATCTTGATGGTCTTTTTGTCTTCCAGCATTCCTGAATTAAACAGAGGACATAGGAAATAGCTCAACCCCACAGAAAACCCAGAATTCCCACTGAAGGAAGTTAAAGGGTCAGCTTCACAAACACTTTGTCTTTCTTCCCAGAGCAGTTACAGATAACACATGCACTATGGTCATAACAAGATAAAGAAAAAAACAACTGGATGCAGAAAGCAGGATTTTCCAGTAAGTACAGCATTCTGTCCTTTTTGAACCGGGTGCCGTATCTGGAGTAACCTGGCCATGGCCCACAGTCTGCAACATGTGCTGCAGGGCTCCTTGCTCATTCTGGCAGGGTCAAGTGCAAACTCTGTAACCTCTAAAAACCACTAGAAAACCACTAGAACAGCATCTGGCCCTGCATGCAGCTGAGCCTTAAGAACCATGAGGACAACATCTGGTCCTATGGGCAGGAGCCAGAGAGCCAGAGAAGAGAGGCAGTGGAAATGGACTCACCCAATCTGCCGATTTGTGGAAGGTGCTTGTGTAATGACAGAACTGGACTGTGGAGACGGCATGGCTTGTTGAATCACAACGCTGGTGTCGTGGTTTGGCATCCTTGCGTTTGTCAGCTGGTGGGATCCAGGTCCTGCCATTGCTCCTCCAACTGTGTTATGCATGGAGATATTCTGTGAAAAGAAGGGAAATGGGAGATGGTGGAAGAAAATTAAAATAAATAAAATAAACGTTTTTTCCTGGTTTTCTGCTCTACAGGAATTCTGTTAGAAATCTGAAGGTATCAACAACACAAAAAGTTACTGGCTCCTGGTAAATCCCAAGTCAATAGATCTTGATATAATCCACAACAATAAAGAAATGAAAAATAAATATTTACTTCCACAGGGCACTATAAATGGAAAGATACCCAGGTTGACTAATCACTCTTCTGTGATCCTGTCTTGTGATTTACAATGGGGGTATTTAGCACATATTTCTCCTAACTGAACATGGTATGAGCGCAGGACACTTTGATTTAGTGCATGGGCTGTTTACTGTGTGCTGCATCTGTTCAGATTGACAAGCAAAGCAAGTTTTACAGTCCCAAAGTAACAAACAGTACACGGCACATCATGAAACAGCCATTTCTATTAGCCTCCATAGATTTTGTTGAGCAGAAATATCCCAGAGGCTTAGAATAACATTGTATTTCACCATTTATAACTCGCTTCAGGTAACTCAGAGCTCTTAAAAAGTTCTTAAAAACAAAAAAAAGCTCACAGATAATTCACATGCACTGAGCAAACAGCCAGCAAGAAACCAGGATACTGCTAAGGAAGGAACCATGGAAGAGTTCTCTTCTGTTATGCCTGTACACACAACACACACTGCTGCTAAACCGCAGGGTTTGACTTGGCCTGCGTTTAAAAACAAACAAAACTCTCAAGCCAGAGATAAGCCACAATGTATACATATGAAAAATATAGTAACCTTGAGAGCGTTATTTTTCCTATCAGACATCAACGTGTGAATTGTTAGCAGCAAGAGGAAAAGAAACTTTGCGTTGTCACCTCATGCTAGGCTGAGGAAAACAGGGACAAAAAACCCTTATACACACATTCCCACTAAGACTCACACAAAGCACCTTCCTAACCTCTGCAGTCCTCAGGATTAAAAAAACAAACTTCTATGTCACTCAAAATTCCAATTTATGAGTCAATTTGTCTAGGAAACATAGACAACCACCACAAAATATTGATAGACAAAGCTGGTGAGAAAGGATACTCAGAGCTCTGATCAAATGTGGAAAACAGAAGAGGCACACAACATGTTGAATCCCAGACCTAAAGAAAGATTGTATTATGAGCCATATAAAGAACAACCCCTCATGGAAAAAGAGAGCAAATAATTAGAGGACCCCAACTGAAGGCATTAGCTGTAATCCTTTTATCTCCCAATTTTATATATTTCATGGGATTTCCCAGAACAGTGTAGACACAGGGATCTCTGTTTCTCTTACAGGAGTTGTTCCAGTCTTCATTAGCACATAAAGAGGCAGAGGTGCTGCCTACAGTTTAATGGTTACACCACTTCACCTGGAATGGACAGGACCCAGCTTTGAGTTCCTGTTCCAGTAAATAATTTACACATTATGAATCAGGTCTAGAAGCTCCTTATTCACTTAAATATTCACTTAAGGAGCATGAATTGCTAAAGGAAGCCAGATCAAGGAGCTTCATTGTAGTATTTCACAGCACAGAAATATGTCAAGACCATCAGGCTACAACCTTAGATCTATGAAAACTTCTCCCAAAGAAGTTCTCCCTCACCTACCACATTCCTATTAAAATGTCACTTCTTCAACAGATTACTGGTTTCTGATGAAAAATCTGTTCAAGTTTTTTAAAAAATATATATACAGCCAAATCTAGCTCAGGATTCAAACCTGCTTTTTTGATCATGGCTGGATTTTGCAAAAAAAATCAGATCTAATATCTATCCATGTACAGTCAATATTTTAACACTTTCATTTCCTAAAGTGACCTCTAAAGGAAATATGTATGGTGCCATGAGTCTGCAAGGCCTGGGAATGGACAGAATAGAGATCCATCACAAGCCTAAGACAAGTGGTACCCAGGCACTTGTGAAGAGTTTCACTGGACTCTGTTGCACCAGGCAGGGCAGAACTTAAAGATTTGATATCAGATTCCTGTGCTCCTAAATTAAGTATTTCGTTTCTCTTTTCCTTCTCCTTCTATTTTCTCCTATAATTACAGAGCTCCCTAGGGTACAAACAGATGAATTAGGATGGATATGGAAAATTTTGTTTCCCCATGAGACACTGAAGTTATCTTACATGCATAAACTTCCAACATTATTTCAAAGTTTTAATATTTTCCAATAAGCTACATATTTTCAAAAAGTACATTCAGTATGTGATGCATGGAAGGTAAAAGCAGAGTGAAAACCTCTCAGTGCTTTCAGATGTCCATTGTTCCCAGTAATGCTGGGCAAGCGTACACCATGCTGCCAAGTGAAAGCCCAAGATTTCCCAACAAAATGTCAAACTCAGCATGACTCTGACACTCATAAGAAAAGGATTTGGCAATCTCAGAATAATTTACATCAGTGAGATGCTTGGGAGTCTACGGAGAAGTTCAAGGAAGTTCATACTTTAAGAACAGTAAGGATGCTTTAAAAGGTGACAGGAAGGTAATGCACAGTAGATCTGACACTGGGCCTATCTGATCTCGCTGTGTGCATCATGGCATGCAGAATGACTCTGTACCACCAGCACAGCAAGACTAGGCCCACTGCATGTGTGATGCAGCCAGTTAAACTGACTCCCCAAATGGTTGCTGTGTTGAGCTCTGCATCTGGTTCTGAATGGATCTGGACAGGATATTAACAAGCTCCTTGCAGAATAAACTTTGGGCTCTTACAGAAAGAGGAAAAATTCAGCAACACCGGCTGACACTGAGACGTCCACTTTAGATACTGAATTGTTGTTTGGCTAGGTTACTTCCAGCTCTGCTATGAAGGAGTTCTTCATGCTCCTCTACCAGGCATCCATGACAAACATCTCCTTTGACTCCCCTTATCATTATCCTCCAGCTCTTAAGCCAATGGTAAAGATTATATGATACTAGGTGTGGAGCCCCCAGCACTCCAGCTCAGAGAAGTCTATGGGAGCAATGACACAGACTGAGCTCTCCCTCTGCTTTTAACATTCCCAAGATCCATCCATACTCTGAGAGTGTATGACACTCACACACAGAGTTTTCTCAGCTATCTTCTCTACTGAGCTTAAGCATTAGAAGAGGGCATATGAGCTTATCATTATTATCTATTTTATTAAACTGGACCCAAGTGTTTACGCAGGGAACAGGCCACACGTACATCAGGAGCTGCAGAGACACAAAAGATATGTTCTTAAGATTAATTTTGTGAATCTTAATTAAGATCCAATATATGAAGAGGAATTTATGTCCTCTAGGACTAAGTATCATCCTCACTGCAGTTTCCAGTCACTCCCACAGAAGCAGAAACTAGGATTATAACACTGAGGAGCTTTTACAGAAATGCTCCCCTTACCCATGTGCTCATCCAGTACTCTGCATCAGTATTTATCATTCAAACAAATAAACCAAAAAGCAACAAACCATATCCACAAACCGCTTTTAAATCAACATGCTCATTCTCAACCTTTCCAGCTGCAAGAGGAAAGCATACAGATCATCATCACATTAACTTCTCCCCAGCTACACTTCATGGCCCATTTTAGCTTCAGACTTTGAAGAAAACATTTGAGCATTTTTCTCCCACGTGCAACCATTTAAGTTTGGATAGACAACACAGTTCTTTTTTCTAAAGGCTTAAAACTTCTTGAAGTCATGCTTCCATGTTCTGGTGGAGAGGATTACACATCACTCCACAAGAACACACACCCTGTTGGCAAGCACAGCAGAGAAATGACGGCTACGCAGACACAGGCAAGATACACCCAAGGCAGTGACCAATTCCCCTAAACCCTGCTTCTTCCAGAGAAACACCCATCCATTTCACACAGCACCACCTCAAGCCAACCACCATCTACTGAACTCAAAGGATGAAGACAACTGATCCATCCTTTGCGATCTGCTGTAATACTCTGAGTTTCAGTTTGTTTGTGATTTTAAACTATAAGATCTACTTTCTGAACCAAAGTCTGTTTTTCTGGTTTTATTTTCCTACTATTATTTTTTAACTGTGAGGCTTAGCAAAAGTTGCAAACACCAGTTTTACACAAACTGCGGACTATTCAGGATTGTTCATCAACTTAAAAAATTATATAGAGAAATCAAATATACAGTATACTTTAGAATTCATACAGCCTGTCCTCTTAATGAATATATTTTAACAAGGACATATATTCTAATACACATTTAAATGGCAGCTTCATGTGCACTTTTAAGAAGTGTACAGTCATATCTTGACTGATTACTGAGATCCTAACTTTGCAATTTATAAAGACATATGAGTGGAAGCCTCCGGTGACACCCTCACTCACTACACATACTGCTGACACAACCGAAGAACCTGTTGGCTTAAAAACTTGGAAGACGTTGTAAAGAAAATTATACATTAAATGTGGCAAATAATGGCCACAAGCTTCAAGATTATTTTAATCATATATAATCTACATCAAAATTATTGAGCCTCTATGAATTCTCTCCTGATAGGAAAAAAAAAGAGATAATTTCAAAACAAAAGTTAGCAAGTCTCCCCAGAAGCAGCACCAATTAATTTATTTTCTCATTATTCAGATCAATGTGGGAAGAAAACACCCTCACACCAGCCCATCATAACACTTTCATCTGTAACTGGCATGCAAAATCTAAACTCCTATAAGCACAGAACTAAGCCTGCTGCCCACTCAAGGCTAGTAAACACAGATGAAGAACTAGGGAAGAAACCAGAGATAAAAAATAAATTATGTTACTAATGCAATTGAAGGCTTACAGAAAAATAAAGTCTACTATCAAGATTTAAATTTAAGTTTCATTATACAAGAGATGGGTGAGTGTAAACTTGGTGGAGACTGAAATGCAATACCTTTTCCTCTTTTTTTTAAACTGTAACATCTGTACAGCTTTGAATGAGGAAAAGCACTAAGGCAGAAAAAAAAGGACACAGAAAGAAACTGCTGGAAAATGCTGTGTAGTAACATTAAGCATAAGGACAAGGCACTATGAAGATCCTATTGCAGACCGCTAAAATCCATTTAACTCCCTACTTAGCAAGAGGTATGAAGTCACTGAGTGAGGCTGACACATAAAAATACAGAACTCATGCCAAAGGATCTATTCCTCAAAACGTTTCAAAGAAAGGCAAATGCTCACTTAACAGCTACCTGATAAAAATGGCACATTACAAGAAACAGCAGGCATGATATATCCCAGAATGGGGAAAGACTCTTCCCTGCCCCCAAGGCCCACATCCAAAGACTCCCCCTAAACTGGACCCAGCCAGATACCCACACCACACTGCAGACTGAAAAGCCAGGAGCAGTATGGGTATATCTGACTTCTTGAACCCCAGGCACGACTGCTCAGTCAAATGTTATCAACCTGATCTCCAAAGGGGTAAAAATGTAAAGAAAAATTAAACTCCTTACTCAAGAATGACAAGTAATGATAGGCAGATGGGGAAAGAAGGGAAACATTGGTCTCACTGAAATCATAAAGCTTTGAATCTGTACTTATCAGTCTCAGCCACTGGTTTCCAATTTTTTGGATCACAGACCTCTGTCAACCCTCTGAATTTCACACAGAGCACTCTGTGCTCTTATCATAAATTGTGTAATTAAGGCAAGATGGTTCCACAGACCAGATGCAGATGACTTACCACAGCTTTGCGACCACCAGCAGTTCACAGCCCAGAGTTAACTGCCACCCAAATACGGCTTTGGAGCACCGTGACTAGAAATTATTGACAAAAAAAGATAACATTTCTAAAGGTATCTATGAACTTCAGTAACCCTTGTCCTTTTTCCAAAATGTCTTCAGTTTTTGGAGCCTTAGACAATTACTATTAATAGATCAGATTTGTGTACTGGGGCTGGCAGGAGCTTTGCAAACTTTTATCCTAAATATCTGTGCTGGAACGTGCAGGGAAACTTCCTTGTTGTTTTAAGTTAGGATGGATTATTCTTAAACATAGATATGCTGGCTGCTCCTAAGGAGATACAAAACGAAACAAAAGATCATAAATAACCTTTTTATCCTGTTTTCTTTCAATAGCTGTTCCTATATTATCAGAAAGGCTTTCTGAGATACACTGAGTGATGCAAAGCTCATCTGCTAATCTCCAGCAAACTACCCAGCGCTGCCAAGCAGCACGGCACAGGACACAGGACAGACATGTGAAGTGCTAAGCCAGGTATAAGCCATCTCAAGGCTCTAGCAGTCACCACTGTAACTCAAAGTCCAAAGGGCCCATTTAAGCACTACTAATCCTCTTAAGGCTGCTGCCTGAAGGGTGACAGCCCTGCCAAACATCTCCACAATGCTGCTCGTGCTGCTCTGGCTGCCTCCACTGGGCCTCTGCCCTTCAGGCACCCAGGGAGCACCGTCACCTCCTCCAGTCCGTTCCTCACACCTTCTGGGGCAAACGCCCATGAACTTCTTCCAACGGCAAGAGAAGCCTCCCTGCCTGTCCTCCACTTTGGCTACTGGTTTAAGCAAATGCTCTGACTCCTTCGATACTATGAACAAAATGCAGGATACTTAGAATTTTTGGTCTTTCATCTTAATTTTTTTGACGTGATCTAATTACAGTCATTCAGTGGTGCCCTCTAATTAGCAGTAGAAATGAATACTGAAAGATGACCCTTGTCTTCCAGAACTCCCTCCCCTCTTCCCCCACTACCCTTCTCGTGCCCTTTACAGCATGTCTGTCCAACTACACTTTTAACACATGAAGCCTTCTTTACATACACAGTAAGCAATATATGTGTATACCAGAGGTACCCATGATAAACCATTTACTAGAGCAAAGGAAAAAAAGTTATGTAAAGGAACATATTTTAAAGGAGAAGGAAACTGGAAGACTGGTCTCACCAGAGTTTGAAAGGAAATAGCTTCTCTATGGGAAAAGATGACATCAGATTGCATGCTTATGTCTTGAAGTTTCCTACAGATATTTCCCATTTTTCCTCAGGGTTGCTTGTTTCATGCAAAATTACTTGTCCAAGATAGCCACTAAAGCAACATAGCACAAAGAGCTTCTTCTGTTCAACTAAACCTCAGTAACACTAAGTGTGCAAATCCCAGTTTGGGTCACTCAGGGTGTTTTGCGCTGCTAACACCACATTAACTTCTGCTAATTGGGAGGCTAAAAATTAGGGGGAGCACAACTGGCTGCCTGGCTCTACCCAGTTCTCTCATTCTTTATGCAAAAGCCATAAACTGACTATTTCGTTTCTTCTAAGTTGCCTGTTGTGACATTTATAAACAGGAACCTGGCAGCATGTCAATGGTGCAAACTGATTTCCTTTTCTAAATACAATTTTAAAAAGCAAATAAACAAGGTTATGCCTGCTAATGAAACATTATATGCCATGCTGGAGCTAGTTTTTCTCAAATGTATTCTCTAGAGCAGATGGAACACCAATAAACACAAAACAACAAACCCTTTTATAAAAAGCATGTTTATAAGAAAATACATTCTCCATAGAACTTTGTCTAAGGCAAAACTGGCTTATATCTGTAATGTTATCTCAGGGACAGAATTATGGTCCCATTAGATTGCTGTAAACAAGTGAGCTTGCCATGCATTTCAAATGGAGAAGGGCTGCTAAAAACATGAAAAGAAGAAAAGAAATTTGCCAGGATACTTGCTAGGTGTAATTCCTAAAGACCTCAGTTGAAATCAAGGCCTTATTGTGCTAAAACCTGTATAGACACATTGATGGACAACACTTGCCCAGTAGCCTCAGAGTCCAGAGACAAAACAAGGAAAGAGGAAAGAAGAAAAAGAGAAAGTGATTTGTTCAGCCAAATATCAGGACTCAATGCAAGGGCTCTTTTTTCTCAGTCCAGAGCCTTGTCCTTTACTTTGTACTGTTTCCTTGCATCTAGTACTTATCTATGAATTGAGAAGATCAGAAAAGTTTAAATAAATAGGTAAAAATGCAAAGAAACTGTATTATAGGCTCTGCTTAATTTTTTTCCAGTACTATCATGTAATTTCTGTAAGTCAGACAGAGAGCTCATACTAAGTGGGTACTCAAAAAACCTTCTCAAAGTAGGTGCATGTCAACTTTTGCAGGACAAGCAATTAGGCATCCAAAAGCAGCTGCCAGATCTGGAGGCCAGTCAGAGGGTAGTTGAAAACCTGGCTTTCCTTTCTTTATTGTAAGGAGTTTTGTTTTTATCCATCATGAGACAGAAAGTTGGGAGGGGGAGGGCGGCACTCCTCCAGGAATTGCTTTAAACAAGCCTTTGATACTGCTAACTGAAGGCACTAGGCTTTTCAACATTATGCAAACCATTTATAATCTGTTAACAGCAAATTCACAGAGACAGCACTTTGGCATCTAAATTTGTTGTATTTTATTTAAAACTTCTTTGAAATTCTCATCAATGATTTCACTGGCATAAGTTATTGGCATCATGCAGGAGTTACAGCCCTGGCTGTTGACTGCACTCAATGACCAGAACATTTTTTAGACAGAGCAGTCTGTAAAGAGAGCAAGGATGGTAGCAAGAAAACAGCCAGTGATTTTCCATTCAGGCAGTTTCAAACAGAAAACCATCAGGCTTAACTTTTCTGCTAAGAAGTCAAGTGGAAATGCTGCTACCCTGGTAATAAAATGCATCTCCTAAATATTCTGTTACCCCCGACCCACTGTGCCAGCTGTGTTGGGCCAGGCAGACTAGTACCACATGGGCACTCAAACAAAAGGCTGGGAATGGTCCAGGAGTGAAGGCTAATGGTGGTCTCAAAAAGACCCAGAGAAACTATTTGCAACAAGAGATCATAGGTTTAACCAGTGAAGTGGGTTTCCATGTGAGCTGGTAGGAAAATTATTTTGATCGGTGAAAATCATAAAAGGCACACTGAGACATCAAGTCAGCATCAAGTTAATTTATCAGGTCTCCTGGGAAGTAATCACTAGGGCAACCACACAGTTTTGCAGGATCCACACTCACTTAAGCAATTTTAGGTTGATGCTTTGGGAGAGGAGAACGAGTTTAGTTTAGATCTTGAACTGAAAGAACTTAAATAAAATTAGGTACATAATTTGGAATCATTCAGACAAAAATTAATAATCTTTGTAGCCATAAGAGCTAAAAAAGTTAAGGTTTAGAAAGGCAAACAGAGTGCCTATACTGAAGGTAAAAAAGTTAAATACACTTCTAGCTAAAGAAAGTTCTTTAATACTTGGGTACAGCAAGGGCTACAGACAAACAGATTACAAGAAAGCGTCCTCTGAATCCTCAAAGCTGGTAAGCAGTCTAGTTAAGGAGAAGCAACCCTTGTCCATCTCTGCCTTCAGCAAGTGACACACAGGCAAGGAAAAAAAAAAGTGAGACTGGGAGAATAAATACGCCTGGAAGAAAGATAAACCAATAGTGGTCGTTCTGCAAGAAACAGAATTGATCGTCCACTGATGAAGACATGTGACTTGGTCTTAAACACAGATGGAGATATCTGAAAGAAGAGCTATTGTTAATGGGAAAAAGAATAAGAGAGCTCGTATGGAGCTTGTACATACAACTTCCCAGGAGGGGGACAGTGGAAAAGATCAGAAATATAACCCCATGGACAGAACAAACGTGTTCTGCAGGTCAGGTAGAATGGGAACTGCACAGCCATTCTTTTCCTCACTCTGCTACAGATTTACTGCATGATTTTGATCAAATTACTTCACATTCTTCTGCCCTAAACATAAAATAGGACAAAGATCTTCAACAGCTACGCAGTGCTTGGACGTAACAAGAAGGGAATAGCTTTCAGAGACAACATAGTATACCTAGGAAGGTAATGTAACACAGCAGGGACAGAACAGAAGAGGATTAACTCTGCAGGACTTTGGTGTAGCATGCATTTCAAACTCACAAAAATGACAAGAAATCCTAATCAAGACACTTTAACCAATACAGAAAATAGTTATATGATGAATACCATTAGAAGAATTGTGAGATGAAAGAACAGTTATTCGGTAGCTGCGAAAAAAAGACATGTAAATCAGTAAAGGAGAATAATGACTGCATACTCAAGTTCAGAAAGTCCAGACAGCATTGCAGGATCTTTTCTTCAATAAAGGGAGGCTCATCGTCTGCAGAAAATTGTACCAAATTAAAGGATTTCTGGCTGTACATCCAAATATGGGCACTAAAAATTGTGAGCCATTTCAGAAGAGTCAGGCTAAAAATCTTATGGAGGTTATATGGTGGTGGTGATGATGAAGGAGGTGAACTCTCAGTTGTAAAAGTGGGATATGTTTGGCTCAGCTTCTTTTCTGACTGGAGGAAACGGAGAGAAAAACAAAGAAGCTGCACTATATTTGATAATGCTACCAGACAATCATCCAGATGTACACGCTTCCAGTCATGCTAATTAAATGTGGTGTGGAGCCATCCTGGGGAAATTACATACCATTCCTTTAGAGTACCACATGCTTTTGAAATGCCTTGGTGAAGTTCTCACTGCATCTGAGGAGCCACAATGCTCCTTTTACTACAAAAATGATTGGTCCTCCTGTACAATTGGTCCTCCTGGTGTGACCCAGCCAGACAGACAACTTCATTCAAGGAGGCAGAACATAATTCAGGCCGGAGTTTCAGCTAAGCCATGAATGAAACAGGGCGGGCAGGCATCCCTGAGCAACAACCTAGCTGCACTTGGGGAACTGTTAATTCTGAGTGCTCTCCAGCCTAGAAAGTGGCTGTCAGCAGGATGTTTACAACCTAAGCAATGTGATACCTGAAAGCTGAAGAACAGAGAAGAGTGTCAGGAGTTCCAGCCTGGCACAAGCAGCACCGCAATGCTGTTCTCAAGAGCAGCCAGCTCCTGGGTATCAGCATTAAAGAAGAGCAATATTACCCTTCAACCTTGAACACTGCTCATTTTAAACCCAACTAACTTACATTTTTAATACACAAGACTCAAAAAATAGCTACTGCGGGGTCCAGGAAATGCTACCTGCTTTTTCTTCATCACCAGAAGACAACAGAATGGACTGTGCTCTGAAATCCATTGGATCACACTGTCTAGACAAGAAGAAAGAGGTTTTCTGGTAAGATAATATGCAAAAGGTGATTCTGTGTATGTTTTAGCCTTTCTACCAGTTCTCTAGGAAAATTACAGTGGCAACTCCCTGACACAGACCATATTAAATATCACAATCTTCACCATTCCTGTTGATTATATAAGAAAAGGCAACGTGACCCCTGTATGATATTCTAAAAGCCATTTCCCAAACAGTTCATAACTGAATTCTTGAACTCATTTCAAATGCTTACTACAAATTTTCATTTTTGAGAACAGAGGCTGAAAAGTCAGGACAATTTGTCACTCAATTGAAGGTCTCCTTCAAAACACATAATCTCACATTTCTCACCTATAGCTGTGAAAAGGTTTGCAAAGCTGAATCCAGTGAGTCTGGGTTGCTAGAGCTGGCCCGGAATTTTGCTCAGAGTTTTCATTTTCAAAGAGCCAAACAAGAAAGCTGGTAAATTTGTCTGGATTTAGTAACTGGGTCCCATGTCATAAGACCAGAAATTTTAATTCTCTCAACAAGATTTATTAGGTATTGGCAGGGATGCATATGGAAGTTTAGCATCCAGAGAAAGCTATTCAACAGAGAAAGAGAGAAAAGTAAACTCAATGAGGTTCAAAGCAGAATAAAGATTTGTGTGATAGTAGAGAATATACTTTGTTGTTTTATTAGATTATTTGCTTTAAGGCAGAAATATGATAGTCTGAATTTTAATAAGATATGCTAAAGCCTGTGATGTAGGGAGTCCAAAATTATTATTCTTCCTTCAAAAAGGACAGACAATGTACTACCCTACAATACTTGGTCTGTCTCTCCTTACAGTAAACATTGCTAATGCTCCTGGAGAGGGGCTGACCTTGCCAGCCAATTACATTATGCTAATTTGTCTGTTACTATAACTCCTACAGAGGCATTCACAGCTCAAAGCAGGACAGAGATTTATATTGTCTCTTCCAAGCTGCAGACTGTAGACGTTAATCTTTCTCCCTCCTACCAGTTACAACTCCACATGGCAATATCTACATGCACTGCCACTGCACATTGGAAGATAAAGTTATTGCCAGCTTTATTCAACTTAGAAGACAAGCCATGGTCCTACTTTGCCCTTTTAATAAGTGTCACTCTATTTCAGAAAGCATATGCTTGGTTACAGCTGTATTCCTATGAAAACATATGGTTTCTCATATGCTTTTGAAAACACCACAGGAATGTATTTGCTTGCTAGATGCTAGTGCCATGTCTCCACATCCAGCAACAAAATCATTGAAAGGAACTGAATACTTTCTGTTATACCCATGTACTGTAAAAATAACTCTTGTTATAAAGCAAAAAAAGAAATTCAAACAAACAAACAAAAAAATAAAAAGAAACAAGAAACATCCAGCTGAAAAGATTTAATGTAAAATTAAGGCTCATAATCCAGAAGTTACGTGCACTACGGTATTACCAGTAGAACCGGCCTTCTGCAGACATATAGTAAATAGAATGCTTCATTCAAGCAGTTTATAGCCCATGTTCCTTCCTGAAAACAAGAGCTGGTGAGACCTGCCTCTTCTAACTGCTGGAAAGCTCAGAAGCTTCCCTAGCATCTTTCAGCTGAGATATGATAAACAGAGTATCAAAAACAATTGAGTCACAGCAGCTTATAACATACTGTTGTCCTTCAAGTAAACCACAACATTGACCTTTACATGCTTCTTTCCCTCCCTTCATAACATTTAGGGCAAGCTAAGAGCATCCACACAGCCAGTCACATGTCGGAGGAGGTAGAAAGTAGCTGATTTGTTGGGCTACTTTAACTTAGATGTGCTCAGTCTAGGGTCAGGTTAAACTGAAAGCTAAATATTTGGGTAAATAAAGGTTCTGGCTGTGGTTTTGAAACCTATTTCAACATCAGCTGACACAGAAACTGACATAGATATGCAGAAAGTTTTCCAAGACTTTCCAAGACTTCCCTGCTAGAAAGACAGAGAAGTTGCAGATTGGCAGGAAAACAAGAAAAATGCAAAAACATGGTTTATGACAAGGTCTTACAGAAATTTCCCTTTGGCGCTGAAACTATTTCCATTGAAATATTTGTAGAAAAAAAAAAGAAAAAATTATATTCAGACTAGTTAACGCTGTAACACCAACAAAATGAAGAAAACCATCCAATATTACTGCCAGACCTTCTGAACACGCCAGTATCTAGGTGGTATTCCACTACTTCTCATGTAACTTAAAAAATTTTACACCTCTGTCTCGATGGTGGTTAAACACAGGGTCACACCAAAAAAATCCCCTTCACACTGAAATGTTAATGTTTATTACCCATTAACAGTGAGGGGGCACACAGAAGTCCACACAAATCTGTATCACTGACTTTACAGTTTCCAGCAGATCATGTTGCAGTGCCGCCTGCAGTTAAAGCCCTGAGCCACAGGCTGGCTTTTAAGAAGGTGCTTAAGCACACCATGCAAAGAGGTCAGGAAAGCAAATGAATGGCAAGAACTGGTGAAACTCCTGTGACAGCTTGAGGTATGGCCCTCAGGCATGTGGTGGGCCCCTTTCCATGGGTTATGATTCCCTCTGAAAGGTAACACTTGCCTGGTGGGCACACAGGTCACTGTGAGGATCCAGCATTTAGCAAACTACTGGCAGATGTGCAATAAACCCACGCTGACCTTCTTTCTAAAAGCAAGCAGCAACCAAAGACTTATTAATATGCCCTGGGCAGAGAAGATGTAAGAAAACAGGTTGATTTCTTGCGCAACTGTTTCTACCAGCTAGGAACTAATGCACTAGGGACAAAAATAAAAAGCCCTCAGAGGAAACTAATACAGGATGTTTCACTGGAAACACAGTGGTCTTAAAATTATACAAGCTAAGGGAATAGAAATACACCCTTACCTGACTAAAAGATGTTTTATAGTTATCAAATAGAGGTATAACCTATCTGGTTAGACACTACAAGGAAATTATGAAACCAACTTACAATAAAACCTTCTTAATAGTGCCCGGAGCTCTCAGTCCCAGAAGGCAACTGAGAACATCTTTTACCTAAGGTGGCTCTTAAAAGCTCAAATGAGTAGGAAGGTCAAAAAGCCAAGAGTTTGTGTCATTGAGACAGTTTGTGTGTTGCACTGGTCATGTCTGCAACAGAACAAAAATATCCACCATGAAATCATATTTGCTTCTTTCTTTGCTCACACATTCAGAAGGAAAAAAGGGGATAAAAGAATAAAATCAGGTATAGACTGTCATTGAGAGGTTTCTAATCCTGACAAAACAATACAGTAACATGCTCCTGTTTGACCTCAATTTGATATCCATAACTCCACTTCTTCACCAGAAAAACAAGAGGTTGATTTACAAATGCGTGTCAAGTCTTTTCAAATGTATCCAACTTTGTGTAACAACAGTTATTTTCATAAAGCACAATGGTGTGAAAAGACTTAAATGTATATACAATAAAAATTAAATCAACTGCTTGAGGTATCATTCATCACATACCAAATAAAAATTAATAAAAATATTTATAGAATTATATTGTTAACCTGCATTTCTCTTCAGAATCAGAACTGGCTTTTCCATGAAGCCAGTTAATTTGCTCATAATGATCAACACATGATACATTTATGAAGTCTCCAAAATTAAATTTTCTACTCATTTTCCAGCTGATGAACAAAAGGAAACTGCTCTTCCTGCATAATTAACTTAACTTATACTCCTATCATGAACAGTCTATATGAGGCTGTATCTGTATCAGCTATATGGCAAATTCTCATCTATGACCTTGTTATGTGTGAAGAAGAAAAAGTATTTTTATAAAACCATTGAAAATCACCCTGTATATTCCAAAAACTTCAGCAAAAAATGACCTCACACTAGAGTCGATCTAAAATTATTTTGCATACAGATATTCATTGTATTAATCAATATTTTCAAAATATGCACTAAAAAGAAGAGCCCAGTATGAAAATACATTGAAGTTTAAGCTTTCCAAACAGTTTAGTGGGTTTACATGAACAAAATTTGTCTCTTCATGAAGTTTAATGAATTTCTCCATTGCAGGTGTAGCTTCTGATTATTTCTTTAATGATTACTGGCAGAAGCTTATCTGCTTGACAGGAGAAGGAGCATTTAAAATTACCAGAGAACCACATTGCTTTACATCCCAGAAAGGGTGAGGCTGTCTAGCTGGCAGAGCTCATGGAAGTGACCGGGATGCAATCCAGACAATGTCTGTACAGACAGCACTGCAGGTTCCTTGGTTGCTCAGCTCTTTCATGCTGCATTAATAGCCTTTGAATGAATCAACTCTGGAACAAGCAGAATTATTTTTTTATTTTCCTGGAAAACATGTTGTGGTATTAGGTTTGTAATTTAATCTTCTTGGCAATATAATAGTTATGGCATAATCCCTCATGTTATAAAAGTAATTGCCATAATCATAAGCTACATTCAATTATTTCTTTTTCTACATCGCAGCTGCAGTGGTTTCCCACTCCCAACCTGCCATCCTGTCGCTGACAAGACAAGAAGGGGCAGAAAGCAGAGCTCACAAAACACTACCACATCCCATCCCCTTCCCTTCCCTAATGGCAAGTGACTCCCCATCCCAGTTAATAAAGAGCTCCTTGTCCCTCCATTATGCAGTGTAATCTTTAAAAGATTACATTCTCATTTGGGAATGAGCCAAGAGCCAGTGGGAAATTCTCTAGTAAATTGGATAGGGAGACAACAATATGAAGGGCAGCTGGATGGAAGCACATTTTTTTCAGGGCATTCCTATTCCTGGGGCCCTCTGGCATTGTTAGAAGTCCTGCAGTCTCGGCTTTTTTCACTGCTCTGTTGTCAGGATAATGCTATTCAAGAAGAAGGGCACACAGATTAGCTGGTTTGAAGGTGGAATGTGAGGAAACGAATATTGAAAAGTAGGAAGAAAAGAAGAAGAAAGCTCAATTTCTTTCAAGTTTTACCACCTCACACAAAAACAAGGGAAGAGCATTCTGTTTTAAAACAATGTATCAAGTGTTTCAACTCCAATAGCAAAAGATGCTTTTTTTGCCTTACCCAACTGTCAACAAGAAGGCAATTTGAGCACTCCATCACTAACAGCATATTAAGTATGATTTTGAAAGGAACGTTTCCCTCACTGACTCTTTCCCCTTGCCTGCACCTTCCAACAGATGCATTTGCTCAGTGGAATCTACTTTCCACCCCACCCTACCTGTGATCCCGGATGAAGAAAACCACAACAACACAGGACAGGCAGCCCTATCCCATTTATCCCTGCACGTGGAGGAATGTAAGTGAATGAGAAAGGCAACTGCAATTTTTGTTGGGTTTTTTTTCCATTTTCCTTTGGGATTTTTTTGGGGGGTGGGATTTGGTTGGGTTGGTTTGGTTTCAGGTGGGTTTTGAGTAGTTTGTTTTTATTTGGTTTGGGCCTTTTTAGTTTGTTTGGGGTTTTGCACATATATACTCACTTTCATTGTTCTTTAAAATATTATCTCCGTAAATCACATATATTTACATATCCAGAAGACTGGATAACTGGCTGGTATTTATTTGGTCAATGATGGCATATACATATATTATAATCTCAGTATTGCATTTAGTTAGAAATTACAGAATCTCAAGGAAAAAAATGAAAGAAAAGAAAAAGTTGTAACAAATGTCTTTATCTTTTTTTTTTTCTTCTTCTTAAGTAGTGGACCTTTTCTATCTTCCCCAGAAAAATAAGTTTTTAATCATAACATGAAATTATGATCATTATTCCCTTTCATGTTCCATAATTATTTATTAGGAAGAAGCAAAAAAATAGTTCTCACAGAAGGTTGTCAGAAAAATTTGGTTTACCCTTAAATTTCTGTTTACCCAAGAACAACTTTCTTCATCTGCAGGAGTCAACTAACAATAGTTACCTTTTGTAAGTTCATGGGAGGCAGTAGTTAAAACACATTAAAATAGAGGATTGTTTGCAATTTAAAATCTTGGTGTTGGGAAGTCCTGATTCAGCAAACTATCTCTGTTCAGCAAACCCCTGCACACATGCTTGAAGTTAACCATATGTTTAAGAGCTATTGAAGTACATGGACCTTGGCCCCATTTCAGAAAATCAGTTATATACACATTTAACTGGCTGAGATGGATAAAGCAAAGAAAAGAAATTTGGATGTAAGAGGTGCACCTGAAAAAGATTCCAGCCACACAATAATCCACAAAATGAGAACTTATGTGCAGAGGTGTAATAAGTGTAATCGTTTTCCTGGTTTTCCTGAACCATATATGTTGGCATTTACATTTGCATGAGTTTACTGTACTGGAAAAAAAATAGCTTCAATAGGAAAGAAGCATGGTTACTTTGTCATTATAGGAACAGGCTTTACACAGATGTATACTTCCCAAGGGATGTACACAGAGATCTCAGAGATAAGACAGGAGCAGGATGAGAGAAAGAATATTTTAGAAAAGACTATAAAGAAAGCAGAAACATGAGTGTCCAGACAGACTTTCTTTTCCACTTTTTCAAGGAAAGGTTATTCGAATACCCAGCATCAACTTAGCACCTTCATGTCTCCACTTCTCTTGTACAGCCACATCCCTTGAAATCTCACCTCAACATTAAGCTGAGAAACTAATTCCATTTCCTTGGAATGGGGGTGGAAGGGACAGGATGGGCATGGTGGGGAGAAAAGCAAACTACTTTTCACACTCCTCAAACTAAGCTCCCCCAATTCTGCTAAGAAGTACATCACTGAAATATTTTGATATCCCACTTCTTAAATACAAAGAGCTGTCTTTTTAATGTCTGCTTCATTTGAGTGCTGATTTTTTACTCTATCTCTCTCACTTGAACAGACTCATGATAGCCTCCCTCAGCTTCCTTTATGTCTTAGTAATATTCTTCTCCTTCTTCTTCTTCTGTATGAATTTTCCTTTCCATTTTCCCCACCAAGTCTGATCTGGGGTAGGAATACATCTTTTATATAAGTAAAAAAGAAAGGTATTTTTCTTTGTTTTATTTCTTGCCTGCTTTGGCAACCTCTATTTTCTCATCTTCATTCTTTCTCTCCCCTCTGGGACATCAGGGAGGACTCTTCCAACAAAACGAAGGAGAGACCTGCAAGATACCTTATTTTTATTTCTTCTTTGATAGGAGAAGAAAAGGTAGGGCTAAGACAAAAATAAGCTGCCAGATAGAAGCCCAGAAAATCTGCACATTTGACACCTTTCACTTTTTCTTCTAGGTGTCGTGCCTCAGTGTCAGTGACAAAGCCAAAAGCCAGCTCCCTTTCTGTGCCTGCTTTGAATTTCCCTAGGCCTTGCTTAGTCCACAGAGAGGGAGGAAATACCCCCACCCCACCCACAGTTCAGGTGAGGGAGGAAAGGGAGGAAGAGTACGTCTCTCTAAATGTAGGAGGGGAAAACACGCTGGCCTCACCGACACACACATACTTAAATCTGTTGAGAATGAGCTCAGAGACCTTCGCAACAAATTACCAATAGAAGACTTTTAAGATCTACTGAAAGCTGCTGTGGCACTTCTTACAGGCTCTACAGATTTTAGACTTCAACCTTGTACCTTTTTTGTCACTGTTTCTTTTGCAGTTGTCTTTTATTTAGAAAGGGAATTTCTAACCTTCAGTAGGAAATACTGGTGCAAACTTAAAACTAATGAAAAGGGAGAACACCAAGCTCACACGAAAAGGCAACAAATTTCCCTAAACACTACATTGTAAATATTTACTGAGACTCACAGGGAAAAAAAAATCAGCAAAACCTTCAGAGAAAATATTTCCAAATAAATAAATAGCATAAAATCAAAAGGAGCACTAATTTTCTGGAATTCCAAAGAAAAAAAAAAATACTTTTCCAGGCAATGGTTTTCCTATCGACATTAAGCATATTTTTCTATCAAGATTTCTCTTAATAATAGTATGCCACAAAGGATCGTTAGGCAGGAAAAAAAGGGTCAGAGCAAGGATAACAAAGATGAAAAGAAAACTGCTGAGAGTTCACCTCTGCTGTTTATTTTGAGGCACACTTAAGATTCGAGTGGGAGAGTCCTAATTGTATTCAAAGATTTAGTTCTCTAAAGAACATAAACAAAACTAGCAAGGGGTATCAGCCAGAATAAAGCTTTCTTCATAATCATAGAGTAAGGTCAGTTTTTGTTTGTTCTTTTATATGATAATCTCTACTCTTTTGTGTTGACATTTAAATGTTTTAAAATGGAGAAAATAAGTATCTGAAGACTAATGGCCTCTTTCTGCAGGGGCAGCTCTTTTAGTGTGTTCTCATATTTTCTAGCTTCTTTTGGTTGTGCTTTCCTTATGAAGCATTTTAAAGCTTTTACACCTAATCTAGGTTAGCATGCTCTGGTTAGCAGCTTGTATCCATTGAAAGGCAAGGCAATAATCCATCTAGGTTTAGGGCTTTTTCATAGAATAGATGCAGAGCTGTGTCAATTTTAATGTCATGCTATGGAGAGTGCATGTAGCTCTCTCCACTTTAGAGGATTAAAAGTGACCTCTCTTACCAAAATCAATAAGGGCAGCTTGCTGTGACTAATAGGTTGTAGAAATTCAAAAGAGACGGTTTGTAACACTGAGTTCATTCTCCCCACCCAGCCCCAGACTGGCTGGCAGAGCTGCACTTTGACATGTACATTCACATGGCAACCTGATGTCTTTTCCCTTCCCAGGGACCCGACCAAGCCACACACAGTTTACTCACATTTCAGGGAAGAAAAAAAGCTCATATTTATTTCATATCAATATTAAACTATATTTCATATTAGTAGACTTGGAAACTTTGGTAGAGAAGCATGCGAGAGAGAAACCAGAATGAGGAAACAGTTAAGATGTAGAATTTTTGCCTCCCTAGTATGATTTTTAAAGGTCCTATTTTGACATATTAGCTGGACATCAACAACCACACAGATACTTCACATCACATCATGACCACAGTTGTTTTTTTTCTGGTCTCTGAGAAAGGCTTTTTTCCCTTCAGATCTTTGCCTAGTTGTAATAGGTTAAAAATTTAAATTCCATTAAAGTCAACGAAACTGCCCCAGAGATGTATGAGGCTATACATCCCACTCTGGCGTGCATTAACTACCATCACATGTGACCAGTTGTTCTGGCTTATTTCTTCTCTCCACTGTTCCTTTCTTTACTCTGAAGTACATCAGATTTAAAAGTTAAATTTGTGCACTACTGGAAATGGGACATGCTACAGCACGCACACAACTGCACACAAAATCACTTTGCAAATGAGTTTTCAGTTTTTCAGTTTCATATTTTGTAAGCCTAAAGAGCACTAGCAACTCAGATGTGGATCTCCCACTTTATGGTGAAGATAAACTTCATCCTTACTCAACTGGATGTCTACAACTTCAAATTTATCCTGCTTGATGTACAAATTAAAAATCCTTACCCATAGCTTGTGGACATTTTCTCCACCTAACAATCACCATCATTGTCTTTATGCCAAAAAAAAAAAAAGTCTTGCCTTGGGGGAGCAAGGGAGAAAAGAGGCTGAAGTTATGGGAGGAACCCAACTGTAAAGGTTTAGGAGTCCCTACGGAGGTTTATAAATAGTTGACTGCCATGTGCAAAATGTGAAAGAAACCCAGCCAGCAAAAGAGCTGTTGCTGTTTTGAAATCTTCTAACTATGTCTATTTAGGCAGCAGACAGTGTTATAAATAAACAATAAATCAAGAAATTATTAGCATTTGAATTTTGGCAAGATAATAAAATGTGTAGTGGTATAATCAGCAAATAATAGGAAAGATCTGCAAGCAAACCCACCAATTAATGATAAATAGGACTTGGCTCTGGATAACTTCACCAATGTGGATCTCATTAGATGGCTGTGGAATCTGTTCCTGCAGCAGCCCTCTCTGAGTGCGGGAAAGGTGAGGTAACCAAAATGTCAGCACACCCAACCCTCGTGGTTTTGGGCTCCAGGATTGTAACCACCTGGGCCAAAATGACAACCTTATGCTGCCATGAAGGCCATGCCATGGTGTCCCAGTCTTTAACCAAAAGGTTTCCTCGCCTCAGCTTTCGGACAATTGCTCTGCAATCCCCTCTCAGCAAAGGAGACCAAAATCACTCAGCTTCGCTCTCTGGAGAGAAAGATTCCTTCTTTCCTGTGTTCACCTCGTTTTGTTAACAACACCTCTTATGGTGAGAAATGCCCCCAAGCAAGCAACATCACTTAAACAGATAAACAATTTGCACACCAGGCAGGGAGAAGGGAGAGGGGAAAGAAACCCTGCCTTATTAGACTGGAAACAGACACACCATGTTAATACGAAGGATCAGCATATGGTTCTAATAGGCTTTCTAAAATGATTTATCAGCTGTGATTAAGCCCTTGACCAGCATGTCTATCTTCATAAATAAAGGAAAAGTGCACCTTGCTCTGAAGTGTATCAGCAGTATCTTATTACCCACCCAACCATAGAGACTGCAGCCCACTCTGGGGAGCAAAGAGCTCGTGTTTAATAGCAGAGCGTATGCTCTAAAGAGACTGCCAAGATTTAGGGACTTTACCTTACAGATAGACTTATAAAAATGCCACTACAGGAAAGGTTTATCCCTTTTTCATGTGCCATCCAGTCCGTGCTGCTGAAATCTGAACTGGTAATGAGGAAGCTGTGCCATTAAAAACATTCCAAGGAAGACCAAGGTAAAAGGCACAACTTTTCCGTGTTGCATGAAACAAATCTTAAAATGAAATCAGATAGGCCTCCTTTTGTTGCGGGTAGCCAAAACACAGAAAACATAACAAACCTCCAAACATTACAAGAGAGTGACTCAGCTTCTTTGGGACAGAGACAGTAAGAAGAAGAAGGAAAGTGGACTGTCCTGACTGAGCTCCCCAGGATGATTCATCAGCTGGAATTCAGAAGAACATGGAAGGATGACAGTTAGGGAGGTTTGGATGAATCAAAAACGTATGCCCTCAAGAATTGCCTTTCTGCATGACATAGGCACTTATTGCTGGAAAAACATTCAGTTTTCCTCTTGGAGTATGAGGATCTAAACCTATAAATCCATTCAAAAGTCCATTCAAGATGAGATAGACCTGCCAGCAGAAGATAAGATGCTGTGCCATCAGCAACAAGCCTAAATTAAAGCCTGCTCTGGTGAATATTTCTGGAAGGTCATGAACAGTTTTGTCTGGACAGCTTTCCTGTGCCATTATGCAGAAAGTGTCCCTTTTGTAACACAGTTCAGTGTGGCAGCTAAGTGCCTGGAGATGGATACGTGCTCAAAACAGAACTCATAAAGCCGGTGACCGAAGCGCCAACCGTGGAGCTGCCATCATATAAAACACAACAAACCACCACATGTCTGCCATGAAATCTACGAAGGTTAAGAAGTTAAAATCCAGCAAGCCTACCCATCTGGAGAGAGGAGGAGAGCATTCTTCCTGTCTTTAGCAACACGGAACAACAGCTGATAAATCTTTAGCACACATGGTCTGTGGGATGCCCTATGCTGAGACCAAGGAGATATGGAATCAATCCGAGGCTCTGCCACAGACTTCCTGTGCAATTTTCAGCATGTCACTTGAGACCAGATCCTTTATGGTATCTCTCTGATTTACTCCTGCTTACTTTCAGTGAGAGCAAGGCACCAAAATGTCTTTGAGGGTGTCTATCAATCTTTCGGGGCCACGCTGCTAAAGAGATTTAGGAACCAGATGAGACAGAAAGGTGCTCTCTTGGCAGAATGGTGGAAAGGACCCAGATACCCTGCAATTCTCACTCCACATATGTGATTCCTTTGAGAGCTTGGTGTCACACTACAAAGGAACTCTGGAAAGCAATGTCCTCTGGAATCTGTTTTTTCCCTCAGAAAATAAGAGACAGAGCATTTACCTTCTTCATAGGACCATTGCAAAAGTTAATTTAATTAAGAAAAAAAGGGGTGTTGCAAGCCAAAAAATGAACCCAAAAAGCAGTTCAATAACCTGGTGCAATTAATGCATATGAAAACCCAGAATAACCCTCAGGAAAACTCAGATACAGAGTTACAGTGTATCCAGTACTTCAGTGCGTCACCCAGAAAAAATGCTATGCTGTGAGGATGCTTACATCTTCACAGATAGAGATGTTATATTCAGAGTATAGGAACTATTGTACTGAAACCTTTGAATTCAGCGTGATATTTTTGACTTTGAAATTTAGAGTTTTGAGCTATCGCCTTGACAACAACTTAACTGATTGATAAAGTAACAGCTTGAAATTATTACAATACATACAACAATGGTACCCTGGCCCTTAAGCACTTTATTAACAGAAACAATTTCTAGTCTTACTTTGTGTCTACTGTGACATACTGAGTATACAAGATATTTAATCTCATTGGGAAAATAAGAAATCGTAGGGATAGGGCCCTTAAAAAAATATGGGTGGTCTTACATCATGTTTAGACAAATGCAGGGAGAACGTACATATGTACATTTATGATAGCATATTTTTTTTAAAAAATCATAGTAAGCATTTAAACGAAGGTCATTCCTTCCATTGCACAGACTGTCAGACAATGAGTCAAAAGTGCTCCAGGAACAGGCTCATGAGTCTGTTGGTTTATATTATTTCACAAGTGAAATTCAGACTTTTCTGTGTACTTGCCCCTGAAACGTCTACCAGCACGCTGCTCTTCTCCAGGAGAACCCCTAGTGGGGTTTCAGAGTACTTCCAAGGGAAAACTGGGGCTAATTTGTCACCCATCAGCCAAGCCAAGCACCAAAACGAACCCTTAATCCCTGTTCTTTCACCAAGGGAGCGCATTGCCAGCATTACCACATAGGCCTCTAAAACCCAAACACTTATACAATGTGCTTTATCAACATATAAATATTTTTTCTTCTCGTGTAAGGGTACAATATCACCCTTTCCTGGCTGAGGGCCCCATTTACTGCACTGCTAGTTTCAGCTGCTGTAATGTCAACTACTAAATACAGGCAAAATCCCTTATGATTTTTCTGTATTCCTTTTCAGAAGACGAGAAAACCTATGGGCTAGATACACATTGCATGAAATTTAAGCAAAGTGTGGAAATTAAGTTATTTTTTTTCACCAAACTATACTACTCTAGAGACAGATTCTATCACTTCCAGCTTGCTTTGAATTCTGTAATCTTCATAGGCTACAGTACCAAACTGACATTCAGCAAACATTTGCAAGAAATTTCTTCTGGAGGCCAGAGAGTCACTGAGTTCAGCATGAAATTACAATGTGCTATAAGCTGGACAAGTGGATTTTATCCACTTTCTTATGCTGATACACAGAAATATATACCAGGCAGAAGGAGATCCTAGAAGGTACAAACCAAATATATGTCTTTCAAACACACATCAGACTGCAGCATCATCCCTTGTTTAACACAACTAAATTTGATTCACATGCTTTTTATTCCTTCCACAGATAGAAATTATTTAACCACTGAAGGCTTTGTATTTGGTTTTGTTCCTCTTCTTTACTGAACTACTTCAATTACTGATGCTTTTCTAGCAGTGAGGTGCCTGCCTTAGGATAGTATACTTAGACCAGGAATATTAGGCCACGCAGAGGACTAACGAGCTTCCTGAACCGACACTGAACAACACACATTAAAACCAAGCTCTAATTGACAACAGCCATTTCCCTGCCTTATTTGCATAATTTACACATTATCTTGCAGCATGAACACTGGTTAGAAGATTTCAAAGTTTCAGGATAAGTTTTAGGAGGTGATGCATCCAAATTCCAGTATACACAGAACGTGATTTTAAACATGTCGACATGTTGAAAATATTCTGCTCATTATTTGTAGATGTTTTTTGATGCAATACTCTCTACAATCAGCATATTTCCACTTTTTCTAATTTCATACAGGGAGGTCAGGCTAGATACATTTTAATGATTTGGATCCACTAAGTTATTCAGAAACAGGCCCTGACTCTTCCCATCTCTGGCATTATCCTCTCAGCCCCAACTCAATGCTCAAAACAAGATGTGACAACAGGGCCTATCCAGTTGCAGCAAAGGTCGTGTGTTTGCAATTACAACCCACTGCAAATGCTTTGGATACCTAATGTTGCAAGCAGTGTAAGCCTAAAACCTGCAGCCAGGTGGGCTAAGATGATCTTGTGATCTGCCAGCACTACCTGCCTTGTTGAGTTGGGTTGTAAGTCTTGTCTGAATCTGAGCTGCCAATTGCTATCTGCCTCAAGCTCACAAGAACTTCAGCATTTTCAATTTTGCAAGCAGAAATATAGTAGAGGTATGCTTTTATAGGTATGCTAATTTTGGTGGTGAATTTGGGGGGTAGGACACTTGTGTCAGGAAGAATGCTGTCAAGAGGATGGACAGACAAGTTTTCTCACATGCTTATCCATATGCTTATTGCTGATCTGTGGCATCCCTTGCATTCAGGGAGCAGGTCTTTCTCAAGGTTTCTAGCTAATATAGGATGGTATAAACAGCAGAGAAGCCAAAAACAACTGACAAACTCGCTTCCATTTATAGCTTTATTTTTCTCAGTTCAGGTCCTGGAGGTCATTATCATCATTATTGTTCCTTGAGTCCCCTCAGACCACGAGCAAAGGCCAATCCACATACATTGCCAGAGCTGGTCCTCTACAGAGCCTCTTACAACCAAGAATGGGAGGCATAAGGAGACACTTCTTCCACTTCACACATGAGCAGCTGTGGCAGAAGGATGCCCAGTGATTTATTCCTGAATAAGAAGCTGGGATATTGATGCAAGTGCTTTCCACTCAATAGTACCTTTACAAAAATAGGTACACATGGCATTCCTAAACCCATGCACTCACAACTTCACAGCTAATTTGGAAAGTCACCATTACAAAAAATTCTCATGGATTGCCCATGGGCTCCCTCACAGAACATTAAAAAAATAAAAAAATAATAAAGAAATAAAAAAATGCAGCTACTTGAACTTTATCCTCTGACTTTTCAAATTGTGACTCTCAAGGAGCAAAAAAACCCAATGAGAAATGGAAGCGTTTTTCTCTTACAAGATTTCAGTGTCAAGCTGTGTGCTAAGCCACAGTGATATGCTAAAATAAACAAAACTGTTTCTTTCAGAGTCCAGAGAAATTAATACAACCAAAAATATTTTTGGAAGACTTTTCTGTGCAGTGAGTAAGATTTCCGTGCAGTTAACCTTATTCTCCATGCGTTGGTAGGTCCATTAGGCCAGCACTACATCACACTCATATTCCAGGGACAGGCTGTTAGAAGCATTTCCTTAGGGACAGCTGCAGCCCAAGGAGTCTCCTTCTGTCTTGGCCTTTGTCTCCAGCATTTGTGCAAAGCCCTACTGGGGCCTGCTTCAGATTCCTATCTGACAGTCACTCAGTAATGTAAGAATGAACATACAGCAGACTAATTGGAAACACAGAGCAAATGTTGCAAGTTAGCCAGCTAGTGGGACTTAGGCCCCTTTTTTTTCTTTCATTTTTTTCACCCCTTTTTTATTTTTTCCCTCAACCCCATGATCTTATTTGCTCCTGGAGATCACCAATGGCAGCTGCAGGGGTTGGTAGGAAGGCTGAATACTCCCAGAGTCTGCTAAAAAGCTGGAATTATCAGGTAACTTGATGCCCCTGTCTAGGTTTTAATCAGATTTTGCAACTATCCCTTGCAAGCTGAAATCTCTCTGCAACATCAAGTGCTGCAATCTGTGGCTAACTGCACTCAGGTCCACCTCACTACATTTCTCCTCTTCTCCTACTCCTGCAAAATAAACACCAGACACAGAGGTGAACTTAGGAATCCTCTAATGCACAAAGAATTAGGAATGAACAGACATCCTCCCTGATTCTAAGACTCCCCTCAGCAAAACCTAAACCACAAAATTTTTAACAAGCCTAAAATTAGAAGAGAGAAACTCAAAACATGGCTGTTTCCTAACATTTGTCCAACACACAAAGCTGTGAGGATCAGCCTGTGCTATTTTCCCAATACTTGACCAAAACTTGAACTCTCTCACATTTGGACACTCTTATTCCTTGCTCAGCATAGCATGACACAGCCTCTCTCCTCCTCTATCTGCCCCAGTCTCCTTCCTTATGAACCACAAATAAACCATATCTAGACACCCTTCCTTGTAGGCAAAAACCAATCTGCTCCTGGACTCCCTTCTCTCTCCTGTTCCGCACCTCAGCAGGCAGCTTTACCTCTTTTTTTGCTGGCCTCTCTAATGCATTAAGCACTTCAAACGATTCTTTGAGAATTTTAACAGCACTTTACAATCCCTGAAAACACTCTTAACTGTCTTTGGGTACAAGAGGACACTTACATACAAGGTGGCCTAAATAATTCAACCCAAACTTCTGAACACTGACAGAATAACTTCAGAATAAACTAAAAGAATACTAATGGAAAATGGGATATGATGTCTACTAGGTATCTCAAGTCAAAGCTTCCCAGCTCAACTGGAATGCTTTGTGAGAAATACAGAAACACAATAAAGCTGGTACTGATGATGAATAAATCCAAGGGCACACTGTGTTGCAGAGGAATTTAAAAAAAAAAAAAAAGAGAGAAAGAAATTTGCTGTTAAATAAATGCCCCTTCACAAGCCAAATTTCCCTCTAATGTATTTGAGCCAGTTTGCAATCCTCACTTCAAAGATGATATAATTTTCCCAAACCTCTCCCTCAAGAGGTGTGTGGTTTTTGTTATAGTTTACTTAAAAGCAGAGATTTGGAATCAAACCCTGGCAAACACAGTTACACTTTTTTTTATTATTATTATTTAATACTGTTTTCTCATTGGTTTGGCGTTTTTATTTCTGTCAGCTGCTTCAATAGTTTTAAAAAGCATGTCACAATTTATAGTGCCACCTAGTTTCTAACCAAAAGGTTACTACTAGCTAGTAGAGCTCAATCTGCTTTCTCACAGATTAAAGGACACATCCTTTAATATTTCAAGGAATCAAAAGGGGATGAAGGCCTTGGTGTGCTCACACTCACCCTTTTGTTGTTCTCTTCTTCTTGTGCCTTCCTAAACTCGTGCTCTAGGGAGCAGTCGATGTCGTTGAAGAGGCCGACTTCCTCACAGTTCTTCAGAAAACGTGTTGGTGTAGGAGTCTGATCTGAGAACAAGACAAGCAATGATCATTGGTGCTTAATATTAAAAGGAGAGACAATTAAATAGTCTTCCAGGAAAAGAGAGGTTCTAACCAAACTTCTCTTTGCCTTTCCACCCCTACCTGCCACATCATCATTAAAAAGCACACACAGTGCTGAATTTCAGCACTAAACGCTGCAGGTGGTTAGTGCTTGCCATCAATGTCCAAAACCAGGCAGCAGCCATCAGCTGGGCAGAAAGACAACAGCACGGGTTTTCCCAGGGCACATAACACAAGTGCATCTCCTCAAAGTGTGCGAAATGGTCATTAGAACTCTCTATAAACCTCCAAAAATAGGCACAATCAGAACAAAGCACGGCACATCTCGTAATGCACATTTACACCACAGCACACGTGTGTTAACTACTGTGGATACACACTGGTTAATGCTTTCAAGTGCTTAAAAACCACCTCAAACATACACATACTTAGCAAAAAAAGGTAGCCATGGCAAGAAGTTCTGCTTCCAACACAATTTTTGAAGGAAGAGTTAAACAACATGTAGAAAAGTGAAATTCTGGCCATGAAGAAGAATTCTTTCGCATTTTATACCTAAAAGTGTTGTCAATAGATGTAAAACCATGAAATTTAGAGTGGAAAAAAATGTAATGCCCTCATCTCTAGGACTCTTCTGCCCTCAGAATTATACAAGGACAGGATTCTCTTTAATGCCACAGGCAGGAGGGACTGAGTAAATTACAAGGATTTCTGACACCTTTTTAAAAACCTGCAAGACAGACAAGCTAAATTGCCATGCAGACTGTCGTTTCAGCGACGACCTTGGCTGGTCTTTCTTCAGGAAATGAAAAATCAAGCCCAAATTTGGGAACCAAAGAATCCCCAAAGCACAGCTCTGAGGCACCTCTATTCATTCTGAAGCTAACTCTTAATTATTCCACCTTAGCTCCTTCTTCCCAAGGCTCAATTTCAGCTCAAGAGGTTTTGTACCTGATTTTGCAGAAAGACTGGACTCACTTTGTTAAAAAATAATCTTCAGCACAGTCCTTGAAAACTACCTACTCTTTGTATTTCATTCTTTAAAGAATGAAAACTCTGTTGTATTAAACCCCATTGCCCATATTGGGTCAATTCTGACCTCAGAAAAAAACTTTCCACTTCAGCAAAGTAAAAGTTGGTTTGTTCAACCTAGCTAAGCTGGGTCAAGTTCTAATATTACCCCCTTACAGCAAACAGTTACCTGACACAATGTACTTTACATGATCAGGACAGAAATGCATATCAGCTCTTAATTAAGCAGTATAAAAGCACCACCTGTATCAAGCACGGTCCTCCAGGTTTGACTTTCTCAGGTAATCCAAGGGCAAAAACACTCATTCGCATTTATATTTCTGATGGAACATCAGAATGCAAGTCCTCAATGTTAAAATTGTTTTTTTCATTTCTTTTGGCTTGAGCATCCTACTTATGAGCTTAAAGGAAACAAACTTCAAGTATTTGGGAATGCACAAATTTATCTATTAGCTTTCCCAGATAACTACTGTATTACTAGAGTTAGAAACAGAACTTTCTAAGAATCCTGCAAGAACTCAGCGTAAGGAGATGAGTCAACACAGTGCTGGCATTGATGGGAGCTGAGGACACTCAGCACTTTGCAGGTCCATATCCTAAATAAGCAGTGCCAAACAAATCTCTAGAGCAACCTCAATAAACTTGTTAGATTTGCACCAGGAGCTTGGACTGGAGCTCGTACTGGAAATGAAGGGTACTAAAAGGCAGGAGAAATAGATTTCATTTCCGAAAAGGATTTAATGCTACTTTAGGGAACAACACCATTCTTTTGTAGAAAATCAAAGACAATTGTTGCTAAGCCTTCCTGGACACAAAGGGCACATTAGTATTTGAACATGAGGTAAATAGAGCAAATGTTTTATTGTTAGAAGTGGTATATCCATGTCAAATAAGCAAGGCATCAGTTTCATGGCCAAGATGAGAAACTGTTTCATAAAGAAGTCAATGCCAGCACTTTCACTAGTATCAAAATTCCTGGGTTTCCTCAAGAGACAGAGCAAGAATGTGACTTCAAATGCACAAGGGCCTCAATGGCTTCTTTTCTCTGCTCATGCTGAAAGTCTATCTTCTGCACCACAAGATAACCAATGGTGTTGCCTACAGCTGAACTTTCTGATTAACTATTTTAATATCTCAAAAGATCAAAACTGATAATGACACTGTTTACACCACCTACATACTGAGATGTGATCTTATTTTATTACCTCAGTCTCCCCATACTGCTACTGTAGTTCCTATGTTCCAGAAATCAGAATTCACAGGCAAGAAGGAATTCACATCAAGATTTTTGTTGAAACAGATAGCCCCTCATCTCTCCCAACTGAGGAAGGAGCACCACCAACCAGCCAGCCTAAACTTCATCCACAGACCTCCTGGAAGTCAGCTCAGTCAGATGTAAAAACACCTTTCTAGTTCTGACACTTTAGCCTTTAACATTCACAGAAACCAGAAGGCCACAAAACCTCTGTTTGTGTGAGAGCAGAACCTATAAAGATCCAGACTCTAAAATGTTGAGACTCTGTGTAGTAAAGTAGTTACACTGCACATACACTGCACTCATTGGTTTCAGGATTTCAAGGCTACCAAGTCTAACGAGCTTGATTTGCTCCTGAGAAACCAACAATTTTGTCTCTGCAAAACATCAGTTCTCCTTTAGGATGTGGGCAAATTAGTAGAAGAAATGACTCCCAACACCACAGAAATTCTTTTACCTAGATTAGGCAAGCCTTCGTGTTTTAACTGGGAAGAGTATCACAAGGGAGACCCTAGCATAAGCTACAAAATCAGGTCTCCCAGAATTAATAAAATATGCCTAATTCTCAGCACTTAAAAATGCATTAATACTTCCAACAGCTTGTGCCTGACCTCATTGTTCCTTGTTGGTACAAACAAAGCTTTTGTTGCTATCACCAGCGCCCACAACTATTGCAGACTCACTGAGAACGGGGCTCTAATTTGTTGCACTTCAGCAACTGGATGAGCCAGACCCATCTGGACCAAAACTCAGACAGAGCCAGCACCACTCTCAGCATTCCTGCTGAGGACACATGTTATCTAGGAAGCTGTTCTGCAGGCACACTGCTGCTCACACAACCCAGGACTCCAATGTCACAAACTGCATTCTGTATTGGCAGCTTGGGATACGGGATTATTTAGGTTAACCCAAGACACCTGCCTGCTACTCTGATCAGCTATCCCAACCCAGTCCCATTGTTCAACATGTAAAAAAATCTTTCCATCCTCAGCTAGTTCCATCCTCTAGAACTAGTTTACTGTCCTTTGAGGCATCTGCCTCTAGCCATCTGTCACTTCATAGGTAAACCTGTCATCTGATAGTTACTTAGGATGCTTTTTCTATCTTGACTTTATCACCAGCTTAAACACAGATTTTGTCAAACTTCAGACTAAGCAGTGAAAATATTGTTCAGGGGAGTAATCAGCCTCTGTGATGACACAGTCATGACAAGAAAAGCTGCAAAAAGCATTGAGTTTAAATAA
The DNA here is from genome assembly GCA_013400315.1 of Bombycilla garrulus. NCBI lineage: Eukaryota > Metazoa > Chordata > Aves > Passeriformes > Bombycillidae > Bombycilla > Bombycilla garrulus. The sequence goes on from VXBU01002007.1 coordinate 1,197,197, forward strand.
ACCTGAGAACGTAAATGGACAATATATAAGCCCCAGAGGAAGCCTAAATGATCTCACCTGTGCAGATCCCAAGTTAACCTACTGTATCTTACAGGAAGGGATTTCAGATGCACTCAGCAATCATATTCTGACCAGAATTTCACATACTGCCCATATTTAGATTGCTAACATTTGAAAACCTGTCCTCAGTGTCTGAAGTGATACCTGATTTTTCAGACTCATAAAAAAAATATGTGTAGTAAGGCCATGGGGAACTTGAAGTCTTCAGTAGAGTCAAAGGATTCCGTTATGTACTCACAACGCTCGGCAATGCATGGGGGTTTCTTTGTTGTTGTTCATTTGGGGGCATGGGGATTAAAATAATAGTCTCAGAAAGGACACTCACACTCAATACATTGTTTTCAAAACAACAGCTCAGGAAACACAACATTAGCTTGCTATACAGAAACTTACTTGATTCATGCAGAATGTGTTTTGTAAAATTACCTTAAATTCCTGAGTTTCATTCCCCAAAACACAAGAGGAAACTTTAAAGCGTGCTACCAGTTTAAAAAAGCCCTGGAGAACCGAAGGATACTTAACATGAAACAAGCTTTCATTTTGAGGAAAAAAAAAATTAAAAATTCTGATTTGGTAAAAGATACCTAACAGCTCAGCTCCAAAGTGTGTAACTTGATTCTTCATTTTTCTTTCAAAAAAAAAAATTGTTTAGTCTGATGTGCAATAATAATAGACATTTGGCTTGTTCAGCTGTGGGCTCTGCTGAAGTTATACACTTATCCGTGTTGTACTTTCATACAATGATAACAAAGTCAGAGTAATGGGGCTTGCACAGAAATTTGAAAGGCTGCCCATCAAGCAGCCACAAAGACAGGAATGTCCTGAGAAGCTCAGAAAGGTTTCTTCATTGATTTCACAGGTTTCTACTCAAGTGCTCTAAGCTCAACATCATAACAAGTCAACCAGGTGGAGAAAGAGGAGAGGAAGAATTCCACCCAAACACAGGTGGTGAAACTGCTCCCACCCTGATGAGGGCTACCAGGAACTTTACTGCCTAAATATGTACTCTTTAAAGCACTGGTTGTACTTCAGTGGAGGGGTACACATACTGGGTACAAGTAATTTTTAAAGTCTTCTGGTCACTCTGAAACTGGCCAGCAAATGTAAGAAAGTGTTTCATTTCATTTTTGATAAAGCAAGGGACACAGAAGCAAACAAGAAAACAAACTACAGCTTGAGTCTTTCTACCAAATAATTTTGCACTCCTCGAAATTCATGCCTAGAAAAACCTCTGTGTGTAAACTACAAGGAGGAAAGAATTAAGGCAACCAAGGTTGATGTAAATTACCTCACTGACACAGGCATTACATGGGAAAAGGAATACATTCACATTACCTTTATTACAGGCACTTCTTCCATCTAGAGAAAACTGTTTCCACCTCCACAGTGGGCTTTATCACTAAAACTCTAGAGGATTTGGTTTCAGTAAATAGAATGAGTAAGGAAAAAAGGTATATATGTAGATAATCCCCAGCTCCCAAAGATCAGTTCCACAGGGCTTTTAGTATTTCCCTGGAGGAAACAATCTATTCCACAGACATTAATATTTTGGTGTTTAAACACAAAAGCTTTGTCACACAACAAACTGCAGCATTTTAGAGCAATGCAAACACTGTTCACCTAGCACAACAACAAAGAGTTGACATCTATTTCAGTTAATTTAACTACAAAGTTGCCTGCAACGGTGACTAGCATGCAAAACTTACATAAAATATTCTGTGTTATCTCAAAGAGCTCTTTTTTGGCTGGAAAGATGGAAATGGAAAATATCAATGACTCTCTATCCATACTCTTAACAAGACTTTGTAACAAACAAAAATAAAATACAAACAAAGAGGAACAAATAACATTAATTTAAAAAGACAAAATTGTGTTGTCAAGTTCTGCAACAAAAGTATCACTTGCATTTTAGCGCAATTCCTCTAGTGTATTTTCCTTCTTTTTATACAGTCAGAGAACAGAAAGCTCTTTGGCGTACATGGGTATCTGCAGATTCTGAATTGGTTCAAGAGATTGGTTCACCAGATTTAATATAACTTGTTCCTCTTAAGCCAGCATGAAAAAAATGGTAGAAAACATAGTGAAGCTAGCTGATGACTCAGAAGCTCCTGGAAAGACAAACCCGATAAACCAGCACAACACCAATTGCTGCAATCAGGTCATGCACCATTGTTGGTTAGACACTGATCTCACCTACATAACAAAATATAACTTCACATATAACATAACTTTACCTCTCCCTGAGAAGCTGATATTTCAGACCCAAACACAGATTTTGCACAAAATAAAAAAGTTCCCTCATCCCAAGCCATAATTTGCTTAGTCTCTAAGATGTCTCGTACAAGACCAACAGTTTCAGTGCCTACTTCCAGGATGAGTTTATAGGAAATATGTTTAATGTTTGTTAAATATTGCTGATATTATAGTGAACCAAGACTGGGGATTAAGCTACCTCTGTAAACAGAGAAGTAATCCTAATGTCTACCTGAAAGCATACAGTGTGTTACTTTTCATTACTAATTGCTAATAATAAATGGATCATATACACAAATTAAAAGATACTATACAACATACTGAAAAAAATTAGAAAGTCTGACTTCTAAGCAGCTTAGGAGAAAGGGGGAAAAAAAAACCTAACACTGCACCTGGCTTATTACGGTGCAATTGCTGAAGCAATTCTTTGAACCCACTGATGACAGGAAAAATTTTTTTAAAAAGTCAAAGAAGCAAAAATGCAAAAACCAAGGAAGACATGAAGACAAATATCTAAGAGAAAAGTCTGTCTCTTTTGCCCATATATCATTAATTTTTCATTCTGAAATTTAAGAATAAAACATCTTAAACTTAAAGGTATTTAGATTTCCCCAGGGTTTCAGTGGGTAATGAAACAACTATTTTTCAATGTCTTTCTGCAGAGAGTAGATGATCTACGATGCTTCCTGAGTAAGGTCTGCAAAATGCTGAACAAATCCAGCAAACAAACCTCCAAAAAGAAGAATCAATACTCAAGAGAAGCAAGTTGCCAGGCCATTACAGTCAGGAACATTGGCCACAGTCTTTGGGAACACATGTGGCTTTTTACTCTTTCACTACTACAGAGGGTCATCATAGACAAACCTCAAAGAAAACACCCCTTAGAAGCAATCTCAGAGTCTTTCTGGCCAGAAAATTCTGCATTCGTATGTACAGTTGGCTAATTGCAGGTTTACAGCCCAGTACCAGTGGTAGTGCTGGAAGACAGCCCTTCTGTTTGCTTGCGAAAGCAACCCACTGGAAGGAGCAGGATGGCTAAATCATAGAAGTTACCAAACACAAACGGAGCTACTCTGCTCAGGGGACTCCTGATGACAGAATAGATTCCTTAGAAACTGCACTCGAACAAAAGCCTTGCCAAACAGAAAGTTTTAACAAAAGCCAGCACTTGCACAGGGTGAATGTGCCCACATCACAGATGTCTTCCAGCAGTTTCACTGCCAAAGGACACAGCCAAATGCAAAAGCAGCTTTTTCTCATTTGTGCTTGCAAACACAAGATTCTGTGGGCATGGCTGGCATTCAGGCACTTTACAAGACATACTCTTCAAAATGCTGTGTACTGTTTCTTTCTAAACTTAGTCCACTATGGCATTTTAAAATGCAAAAGCAAAATAAACTCTATTTGGGAAAAAAGCTGTCTAACTTCTCATTGGTGCCCAAAGTCTCAACAAAACAAACAAACAAACAAACAAAGAGTAAAATATTTGCAAGCCATTGTTACTTCGCTGTGATTTTTATAAAAATGGAAATAGTTTAACCATAAAAGGGTTAGTCTGCTGGAGTCCCTTTAATGAATGTACATTTGCATCTGAAATGGCACAAGTTACCTTGAAGAAGCCCATTGCAAAAGACAAATATAAAAACACTGCTGAAAATCTGCACACACTTGCAATCATAGTGGGGTTTTCTACCACTACTTTGAAACCTGAAAATTTCTAGAGATACTACTCTTAATAGTCCATTACTATAGCCCAAAGAATAAAAAATAGGAAAGGGAACAGGAGAGGAAAGAAGTAAAATAAAGGGCTAGTTTGACCTTACCCAGCACTGGCTGAAGGCCAGCAAGCTGTTGATACATGCTTACACAGACAAGAGCACAGAAAGAGTACATAAGAAATACACTAGTCAAGAAATTATAGGGTGCAATTGTGCCTAATACCAAAAAACCCTTGTTTATGAAGGGAGAAGTGCAGAGGGAGATGGGGAAAGAGTACTGGATATCACCCACTGGTTTACCTTTCTGGTTATGGCTACTCACAGTGGGCAGTTCCTGAGTCACCACACATACAGTGTGGCCTCTTCCAGTTGCTGAAGTGAGTCTGTCCAGCTTAAACAGCAAGTCTTACAGCAACAGCACAAATGCACTTCATTAACACTCTCACTGCTGGGCTCCCAAGGGACATGCACTTAGGTGCCTGTATTTCACTGGGAATCAAGGACAGAGCTGCCAACATGCCTGAGGTTGAGTGATTTCTTTCCCTCTCATGGCAAACATGTATGAAGGCAGAAGAATGGCAACTGTCTTTTTGTTCAAAGATATGCATTCTAGCTTAATCCATCTCTCCTTGTTATTTAATTGGAGCTGGGGCTTTTTAAAACCAATCTTGGAGTCATTTTGCCAGTAGCATTCCAATAGGAGTCATGCTTTCAACATCATCTGAATAGTTATCTTGACTCTTGAATTCATGTCTTCTTACCTGATAACATATTATCTGTTTTTATTGAAGGAAACTTCAAAGTCATTTCATGTTTGTGCCTGTGAATCATCAGATGATCCTCTGTTGGAAAACGCTGTCAGGCAAACACAGAAAGAGAGAGAGGAAGAGAGAAAAAAAAGAAAAAAAAAGAAGAATTTAATTCTCTAATAAACTTTTGACATTGGACAGAATTTTAAAAATGAGAGAGAGAAAGAAATTTATCCAGCTAGAAATGTGTCCAAATGGCACAGGAAACAGAATATTTGAAAATACAAGCGAGTATGAGTAACAAATAGCTGTACTCGATTTAGACACACATTTGTTGCTGTGCTCTCTGGAATGACAAACTGTAAAGTGTCATGCAACTCCTCGAAAAAAAATTACAGTCCAAGTTTTAGATTCTAAGGGTCTCAGACATCCACTCCAGCTACCACAGCCTCACAAGTCACCACGTGCCTGAGGATCTGCGATAGCTGCTGTTCTGTGTGCTCTTAGCCCACGGCAAATGCTAAGTAACGAGGCAAACCTTAAATCACTTGATTGGATTTTCTGCTTTTGTGTCTTTCTGCCACATATATCTGATGAACAGCTATAAAAATAACTAAATAAGCCAGCTTTTCTCTACCCAAAATTGTTCAGGCAAAACAAGCCTTTAATTTTGGAAATATCTGATACTTTGACTTGATTTGAAGCAGCAATGAAATGGTGTACAGTTTTATAGCAACCAGTTATGACCCCTTATGATACTGAACCAAATTCTTCTCCTTTGTCAAGCAGAGAAGGTGGAGAGATTTTTTTTTTTTTGTAAGAAACTAATCATTGTGCCAAGTTTGTTTTAAAATCTGATTACAGACTTCTACAAGAAATTGCTTCTTTTGAACAAAACAAAGAAGAGACAAGCTTGAATAAACGCTCAAGCACTTGCACATTTGGGCTCAAACAACAGAATGGTTCTCTGAGGTTTCCTTCACCAGAATGTGCAAGCACAGACCTTTGCTACTGAGATGGTTTCAACTGGGTTATTTCAGGACTACAAAAAGCCCAAAGTTGTATCACAAAGGCTTGAGAAAAAGAAAAATTAAAAGTAGCTTTTTAAAGCAACAGGTACATAGGAGACAAAAAACAATGGCAACAGAGCTAAAGGGACCTAATGCTTTCAACACAATATACTCTGGGCTGAGTGACTTTGCTTGTGGCTATAGTATAAATAATTGCCATGTTACACCTTCTGAGAATCTCTCTAAACCCACAGCAAAGCAGCATAAATAATGGAATTGAATTCTCTAGGAAAAAAAAAAATCTGAAAAATAAAGAAATCCCAGAGACCTTTTCCTCACTGTGAAATCCTGGTTCACTGCTTACTCATCTGGAAGAAATGCAGCACTAGGAATTTATGTTAAGAACAAAGGGAATAACTGAGAAAGGCTTTGCTCAATGAAATCATGAAGGGGGGGGGGGGAATCTCCACATTTATTTATCTTGGAAACGGATTTTCCTCCATGGATGCCATGCTCTCTCTTCATGATGAAATCAGGCAGCTTAAATAGGGCGTGGGGCAACAGAGGAGAAACTGTTCCTCCAGCACAAACCTCTCTGAGTGTCTCCTTTTTCTAAGTTACTTTCTTCCTTGTGCAGAAGGTCGAGTCCATCAGCCCTCAGAACACATCTGCACAGGCCAAGAGAGAAGCCAGTCCCCAGCCAGTTTAGCTGGACAGCAGCTCTGCATTATGCACTTATGTCAAGTTCTCATTCATAACAAACAGAGGTCATGTTGGGAAATGGGAAGTTAAATGTTTTTTAAGATGGAATCACGCCTACATTGTTCATCTTTCCAAATTGTAACGGCATGCAATCAAACTTGCTCTCTGAACACCTAAAAAAGCTTGTCTGGATCAGCTTCTCCTCCACTGAGGTAATTAAATAAGAGTTGACATGAAAACACTCAGGTAGACTGATTTCAGTGAAATTTTGTTTCATCAAAAAGGTAAATAAATTGTGACAATTAAACCCAGATACTTTTATTCTACCTCTGTGACAGAATAGTGAAAGTTTAACTCTGCATGTGGAAACCTAAAGGGACATATTCTCAGCCTGAGGCATAATCCAAAAGATGCCTCCCATAGAAAAACTCCCACTTAGAGAAACAGCAAAGCCACTCAGCCAGTTGTTAGCTTGACTGAAGGCTTCTGCCTCTCCTTATTTCAGCTCTTGAAAAATCAACACCTACATTTCATTAACAGTCACCCATTCCTCTGCCAGAAGAACCTAAAGAGTTGTAAATATATTAGCCAGCTGAAAACTCCCAACATACAGCTGAAACAGGAAAAGATTTACTAATTAAGAGAGGAGGACTCTGGGAAATGGGTAAGCTGTATCACTTGGTATGGATGCACACAGGAAGCCTGTGGCAAAAGCCCAAAAGATGCCCTTGTCTGAAGATTTTACTCCCAAACTCTTGCTACTAAACAAATTAGGGTCAGAAGTGCCACACATGGAACTTCCCTCATCACTGCATGTGGGAGAACTTCCCTCACCACTGCAAAATCCCTGAAAAAACCACGCAAACCCCAGTTCAAATCTCAGCAGGTAAAATCCTTGTCACTTCAGGGTTTTTTAAGCTCATTAAACATCTCACGTTACAGGTCAGGTTTTGCCCTCGGAAACATATGGCAGAGCACCAGTCAAAAGGACAGGAATCCCAAATGCACATCCTGGGGCAAAATTTATCTACAGGCTGCATTTTCCACAGAAAATATTTAGTAGGAAGATATCTTAAAGTTTAAAAAATAAATAAATGCATAAGTAAATAAAGATCAGCTAATAAGAGATCATTGTATTTAGGTATTTAAAACAGAAAAAAAAAATAGAAACAGGAGGGTCACCACCCCCAATAGCAACATAATATATTCCATCATAGATCTCAGCAGAAGACAGATAAATGTGTCCTGCCTAGTGTGTCCTCTCTTGTTACTCCCTAAAGGAATCTGCAATACATGGCTTGAAACATTAAGCTTTGGGATGAGAAAAGGCACAGAAGCAGCTTGAAAAGCACTTGTACTGACTCACTCTTGACTGGCTGTTGTATTTGCTTGAAATATTTTGTAATAATGTCTTGCGGGAAAGGAGAGAATTGAGGGGAAGAAGGTCTTAAAAAAAAAAAAAGACACACAAAAAACCCTGACACACATATTATTATTATTAGACATGTGTTAATATATCAGGAGGCATTATACAAGCCAGAGCTAGTGCTGAGGACTCAATTAATATCACCGCTGACTCCACTCACCTGTGAGCAGCCTGGGGCACTGCAGACAAAAGGCCTCTCCTGCTCCAAGTTCATCTTTGATTCCTCATAAATCTACATGTTAAAAGGGGGAAGGGGAAAGAAAGGGAACCTATGAATATATACGTTCTAAACTTCACACATGCATGCAACATACAGAAATCGCAGTTTGTGCTTTCATTTCAAACTCCACAAACAGATCAGAACAAAGTTTTCATACTCAGAGTACTAATTTTGCTAACCTTCAGCAGGCTCCCTACAGTCTAAGTTCTTATTGCTCCTTCCTGAGCACCAATTTATTTTTAAGAAAGGAAAAAAAGTTCAGCTTTCACAGCATAAATCTGCCTCAGAAAATAGCATATGTTCAGTGTTGTTATTAGATAAGACCGTGTCTTCTCAGAAATATCTTGAATTAAAGGTTTTTACCTTTCCTCCTTCAGTTCCTGCTGAACAACATTAAAACCAGACGTCTAGGTTACTTCTGAGAAAGAGCCCACTTTTTGAAGTTTTGCATCCCTGCTGTCTGATATTAATAACTTAAATACATTACATACATGCTCCCTATACACACAGTGTAACTGTGCATCCCCATCCTTTCAAAGGTCAACTAGAGCCTCAGGAGCTTCAGCAGTGAAGTTTTGTCTAAAACTGCACTTCCCCACAGCAGTTCCAGTCCTGACAAAACCAAAAAAACCCTGGGGGAAAGCTCCCAAGTCTCAAATAAAGGCAAAGAATGAAACATTCATCCTCAAAATGCAGTCATGCACCTGAATTTGAGTCAATATTAGGGCAGTGTCCCTGAGCAGAAAAAAAACTTTTAGGAAATTTCTAAGGAGTAAAATAACTAAGTCATTTATTTCAGAAATGCTTTCAGCCTGCTTTTACCAGCTAGAATGTAGTGGCTGACCCATCTTAAAGCAGATGACTTATGTTTAGAGATTCCCTGAAATCCATTAAAATTCAGCCTTACCACAGCTTCTCTTAGAAAAATATCTGAGTTGTCTTTGGGTAATTTTTTCATGAACCAAAGAGAAATAGCTTGGTGGAGAAGCAGAATTTGATTTTAAAACTAAAAAATCTGGAGGGGGACAGGTGGTAAAGTTGCTCAAACCCACCGAATTTTTTTCAAGCTACAGTTCATTGTTTCCTATCATCAGGAGTATCTTTAGCATGCTTACAGTTGACAGCGTAACTCACCATTAACCTGTACATCAGCCAGACCCCATATTTGCAGTAACTATTTTCAGTGGATGATAACATTTTATTTTTAATTAAACATCATTCTGGTGGACAACATTAGTCTGACAGTATATATTCCTAATTGTGACGGAAAAAACTCCCCTCTGCCTGACTCCATTGACTCCTAGAAGCAGAATACAGAAGTGAGGGATTTCTACTTTCATTTGCCCTTCAACCTCCAGCAGGACACTACCCCCAGAAGTTGATAATAAGCATCAACTGATCTTCCTTGTGTGGGCATCTCAACCAACATCTGGCCTGAGACAAGTGGTTTATAATACAATCAGGTGTCAAGAAAGACCCTAACTCAGGCATAACTTATGTTTCCACAGAAGGCTAGAACTGAAATAACTAAAATTGTACCTAATTTACTCCTTTAAGATTATTCATATCCTGTTTTGATTTAAGTTACAGCTATGTTAAACTGAAATAGGATACTCATAATCAGAAATGAAAGAGTATATTCGCATACTAAAATAACTAAAGATGTTAAATTACTTCTAATTTCAGTTATTTCAGTTCCAGACTGTGCATAGACAAGCTCTTCAGAGATGAAGCCATAAAAATACTCCGAATTACACTATCCTGTCTGAAAGAAACAAGCAGCAGAGAGATAACTGACTAGAAAAACAAACTCCCGCAAAAAAAACAAAACCAAAACCTCCAGCTAAGTCAGATTTTTAAATCCACCTCTATTTATGGGATGTGACCCCAGGCATGTTGTCTTTCCTAAAGACAACTTTTTCCTTTACACAGAAAGAAAAAAAAGAGAAGGTACGCATAGATAATGAAAGGCTTTATTTAATATCTCAATTGCTCCTGCAACTGAAGCACTGCCAAAGATTTCTGTTACCCCTTTTTCCCCTCCTCAGGGGACAGTGACAACAGCATTTTCAATAGCAAAACAACAGATGAGACTCAGTTAAAGAAAACAAGATAGTTACAATTCTGGTCCCAAGTGTCCAAGTGAATTTCAAAACATTACCAGGAATTATTTGGAGTTTGATTTCTTATTGGGTATTGCAAGTCCAAGACTTCCCTCCCCACCCTGAGCTTGACCTTTAGTCCCCAAATCCATTAGTGCATGCTCTGATTGAAACAATTAAATTATTCTCAAGGTAATCTAGGTACATAAGCACCAAAGCACCAAAATAACATACTAGATGAGGAGTAGAACCCTGAGTGCAGGGATCTGCTCCAGGAAATTGACTATAAGAAAACATGGATTTGGTGTTTACTCCCAGTACCTGGAAAAGGCGTCAGATTCAACATCAAAATTGTTTTCCCCAAATGTACAAGCAATCGCTTGTTTTCATGAGAATCATTCTTTGCAGACACTAAACGTAAAACAAGTAATAACCCAGTAAGGCAGTATCACCTGCCCTCCAAGGTGCTGTCTAGCAGAACTTGACCTATATCATGTGTTACCTGGTAGGACAGTCTCCTCAAAACAAATTGCACTGTGCAGAGTTGGTGTTTACATGTGATGCAACCACTGCAGGTGAGACTTGAGTAAATGAGTGGAAGAAGCTGCCTGCTGCCTACACCTTTTGCAAGTGTCTGGTGCCTGGTTATCACACGGCAGTAATTCCAACATTATGCTTGAATGCTGACCAGAATCAAGCAGCTGGAAGTCTGGGCTGTGAGCGTGAACCTCCTGCTTGCCTCAGCCCCACTGAACTCTGCAAAAGCTGCAGATTCACCGGCACCGCCGGGCCTCACCCCAGGCTGGCAGCAGGACGGGGGCACTCAGCAGCAGAGGTGTGCTGGTTGTGCACATCTTCTCAGGATGCAGGCGCACATCTCCTGCCCTGCAGCTCAGACAGCCGCACACAGCCTCTGGCACACACGCTTCTCTTCGTGTGCCTCTCATGTGTTGCTGGGCCACACAATCCACGTCTTCTTTTCCCATACTGTGTGCAGGTGAAGGAAGGAAATAACACAACCAACGGCAACGTTTTGACTTCACCTAATAAAAATATATCACAGCAGCCTTTCCATCTAAATTAAGGTGCTTATTAGCCTTCAGGATCTTAAAAATTCAAGTTACTCTCGTGCAACTCTCACAGTACTACCAATAACTGCTGCAATTAATGCACATGAAGAATATCAGACAAATCTATGATGATTGTAAAGGTAAAAAATTGCTCCAGTCTGAATTTTCTGCTTCTGTTATCAATAGCCTGATTTATTGCAACTTTGTGGCTTTTTTTAAGAAACGATCAAGGATTATAAATAAAAGAGAACACTATTATTGATATGTCAGCATTAGTTCTGATATTATTAACAATAGCTATAAGTGCATAATCCAGGAGAAAAGGGGGCTGAATTTTAATAGACATGTTAACAACATCTGTCAGCATTTATTGCCCTATTGTGACCACGTAAAGAGCCTTATTGGCAGAATGTGTAAGTGAGGAAATCTGCTATGCTGTTGTAGCCTGCCATTCTCCTGAAATATCACTCTGCTCAGGAGAAGTTAAGGTATTCTAATTATAAAAAGAAATAAATAAAAATACAAGAGAAACACTTCTCCAAGCCATGGCACATGGTAGAGAAACAAGTAAGTTCTGCAGCAAGCCAAGATTTTCTCCCACTCCTTGATTTCTGCGTAAGAGTCTTCTAAAAAGTTTTTATTATAATTAATAAAACTGAAGCCCACAGTGAGGAATGCAAGAACATAAGAAAGAAACAAAAGCAAACAGAAGAAACAAAGCCGCCCTCAGAACAAAGCAACAAACTACATCTCCTCTCAGCAGCATCCAGAGTGGAGTACCCCATATCTTCAGGCTCCTCAAGGAGATTTTGCAGAGCGCCAGGATCATCTTTTCTGAACCAGAGAAATTGTTCTTACATCTAAGACCAAGAAAGCATGCTCCTTTCTGTCTCTTTCTCCTCCTTTTTAAACTCAGCAGTAATCTTACTGCCATACTGGTAAAAACATCAAGCAGGCTTGTTTCCTGTTTCAATGTTATTCTTGAAGTGGGCTGCAGTAAGAATCTGATTTTCATTGGCCTATTATTATTTGCAGCTGTGTGACCTTTTTAACCCTCTTTTAAAAGTGACATTTCAGCCTTCAACCTCAAGCTGTCTAAATGTTGCAGGGTTTTCAGGCCTCTGATTAACAGAGGAAAAAGAGACGATGGGGAGGTGTATACCACAATGTGTCTAATGCAGGTCAGTGCACCCATCCTGCCATTTGCACAAGTGAGTAATTACACTCTTATAAGCAACCTGTTTGTTGAAATTAATCACCTGGGTTCACGCTTGCAAGACAGGTTTCCTCAGCCTGGCGTGACCAAGGTCACTGAGATTTCCAAATACAGGTACAAAATACACAGTCTCTAGCGTTAGCAGCAGTATGCAGAGACATGAGCAATAAATGAAGCATCACCAATTGTTTAGGGTAACGGGCACAAACGTTTAAAAAGTGAGAGGAGACATGGTTACACTGCACCTGTGAATCGCAAAGAACCCCATCGGTGAATGCAGCGTTTAAACTGCTAGTCATGGCTATTCAACACATTGCTATTTATAGACAATTAGAGCATTATTAGAAATGCTATTATAGCCTGTTGGCTTTGGAAGTGTAATACACGCGGGGTTAATGCCTTCGGTTGTTCCCAACACATACTTGCTTGAGCGAAGCCAATTTTAAGCAGCATTGTGCTGGAATGGTGCACGGTGGTTTTTCTCAGCGTGGGCGTTTCAGTGGAAGTGCTTGTTTTCTGAACTAGCATCACGCTTTCCACATGCAGGCACACAGGCTCATTATCACAGCCCTGCCTGCTTCAGCTGCTACAACGGAGGGTCTGTTAGCAGTTCCATTAGAACCCCCCTGGTTTCAGGATTAAAGCATTTCCAAATGGCTCTGCATGTTGGAAAGCAGTTTGTGTCTGGAGTCCCCAAGAAGGACTTTAATACGATGCACATTTGAGCTGGGGCTTGAGCCCTTGCTGGTACTCCAGCGAAGTTTTTGGGATTGCATTTATGACATTTATGTGTGGAAAAACACTCAGCTTGGGCCTTTACTCATTTATTTTAAAAGAAGAGAGGCCCATAAATCTTCAGACAGAGCTGAGTGCTCTCAAAAAGCAGTTGATGTGTGAATTGCCTCAACAGCAAGCAGCCTTCCTTCGGTCTTTTCCCCGTGGCTGGCATCTGTGAAGTCACCAGACACTGGCACACTTCAGGATCATTTGAAAAAGGAGTATCAAAAAGATTCTTTTTTCATGCTTCCGAGCACCCTAGTCCTTTTTAAATGGCCACATGGTTTACTTATTGCCTGCCCAAACAAAATCCAGTGCTGGGAAGGCTCCCCAGCAGTCCTAAGGTCTTGTGCCTTCTCTGTCTTACAGGTATACACATTCACCTTCAAATCAGACAAGGGAGAAAAGTTTTTGATCCCCCAACTCAGCATGTTTCCACTAAAACCCACTCTTTCTGTTTTCAAAGAAAGCCAAATAGCTGCTTCCCAACTTTCTTCTGCTTATGCAGAGCTGTTTTCTTCTCAAGAAAGAGCATAACTCAGGATAACTACAAGAATATGGGGCAAATATAGGATATTTCAAAATGGAACAAGAATGAATGTTGGAAAACTCTGGAATTAAGGAGAGGGGAAAGTACAGGCAGAAAAAACCACAAGGGGACTAGGGGCAAGAAGACACCAGTGGAAATGGAAAGGAGAAAGACAGTGGAAGAACTGCAAACCACTGAGGAATGGGCTGAGGAAGAGGAGGGGAGTAAAAGGATACCTCTGAAAAAGAAACTCAAAATAGAAAGCATATGACCTACTGCCTTCCCACGTAGCAGCAGCGTGAGAGCCCAGCACTGTGTATCACCCATACAAAGAGGGCACAATTTGTCCTCTGCACTGGACAATCAGTCCCCCAGATCTAGTGGAAATGCACGAAAATTACATTTCTTGGACTCCCCATTTCAGTATAGGAAACTCATCACGGATTCACTTGCTATAGTGCAAATGGATTTGCTGTTCTACAGAAACAGCCATGAAATTAGCACAGGCCACAGAAGACAAAAATGGAAATAGGAGAATAGAGGTGAAAAGTGACTTTAAAATGAAAACACACACCAAAAAAAGTACCTAGCCCTTTTGAAAACAGTTCATGAAAGTTATCTCAGCACAGAAATATTCTATAGGAGAAATAAGATCTTTATAGTGCAAGATGGCTATTACTTCAACTCTGGAAAAACACTTTGAGGAATAATGTGGTTATTTTGCACTCTGTGATTGGCTGAATAGGGCCAGCCTGACCTGGAAATGGCCCAGGCTTGTAGTTCTGCAACTGTACCCCACTGATGGCATTTGCAGAATAACCCTAATACCTGCTGTCCCTAATTACAAGTCTGAAACCACATGGGAGACCAGACTGGAACCTCGCTGACAGCACCGAGGTCTGCTTAACAGAACGAGCAGCAGCACAAGCTGTACCGTTCCACAACAGCATTTCACACACCGACAGGAACAACACCTGAAGCACTTCTCCATTTCCCCTACATGCAATCCTTCTGCTTCCCAGTGCTGGAAATTCAACAGCTAATCCAGACCTACTGAAGTAAAACCAGTATCTGGGTCTGTGGACTTGACAAATTTTAGGGAGATTATGTATCTGTGGATAGTCAAACAGCATCTGAATGACAAGGTTGTCTCAACTTGGACAAATATTGTATCACCAGACATTTAACCGAAGTGCTCAAGGAAGGGAGGAGAAAAACAGGGGGGGATGGGGAAAAGAAGGAAGGAGGGAAGGAGGGAAGGAGGGAAGGAGGGAAGGAGGGAAGGAGGGAAGGAGGGAAGGAGGGAAGGAGGGAAGGAGGGAAGGAGGGAAGGAGGGAAGGAGGGAAGGAGGGAAGGAGGGAAGGAGGGAAGGAGGGAAGGAGGGAAGGAGGGAAGGAGGGAAGGAGGGAAGGAGGGAAGGAGGGAAGGAGGGAAGGAGGGAAGGAAGGAAGGAAAAGGAGTAAAGGGTAAAAAGGGAGGAAAGGTAATAGAAGGAGGAAAGGGAGGCTATATTAAAGCAAGATTGAAAGCATCAAATGCTTTAAATGGCATGCTACAAAAGAACTCTCCACTGTTTTAAATGCTTTAACTCTGAGGCTTCTTTTACTGAATGCACTGTGATAATATAGTATATAATATAAGGTACCAGATGTACATGGTGATAATTTTAGGTAATAACATAGTCCTTATTTAGGTCACTGTCCATCTCACAAATTGTTCTGCTCAAAGAAAGTGGCAAAACTGCAAAACAACTGCAGTGGCACAAGTGGCAGGAATCCTGCTTCAGGAGACCACCACTAACATCCAGCATTTTAAAGGAAAAACATATTTGCTCTGTTCTTTATGAGCAAGTCTTGGCTTCTCCCTGTACATGACAGAGTCCCTTGGGGCAAAGCATGTGCACAAAGAAGCTAAAACCACCATTAGCTGAAATCAATATTTACTACCAAACTCTTGAAAGATTTAAAGGAGAAGACACATGCAGAGAACGCCATACCAGGTTCATACAGTCATTACTAACATGGATCTGATAGAACCCACTCTCCCTCACTGCCCATTTTTAGTGGGTTACACACTTAAATACACTTCAGTGTGATATTTGATTAATTACAAAATTGCTAATAGTAACTGTCTAAGAATGGTCTGCTTAGAATTGCGTTTAGAGTTTTTATCAGGCAAAGGGATAAAAATAACAGAAAATTCTTAGCCTATGAGAAAGTCTGCCCCGATTTTCATTCATCTTCAAAAGGTTACCAATATTAAGTGAGGTGAATAGTCCATCTTCTACAAATCCTTTCACAAACACAGCCCCATTCCCAGAGCTGTGGCAGTCACTGTGCTTCACATCCATGGTTCCTGTGCCGAGAGGATTTTCGTGGGCGTATGAAAGAAAAACAATGAGTCTTCAGATCAACTTCACAAGTTAAGACGGTTCACCATGCCTACTGCTATGAAAGAAAAAAAACAAAAAAAAAAAAAAAAAAAAAAAAAAAAAACCCCCCACCAACAAAAAAAAAAAAAACAACTTCA
>VXBU01002007.1:1213565-1247601 GCA_013400315.1 Bombycilla garrulus
AAAAAAACCAAGCATTATGCACTGGAGAAGATCTCCGGGAAGCCTGCAAAGGACAGAAAAGGCAACTGCAACTGTGGTGAGAGATGAAGCCCGTGAAGCAGAGGGTGTCAATGATGAACTCCCAGTAACATCTGGCAAATAACCTAATCTTTTGGGACTTTCCAATGCTGGCAGATAAGTGTGTTGTCCATCTCTTCAAAGGCTGACCTCATTTCTATCCTTGGGTTAATGGCATGCAAAGCTCTCTGCTACACTTACTTTTTCACTCTTCCCTCTGCCCCAAACAGTTATTATAAAACACCAAACAACTTTGCCTATTGTTGTAGTTTGCATACAATTTAATTAAGAGTTTTCCCTCCAGGAATAATATTGACTGAAGGTTTTGTAGGGTTGTTTTGGTTTTTAAGTGTACTGTAACTGGAGTATGCTAATTGCTTTGGTTTACGTTACACAAATAGATAAAAGAATTCACCTAACTTGCATGCAAATAAACACTTGGATTTCCAAAGGGAAGGAAGAAAAAAAGAAAAAAAAAAAGTAAGCATAAACGATATCCTGGGGGAAACAACAACACAAGGCTGTTTAGCTGACTTTCATACCAGAAGCAGTTAGGGGCTTTAACACAAGCTTTGAAAATTCTGCCAGCCCAAATCTTCCTTCCACATTTTATTATATAAAATAATCCCTAAACCAGAACTCTGCAAACAAACTTTAACATTTTATGGGTAAAACTCTGCAATTTTGTATGTTTAAAATAATTTTAAAGTAAGACCAAACTCATTTTTTACCTTTATTTTTTTCTTTATAGTTAACATACAAGACAGTGTAAGATTTTCATTACATAGAAAAATGAGGCTATTAATAAATCAGCTACAAGCCATTAATTATTAACTTTCACTAATTTTTAATTGCCATTTTTAAAGATTTTTTTTTGTTCAGAAGATTCGCTCTCTGCAAAATTACAAAAAAAAAAAGTCTGACATCTGACTCAAACCTTCAATGTTCACTGTCCCTAGCTGTAAGATAAAATCCTCTAGGGTAAAAAAAAATCTCTGCTGAGAACACTAGTAGCCCGCAGGTCCCCTCAGGCAGTACTAAGCACTGGAGGGTTTTAGACCCTAAAAACTGGAAACTGTTCTTTTCAGCCCTGACAAATCAAGGGCAGCCTGATTTGAAACACTTTTAACCTTGTACATGTACACACATTCTCACCAGTTATATATCTAGGTTTTTTTATACCTATTTCAGGTAAGTTCCATTTGGATTTAGGCTTATCCGTATGTTTTTAGGAAATCAAAGATGGAATCATCTGCTGTTAAAATACATTCATAAAAATATGAGGGTCTGACTTCGGGGACTGGATTAAAAAGCTGCTTCCAAATCATCCTTTGCATTGAATAAAGCACAATGTATTTAGACTTTGAAAGGGCAGTACACAGATAAAGCAGTAAGCCAGGATTTGCTTGAACCAATAACCCTAACCCAGAAAAAATATACACTTGAAGAAGCTGCAGACATTAAAACAAGAGTTTATATTTTCATAGAATCATAGAATATTTTGAGTCAAAAAGTACATCTAAAGGTCATCTAGTCCAACCCTCTGCAATAAATGAGGGACATCTGCTAGATCAGAGCCCTTCCAACCTGACCTTGAGTATTTACGGAGATGGGGCATTCAGCACCTCTCTAGGCAACCTATTCCAGTATTTAAGCACCCTCATTGTATAAAAATTCTTCCTTATACCTACTCTAGATTGATCCTTCTTCACTTTAAAACCATTAACCCTTGCAACAGCCCCTGCTAAAAAGGTTGTTCCCATAAGTTCTGGCCCACTTACACCTTACAAACACCTCTTTACAGAGGTTGTTTCTGAGACTGGAGTCTGCTAGCTTATTAAAAGAGTTAAAACTATGAACTAGAAGAATAACTCACAATTTTTTTTGGGGGGAGGCAGGGCAGCTATTTTAGACTCAGTCTTCTGGAGTACCTGAAGCACCACCAGCAGTCACAGGACATTGTCCCATACTGGTATCACCAACAAACAGCGCCGTGCTGCAGGCACAGCTGCTCCCAGGGCTCTGAAATCAGCCACTGCAAGGCCCAGCACCAAAAACCACCAGGAGCAGCAAGCAATGAATGCCCTGGGCTGCCAGGCTCAGCCCCTCTTCCCCTGTCATGACACAAGCTGGTGGCAGAGTCCCCTTCCAGCCAGCACCACAGAGAAGGCTGAGGACCGTCTGCCCCGGCAATTCAGGTACCCCACTTGGAAAGGGAACGGAATGGCCCACAAACTGCTTGGCAGACATCCAGAACAAAACAAAAAGCCCAAACCATTTTGTGCTGCTCCCCCCGCCCTCCTGCAGACCCCCCAGCTAGGCTCTGGCTGCCTGCTCTGCCCTGGATGTGTCTGCAACCCTTGGGTCAATCTTCTCAGCCATTAAAGGTCTGGACCCGGGAGAGGGGCTAACTTTGATGGGAAGCCAACACAGGTCTTCAAAGGCTTTTCTGCAAATACACGCTTTCTTTGAGTACAAAAGTGGTGATCCCTCTGCTCTCCTCGGGCAAGAATGCTCCAGAAGTACTCCTGAGGGTTGGAGGTGCTCTTCCAGTCCCCAGCACTAACAATGCCCTGCAAATACAGTTGCTGCATGTGAGACAAACAAGTCTGCCTCCCACTCCATACCCAGAAGAGCAGCTCAAACATCAGCATGTCAGAGGAGCTCCAGGATAGGCAGAGACATGCCAATTCCCGTGGCTGGGGCTGCTCTGGCTGCCCTGTTCCCTGGCTGGGGAGGTGGGATGGATGCTATCCTGACACCCTCATGAGGCCCCTGAGGTTCTCATACCCAGGGAGTGCCTGACATACAGAACTTTTCTGGTGGTCTCCACTGGAGAGCAGAAACACTGCCCAAGGCACTTGTGGGGATGCTGCTCAGCTACTGGTCCCTTAGGAGCACTCCAGGGCTCTAGAACAAACCCAGACAGGTTACACACAGCCTGTGCACTTCTGCCTAGTCAGACCTCAAGCCCTGCCTCGAGGAATGAGAGATTTGAGATGCAGAAGGGACATAAATGCAGCTACTGCTTCACTGCCACTTGACAAGAAGGGGATATCTGACATGGGCTGCCACTCTGTCCTCAACCAAGAGAGTGACTGCAAAGTGAACTGCTACCAGGGGTTGGGCAGGGGGATGAGTCTGCCTTCCAGAATCAGCTGAAACAGCACCCATCATTAGGTAAATGCCCATGCAAACTATGGGAGATCCTCCCAGGAGCAGAGAGAGAGTTCTGCACTCCAGGAGTGACTGTGCTTGTCTGTGTGCACTGACAGGTAAGTCTGTGGGGTGGATGAGAGTGTGCAAAGGGCTCTTTCCTTTCCTCCTACAAGGATGCAAGTACCCCTCAGCAATTTAAGTCTCCAGAGCCCTTCTCAGAAGACTGCTGCATCACATTAAAAAATCAGCCTTTCTGGTCCATGGATTATTGCCTCGGTGAAGGAGGCAGTACATCAAAATGAAGCAATTCCTAATCAGTGACTAGCCACAAATTTCTGGCAGTGACCAATCCTTAACTACAAACAAGAAAAAACTGGCACATACGAAAAAATTACTACTTTTCCTAACAAGAAGGAGGCAACGTGAGGGGCAATTCTCTGTAGGCTGTACATTCACAACCTGTGAACTACACACAGCAACGCAGAACATACTGCAAGTGTAAAGCGGTGAAATTCAAACATCTCTAAAAACCACAGATTTGTAGCTTGTGCTTATGTAAATACACAGCTTTCAAGGCTCAGCCATCCTGGCCATAGATCTTCTGGGAAAAATGAAAAAATCTTGGCTAAGATTTTCAAGAGCAAGCAGTGATACTAAGCGCCTCCAGTTTTTTTGTGTCCAATCAGAAATACTTTAAAAGGCTTCATTTTCAACTCCTGCTGCACACACCCTCTTCCAATTATATCCCTTTAGGGAATATTTATCTTTGAAAGTAAGCAAATAAGGAAAAGTCAGACACTTACACATTATTTTGTTCATTCTTCTCTCAGTAGTCTCTCTAACAAAAAGATGTAATGCTATGCCAAAATTTTAGACAAGAGGGTAAAGAACACGCTTTTAAAGACTGATTTTAATTCTTTTTAACAGAGCTGAAGGATGCTTACAATCACAATTAACTGCAAGGTTTAAATATATTTTATCTGTAGTTTCATGTAGAAGATTCTAGCTTATGTGATCCATTCCAAGTAATGCAAAGTTGGTAGCAAAGTCAGGAAATAAATACATATATATATTTATAGTTACAATGTACTGATTAACTCCAAGATCATTATTTTGGGAATGGACTGCATAGATTGATCTGGCTTTTTGCATTTTTAATTAATATAATTTATCTCATTTTGAACTAGGGTGCAGAGAATTATGACTAACTAATACTTTGTATGAGAACTTAAAATAGAATTTAAAAAAAACTTAAAAAGCTATTTCAACAAATAATTGCCACAGTTTCTAAAAAGAGAATTTAATATATAAGCTGTTTGGAAGGTCTAGCAACTATATGAATACATAATTCCTTTTCCCTTCCTTGCAAGAACAGAAAATCACTGACATTTGTACCTGGACAATGAAACTCAAAGCCTTATTTTGAAAGTAATCCAAATGTAAGCATTCACATTCCCTAACAATACAGGTACTATAATCCATTACACAAAAAAACCAAAGACCATAGAGAATCACTAACCTACTGCCATCTGTGTGCCTGTAAAGCAAACATGCTCTGGATGTCTTCTACCAACTGCCCAGATCTATGTACACCTTGCAGCACCTATGCTATAGAGGCAATATCATCAGAAAAGAAAAGCACAATTGAGGTGGCAGGGTCCCAGCAAAGGCAGATTTCACAGGGTAGTAGCATCAGTGGCTGCCTCCAATAAAGGGATTACAAATGCAGGCTTCAGGATCTGGAAAGGCAGTGTGCTTTTTGAAAGACACTTTAATCCTAAGCACTTGACAGATCCTCTGGGTATCATCTGCCTCCAATCAGATGGACTCACCTGAGGAGTCAGGAGTTTTCTCAGAAAGCCATATCACTACAGGATACTCCCTTCAAAGCATATGCTAATGATATGAAGGCCACAAAGCCTATATACTCTAGTTGTCATGATCTTGTGTGACATAGTATCCAATATTTTTATAGGTAAGGCTAAGTTTTCTTCACAGAGAGAGCTATTTTTATGGACGGCTACAGATACTGACTAATGCTCTTGCATTTATCAATGCCACAAGTAGCTTTTTGAATATTAATGCTGCTAGACTTTCTTTCAAGACAGTGAGTGGCAATTATAAATAGGTGCTATTATCTTCTCATGTTTCAAAACAGGCAAAAAAAATGTTTAACACACATTTTGGTTGGATCGTCCAAATAATATAATTCTTTGCATAGTTCTGCAGAATAAAAAATATTTGGGGATCATCAAGAACAAACGGGATTGTCACGAATCTCCTTCCAAGCACTACCATCCATCTCCTCTAGTAGACTCGTATGCTACACTTGCCTCCTTCTCCCTCATGTTCTCCTTCCTAAAGCACTGCCTTGGTCTGAAATGAAGAAGCCTCTGATCTTGGATTATTCATTTTGCATTTACATGTATAATAGTTTATTTTATGCAGTTTTGTATTATATCATAGCATGCATTTGCCTGTAGTACACAGTGCGTGATGAACTTCTTGTTGTTACAGTCTTTAAAAAAAACAAGGTCCATCTCCAAGGCACTTTGATACTACATTAATACCTCTCATGTTTTCTTGGCTGGGCTACAGACCTAAAAATTATCTTCTTTATGTAGGCAATAGTAAGGAAAGAAATATCTTTACTCATGTAAGAACATCTGGGCTAACTAACAAATGTGAAATACAAGGGTCTCTTCTGGTACTCCCTTCACAAATAACAAAAAACATATGTGGAGATACAGGCTGCATCTTCCACTTGAAGTTAACCTGAAAAAATTCCACTGAGTGCTACCTAAGCTCTAACAAACATAAAAGAACAAAGATCAATACATTGAAAGCCTATTTCATTTCAATCGTTTGTGAGAAGTATTCACAGGATGTCTTGCTTCCAGCACTAATGCTTAGGTCTTTAAGTCGACTCTAAATTTTTCTTCATAGATTTCTATCTTAGGTTCAAGGACTGAAATGAATCACTTTGGCAAGTAAGTGTCAGAGCAAAGGAAAAAAAAAATTGTCATTTTGGTCCCTAACACTAACAAGAAACTAAAGGAAAATAGTTTATTTTTTTTAAGAAAGTACTGGCTGTCTTCTTAATGTCTTTCCCTGACAATCTCATTCCCATTCTTATATTTTCCTACTGAAAAATAAAAGTAAAAAGAAACTGAAACCACAGTGAAAAATATTTGGGGGAAGATGTTTGTGTCACAAAGTTCAGAGGAGAATTCTGTATTTTTTTTGTGTTTCTTGCTCAGTGCTGTTTTCAGGGAATTTTATAGTTCCAGGTCAGCTCTTCAGTTCCCACAAATGATGTGACTGACAATGAAATCCATTTTGCAGGAGTTGAGACAACAAAATTAGTGAGGCCATCAAAACTTCCAAACAGAGAACATGGGACTCAAACAGCCCAACCTCATATCAAGAGACGTCAAGTTCATTTCACTACTGGATATGACTCCATATTTGGGAAGCAGAGAGAAGAAAGCAAAGAAAATAAGACTACATATATTGCGGGGAAAGATCCCTTCTTGCCTTCATCCCTTCTCACGAAGCATTGTATAGCTTGTGCTTTTTGATAGAAGGCTGTAATTGTGTGATAAATTACATTTAGTAAAACAATTATTTCTAATTTAAATCAAATCCCTTTTGAAGGCTTTACCAGAACAGTTCAGCCTGCAGATCTACTATAACAAAGTCTGGATAGGAAGACTAGTTCAGGCACTCAGTAATAGAGCACGAACCTGCAAATGCACATCCATCATGGACTGATTTCACAGTAACTTTTAAAGCAGTTCGGCTACAATATTGCAAGACTACTCATTTTGGTGTGTGAAAATCCCTTTGGTGTTTTCCAGCTAATAAGGATGAAAGGAGGGGAAAAAAATAACAGAACATGGGAAAAAATTATAGGGCTGCATAGGCAGCCTCGAAGGAACATGGATTGAACAACCTTTGAAGTACCCAATTCTAAAATGAGATCATATGAGAATTTTTTCAAGCAATAAAAGTGAAGCCTCAGAAACAAGTGTAAGTTACAGCCTGAAGTGCTTTATCACAGCTCCATGAACCCTCTTCCATAAACCCTAGTTCTTTTAAAAGTTCATTTACTTCAAGGAAAAATTGAACTGACTGTGGGGAAATGAAAGGGCAGGCGGGATCTATAGTTTCCCAGAGGTGTGTTGATAAATAAAGCCTGCATCTCATGACATCAAAGTCATTAGTGGAGAAGAGCTGTCTCCTGCCAGTCTGCAAGGAGGCATTTTCCACTTGGGGATAAGAACAAATACCCGCGCCTTATGTGCTTCTTCAATAAAATTCCTGCCCTCTGGAGAGCAAAACCTTCAACTTCATAACATGCTTATAGGTATGTAAAACCTACTGTGCCCTCAAAAAGTTATGCCTGGGCTAATGCTGTGCCACACAAAATACCCAAAGCTGACTCTGAGGGAACATGGCTATTTACACAGAGCCAAGCTGAGCAGAAATAACGAGCTCACATCATGGAAGTAATATCAGCACAACAGTGCTCCTAATCAGCCAACTTTCAGTGGAGCTGAACACAAAAGTCAGCCCCTTCCAGACAGAAATCTGCCCACCAAGTCCATCTGAGAGGTTTCTGGTTTGTATGACATGCGCATCATCATCTCGGTTTTAATCATCCTCAGCATCTCCATCTCAGTCATTCCAGACCTCCTTCACAGCCAACAGAAACAGGCACATGAACACTATCCACTTGGTATGGACATCTCCACTGGGAAAAGAGGAATCACGAGCTAGAATTGCCAATTTCTCACTACTACCTTTCAAAGAAGGCTGTAGGATTAACTCAGGCACCACGTAGGTGCCAGCCAGAAAAACCAACTCTTCCACACCCAGTTCTGCCACAGCTGTCTGAGCTGGAATCATGCTGGCTGCCTGTCTGAAGAGTGCTATTCATATTTAGAAAGAACTGATAAAGGAGAAAGTCTTAGGTTCAGAAACTGTTCAAGATAGGTCACTTATTTTGCAACTGGATCGAGTTCTGCTGTCACCAGAGCAGAAGGCTGGCTCAAATCTCCTCACTTCATTCAAGTGGCACCACCTGGCCACGGGCCTGGCTGGAATCAGCAAGAGGAAATAGCCCACACCATCCCACGTGAAAGGAATGCTTCACTCTATCATGGTGACCTCCCTAACGACACCAGAACCCTCTGCTGAGTACATGCAGACCTTCTTCAGATGGAAAACCACCACAATGCAGGACCCTGAGCGAGGTGTGGCATCTCATGCTGTGGGGCCAATCCAGCAAAAAAAGTATCTAACACACTGAAAACAAGTTTTCTCATTCTTCTTTCCCTGAAGTACATCTGAGTTCAGATAACAGGTGTGCAAGCTATGCCTGAGATATCAATCGAGCTTGTGTGCTATTGCATACAGAAGTTACTTTTAAATAGATTTAAAAGACAACCATATCAATATAGCTTGTTCTGGGAACTGTAACAAATCAAAACTTAATTTCTGTTTCCAGCCTCATGGTTTGGCTGCCACCAAGTTCTTCTTTAAGACCCAAATTTTGTATCCTATACAGGCAGCTATTTGTTAAGTAGTTTTAAAGTAACCCACAGAAGCCCTGGGAAGAAAAATAGCTAGGCAGTAGGAGGAGAAAAATTGTTCAGCTCAGAGACTTGCTCGAAGCCATTTTCAGATCTTTTCTGATTTTACAAATGAGAGAAGAAGTGCAGATTTTAAAATTATACAAATGCTGAACCATTTGTTTTGGGACATTTAGCAAAATGAAGCCTTTAAATTCAATTCTTCAAGTTACAAAAGATTCCATCCGGGGCAGTTGTTACAGTAGGTTGACCTCCTCCTCTAAGGCAACCTTCCCTCTCTATTCCTAAACCCTGTAACACCCTGCAAGCCCCCAGGGCACCCCTGCAGCAATCTTTGGAGAAAGAAAGGCAGAGAGAGAAAGTTGTCCTTGGATTTATTTAGCGAGAAAGAGGCCAAATCTGGGACAGGGAAAAAGGTTTGCATAGAGACAGAGCTCTTGTGGATTTGTACAATCATCCATGCACATGGAATATATTGAACCCTGAACCTAAACTAAGGTCAAGCAAGTTTAAGGCTTGATACAGATGTTTCACAGAACTCTGGTAAATGAAGGTGAATGTTACTGTTAAAGCAAAAGAAAAAACAAGCCATAAAAACGGTTGGTCGATTGTTTATTTTTCTTTTCAGTCCATTGTCGAGTTTACTTTGTCCCCCTTAAGCCCAGCACTGGTATTTCCTGCATCTGGGTGATGACAGCAATCTCTTATACACCACATAAAACAGATTTAGAGGTTTGAAAGCTACTCCCAGCCTGGTTTCTCCCCGGAAATATATCATTCCAGCACAAGGGAATATTTGCATTTTCCTCATTTGTCTTTAATTTCAAAAAAATACTGATTGTCTTCTGGTGCATAAAAAGACTAAACCAAACCAACCAACCAACCAAAACAAAACAAAAATAAATAAAAACCAAAAACTAAATTCACTACAAGCGCAATACCAACACTTTCATAACCAGGGAGGGAGGGAGGGAGCTTTTGAGCCAACATTAACTTTTTTTTTTTTTCTGTTTTAATTAAAAAAATAAGTTACAGAGCATTCCAAAGGGAAGTCCCTCAAGGAAAATGAAAATAATGACTTCTTAGAAAGATACTATGATCACTTGTTTTCAGCCAATTACTTGTTCTCCTTTGGCATGAATCTGTTTGAAACTGTGCTCAGAAAAGAGGCAAAGACCATTCAAGTTCAATGCCATGATGATGTGTAGGCCAATATGGAAGAGATTCCCATTCCAATCCAGTTCTGACTAACAGCGATAATGTTATTGGCTCTGAATCTAGATTGAGTCTCATGATTTGGCAAAGGCAGGATAAATGAAAGTTTTAAAATAATTTGGAAGAGTTAAAACATTCTAGGAGATTCACAGTAAGATGCTGTAATCATAATAATAACAACAACTTTTCAGTTTTAAAGAGCTTAGCTTAAATAAACTTTGCGCTGGTTTTGGCTGGGATACAGTTAATTTTATTCATAATAGCTGCTATCAGGCTATGCTTCGGAGTTGCTCTGGAAAAAGTGTTGATAATACAGGGATATTTTAGTTACTGCTGAGCAGTGCTGACACACAGTCAAGACTTTTTCTGCTCCTCACACCACCCCACCAAGAAGGTGGCTGGGGGTGCACAAGAAGTTAGGAGGGGACACAACCAGGACAGCTGATCCCAACTGACCAAAGGATTTTCCATCCTAAATGATGCCCAGCTCAGTGTATAAAGCTGGGGAAAGAAGAAGGAAGGGGGGAACATTCTGAGTGATGACCTTTGTCTTCCCAAGTCACCACCATGGCTGATGGGGCCCTGCTCTCCTGACATGGCTGAATACCTCCCTGCTCAAAGGAAGTGGTGACTGAATTCCCTGGTTTGCTTTCTTTGTATGTGCAGCTTTTTCTTTTCCTATTAAATTGTCTTTAACCCAATTCATGTCACTTGCTTTTACTTTCACCCTTCCAGTTCTCCTCCCCGTTGATGGGCTGAGAGGGCTGCATGGGGCCAGTTGCCACCTTTCAACATTTCCACAAACCTTTAGCATTAGAATGTGCAGAGGTATTTTCTCTGCTCTGCTGACAGAACACATGAGCAAAGGGACATCAGGGGAGAGAAAACATCAGTATCAGAACAAATTAAAACAAGAGATGATGGGCCATGGAGTATTGTGCTTAGAACAGACTGAGTAAGGCCTAAAAGTTAAAAACTTAAGGAAGCACAAGTTTGCAGGAAAGAAGAGTTTGGTGTTCCCAAAATAACCACTAGAGATAGTTGCAGGATTACCACACCTGCTTCTGTAATTCAGATTTAAAATCTAGTTAATTTCTTTGTTTTCTCCATGTTCCCACTGAAGTCCTAGGAATCCTTGTTCCAGTTCCCCACTGGTTTGTGCCCTGATCATAAAAGCTCTCAACTACGTTCTTAAGTTTCAGCACATACCAGCACTTCAACTTTTAATTATCTACGGGTGGTTTTCTGGATTCAGTGGATTAACTGTGCTCCTGACAGAGAAAAGCAGTACCTGGTGTTACATGGAGCCTGTGAGGCTCTGGGCTCACCCTGGTGGTTCAAGCACTGCTCTCCTGCTTGATCTATTACCGTGAGACTACGGCAGACTAGTTTGTGTTATATCAAATTTACCCACATCGGTCTGAGAGTGCCAGGAAACACATTCCAGTGACACCTGAGTAGCTCTGTCACACACAGGTCTGCATCAGCGTGGTACACCATGAGTCAGGCAGACCTGGATTGCCCTGCCCCAAATCCCTGCAGCATCCCTGCACCGGGCCATCCAGGTGCACCCAGTGCACCAGGTACCTCCCTGCAGCTGCAGGCCAGGAGGTGAAGAACACCTTGCTTGACACCGCCCACAAATTCAGGAAGTTAAAGAGGCATTCTTTAGCATTTTGCATCTACAAAAGTAGCAGGCTAGCTTTCAGTTTTTAAAAGTTTCAGAACAGAGTCCTCCAGCATTGATAATCAGTACCCAACATGCCAAAAACATGACAGCAACCAGCCTAGTTCTGGATAGCCAGAAAGCTAAAAACAAAGATTCACATAGATTTTAGAGACAGAAAGTACTAGCAATATGAAGGTATTCAGACTACAAAAAAAAGTTAAGACTTTCATGTAAAACACATTCAACTGCCTTAGGAGAAGGACCTGAAGTCGTATCAATTTTTAAAAGCTCTACTACATTGTCACATCACTCCCCCAGTCCAACAGTGAATAGTATAGGGAACAAATAGACAAAAAGTGAAGAAAAAGATAATGTTTAAAATCCTGGAAATATTGTGGGGAAAAAGAAAATCAGTTATAGTGAGTTCTGTGACATCAGATAAAAGATACTGTAGAAAAATAAGTCAGCCTCATGCCACAAGACATGAAGGAATAGATGCTTGCATTAGAGAATGGAGAATGCAGCCATCCACTTCAAGCTTAGACAGATAAAAACCATTACTTCGGGTAAGAGCGTTTGTAGAACTATCAATAGAAGAAAACAAATTTAACCCCAGGTAAGTACCTGCAAACAACACAGGAAGCTGAATTACACAGGGAGAGGATCAAAATAATGAGAAGTTCTAGCAAAGATTGAGTACATAGAGACATGTCTGAAGAATTTAGAAGGCAGAACAGAGACTAACTGAGATTGCTGGCACTCTGCTCCTGCGCACAGGATCTGGAAAGCTTCAGAAAAGGCAGAAAGAAAAAAAATACACAAACTATAGACAACTGTGAGAAACAGAACTGCTTTATATACTAATGCCACAGTAATCCTGGGAAAGGGGGTGAGGGAGTAGCTAATGTAGTTGTATGGGCAGACATTGAGGACAGAAAAATTCACTCTGGGAGGAGTCTTTTCACTTAAGAAAAAGACTCCTGTGTACAAATACTGTACAAAACTATCAGCTGTATCTGCAAGTGTGCCCCTGGATTAAACAACTAGCTAGATTGCAGCTGGGCTGTGGAGCCAGATGCAACATGATCACAATTGTGATGAGCAGCAATATTAGACAGGAAAAATGTGACCGAGTGCTGGTGATGCACAGCGCTGCCAACAAGAACATCATGAAGCAAAAGATGCTATCATTTGGCATTTATAGCAGATGACTCATAGGAGTACCACCCACCGCTGGGCAACGGGGCAGAGCAAGACACTGATTTTAATGCAACACAACACCACGACTCCTTCATCTAATACCCTGGGAATGAATAGTCACTGTGGGTCATGCAGTGCTCTGGCTGAACACATAGGTTAAGTTTCAAAGACAAGAACACCTAGAAAACAAGGTACAGCCAAGCAGAAGAAAAAAAAAAAAAAGCTAAAATGCAGGAGGGGTTATGCTTTGGGAGAGTGGGAGAGCTACTGAATCCAGCAATCCTGCATGAAAGCACTCAGCCTGTAGAAACTAGCAAAGACTAGATCAGCCATCCTACCAAAATCAAAAGAAAACAATTAATCAGTGGCTGTACCCGCTGTACCCCAGTTCAAAATTGCAAAATTGCTGAGAAAAAAGGCAGAGCAAAGAAGTCAAAATCCATTAGCACCAGCTGAAGCAATACTATCAAGATACACTCAGGGCATCTGAGTTTAAGATGATAAAAGTAGGTCTGGCCCGCTGCCACATCTATTGGCTAGCAAATACAAGTACCAAGGGCTTGCCTACTGTAAACTGGACCAGACATGAGAAGAGACTTGAGTATTACTGTTGCTGTCACTGTAGAAGACGTTAAGGAAGAAGCATTTCAGGACTGTAAGAACCGGTTTCAGTTATTCCTAAACACAGCAGAGTAGGAGGCTGAAAACCGGTAAGCTGAAATAAAAAAAGCAATGCGACTTTCTGCTTTGGACATGGGGACTCAATCCTAAATCCTAAGAAATCCAAGACCCCCAAGAAGCACCCAGACACAAGGGGCAGAGTATTTGACCGTCATTCCAGATTCGACATGCATCAGTGATGTGACGCTTGTACTCAGTTAAAACCCAGCCTTGCAAAGGGAGTGGAGGTGGTAGGGAGTCTGTAAGTCAAAGTCCAGATAGTGAAAATAGGCAAAGGTAGACAGATTAAAATAATTTTTTTAAAATTAAACATTTAAAAAAAAGTATGCCAAATTGAGAAAGATATAGTTGCTAAAACAGACTAGACAAATCCCAGCAGTGCACTCCCAAGCCCACTCATCGGTCATGAGTGAGCAACAACCCAGCCTCTCCCAGATAAACAAAGCAAGCCAACTCACTTGTGAGATCACCCAGGTGACTACAGCTCATGCATATGCACCTGGATTTTGCGCACCTGGATTTAGAGATCGCCAAAGCTGCAGTACCCCTGTAAATAGTTGTCTCACTAAAGGCAGCTTTTCTTTGCAACATGATGTCCACTCATGCTAATACCCACAGTATTGTACCTGAAATGCCCACTTGATCTGTTGTGTCCGCTGCCCTTTTCTGGCAGGGGTCCCTCTCCAACTTCCCAGTAGTATCCTTTGTATAGAAAGAAGAGCTATAAAAATGAAAGTTTTTCTCTCACAGTTTTCCTCATTGTAGCCACATGCATTACCATCACAGACCCACAACCAAGTGCAAAATCAATCACAATACTGCAATTGTCACTCCCCTGTATGTGCTGCACTTACTGTACTTGTTGGTATACATGTGCTTACAAATCTTTTATATAAACAAATCTACTTCCTGTAATAAAGTGACTGATATATTTTCCTGTGCATTACTGGAATACAATTTAAGTCCTGCACTAAACCATATCACTATGCAGTGTCTGGGTTACTGGTGTGTATAGCACACACTGTGCAAGAATACTGAGCAAAGCAACTAAATACTCACCAATAAAAGATCTCACTACAATTATATAAAGTCTTTCATAGGCCAAAATCCAGCCTGAAGCAGCAGTACGTACAGCTGAAGCAAATTTCTTCTCACTGACTGAGCACATACAGCTCCAGCTGAGAACAGCAAAGGCAGTGTACACCCAACAGAGCATCTTCAATTCTCATTCATGTGCCCAACTTCACTCTGAAATTCCACATTCACAATTAACAATTTTGCATGTATCCGTAGTAAATAACATTACCAAAAGTACATTAATGCATATATATATACATAGTCTGCTACAATGTCAGATATATATTTCATGTGCAAACAGGGCATAGAAAGAAGATATGCACAACTACTTCACAAAAAGCATTAAACTCCCCTTGTTTCACTATGAAAAAAATTCTATCATTTTCTACATGGGCCAGCTGTTAGAACTGCAAGTGGACTAAAATGAAGATGTTACATGCTTCAGAAGAGCAGTTATGCAAACACCAGCACTGCAGTCTGGCAGCCCTCTTTGCAGGAAGCAGGACTGTACCTCACCAGAGCTCCTTCAGAGAAAGGCTCCCAAAACCAAGTAAGTGGGTGGCAGATTTACAAACTGCAATCTTTTGACATGAATGAATAACGTGACTTTACACCAGTGAAGAATATGACCTCTTCTCTATCCCACGTATTTCTCTCTCCCCAGAGCTGAGCCCTGCAAGGAGACTGGAGTAACTGCAGCAGGTAATTACATGTTATTAATGTTGCATTAGACTGAGTAGCTATTCAGTAAATTAGTTCGTGATATTAACTAAACCTATTCAGTTGATGAACACAAGAATCGGCCTCAAAGTAGCAATTAACAAATTATTCCTAAACAGGTGTCACAGAGTAAGTCAGTAAGTCATAATTTTCTTACTTACAGAGTAAGTCAGTAAGTCATTATTTTCTATAATTCACCAGGAAAATCCTGACTTCTTTCATACAGTAAGCACAATTTAAGCAGATGGTATGTTCTCAAAAGGCAAGAGACCTATACTTAAATCAATGCTGTTGCATTGTGAAGGCTTACATTGAAAGTCAGTAGAATCTGCAGCACGTCTTAAGATTTAGGAATGATTTACTGCTATGCTAAGAGAACAAGCCCAAGATCTAAATCTTGCTGATTAAACTCCATGCACTCCTGGGAAAAAAAAAAAAAAAAAAAAAGAGCCCTAGTTTATCTATAGAAAATATCATGCTTGGGTTTTTCTAAAGAGCAGCATATTATCACAAAAATATTGGGATCCCTGTTACCATAAACAGTGTTTTTAATGCCCCATAGCAGAAATACAGAAATACAAAAATAATTTGTCGCCTTTAGATCTTGCAAGAAGTCTGCTCTCTGTATAGTTTCCCAGCTCTTTAGAGAGATTTATGTACATCTGATGTTGAGTCCCTTGGGTTACCAAATGCTTGAACACTTGAAACAAACTGACAGATGAGAGTCTGCTTTAAACCAAACATCACTGCAGAAAGCAAAGGCTGAATGGATTGAAAATTTATATAGTAGAAAAATGCCCCGAGTTCCTAACACGAAGTCAACAGCTCCCTTTATAAGCCCCATTTCACTGGGCTTTGTTAGGAGAGTGTTTTCACAGCGGGAAACATTCGCGCCTGAAACCGTGTGGTTCAGATTTTGTGCGTGCGTACCCGTGGCCCACCCCGTGGGTGAGCCCGCCCATCCATCCATCCATGCATCCATCCATCCGTGCATCCATCCGTCCATCCATCCGTCCCAGCGCTCCCGGTCCCCGGCCGCGGGCACGGTGCGGCCGGAGGCGCTGCCCGGGCGGGGCCGGTGAGTCCCGCCCCTTGCCGGCGCCAGGCGCGGGCTGGCAGCAGCCTCTGCTGGCCACCGGGCGCAGGGAGAGGCCCCTGGAGTCCGGCACCGGCATTCGCCGCCGGCAATCCGGCCGACATTCAACGCCGAGCCGGCTACCCCAGCCGCAGCTGAGCATCTCTGCTTGCGCAGCATTAAACACTGGCAAAAGCCCGCTCGTGTTTTCCTTGGAAGCGCTGTGATTTTCTTCCTTCCTACTCTTTAAAAAAGTACACGAGAAGTTCCTCCAGGTTTTCAAACTTTCAGCTACCTGTGAAAGGTAACCAAAAACTGTGTTTAATGATGTGAAGAGGCACCACTGAGGCGCAAGCAGATGTGCATAGCCTGCCTGCAGTCACTGTTCAAAAGACCAGATAGCACAGACCACAAACTCGGACTTCTGCTGGATAGACTGCAACCAATTGCAGCACATACATACGAATGCTTTGTTAAACAAACCATATAAGTGAGAAGAAAAGCCCTCACGGAGGAAGAGAAGATACACTCAAAGTTTTGAGGCAGAATACAGGGCAAGAGCGCACTAAAAGTCGCTGGAAAGAAAAGTCTATCCCAAACAGCAACATACTCATTTGCTGTCTTAATTTGCTGGTAGAAGAGTTGCTGAGTGAAGATCATTTTCCAATTGAGGTGATTAGTATAAACAATTTTAGCCTTCATTACCCACTACGTTTAGTTTTTCATGAGAGTATTTTTCCAAGCCTTTGGAAATGCAGAAATTACAAGCATCTTAGAGCAGAATCCCAGCTCAGTGGCAGAAACAGCAGCAATCTGATTTAATTCCATACCGATTTACTACAAGGTCTTTCATCCAGCTGGCACAGCAGAATCACCTAACCTCAAAAACTTATTCCCAAAGAAATCACAATCACTACACAACCAGGTAAAGAGAATGGTTTAAAATTAAAAGCTTTTAATCATCTTGAAAATAAATTTGTTCCAATGGGCAAAAAAAATAGAAGCATAAACAAAAGTATTATATTGTAAATAGTGTAACAATGTTTACAGCCAAAAAAAGAACATGTCTTCTGACACAAAACACCTTCACTGACTTTGTGATTGATCTGAATTCGCATTTTCCCTTTGCTTTGAAATTAAAGCCAAAGTTTTTCTGAAGTATTCTTTCATGATAAGAAAACCTACCTTATCTTATGGCAAACGAACTTTATCCTGGAGACATGGGAGGGGCTGAGAACATCATGATTGGGAAACATCACATTTCCTCACTTTCACCCTTCTTCTAATTCACCTGGGGCTGTTTCCTCCAAGATTTTTTTCAGCAGCCTTAAGAGACAAAGCACAGGAGGCCACCAGAAGACACTGCCAGAGGAGCACAGAGCTGGTCTTCTCCTGAGCATGGTCTGCCAGAAAGCAACATCCCATCTTCCCAACTGGGTCCAGCTTATGGAGAAAGAATATTTGCCCACCTACCACAACTCCTGCCACCTCTGAATACCTCCAGAAATTTGCAAACACACTTTATGCCAGTGTTTTCTGTTAGAAACACTACAGGATGCCATGTTTAGATATAATTTTGATGACTCTAGAGTTGGGGGAATTCCCTGATATGTGTGGCAGCTTGTGTTGGTGCAGGGAGCCCAGGCAGACCAACTCTGAGAAAGTTACAGGAATAAGCAGGGCAAGGGATGCGCCTTCCCCCTGTCCAGCAGGTACCAGTGAAGGGAGGACAGATGCATCCTCCTAATAAGGAAACAGCTGAGGGACAAGAGCTAACACAGCCCAAACTCTTGATGGAGAACCTCAGGTCCCTGCAGGTCCCAGATTTCTGCTCCAGCTAATTCAAACCGAGCACATTGTCAGCCATCACTTGGAAAAGCCATACCCACAGGGACCAGCTAGACCAAACAGACCTCCCATTTCCAACTTTCACCTGAAGTGAAAGCAAATGCTTTGTGAAGAAATCCCTTTTTTGCACTCATAATAGGTACATGTGGTGGAGAGGTAGATAGCTGTGAGTTTCTCCACAGTTAACAGATCTGTAGCTGTAATTTTTTTTGCCTAAAGCTGATCATCACACAGGTACCTGAAACAAAATCTGAAGTGCACTTAGATTGATCAAAATTTTCCCAACCAAGTTCTGCACTAACAAACAGTAACCATTGAGGGAATCAATCTTCTCAGTCATCACACACACAAGGATTCACTGAGTCTTTTTCTTCTTTGAACTCTTAATTTCTTTGGCCTTTACCTTCCACTGCAGCTACTCACTCTCTCTGTATTTACAGATTCACAGTCTTTTACAGTTAATAAAGAGTTTGGTAGTTCAGCAGAGAGACTGCCCAGCCATCAGATTCAGGGGCTGTAGCAAAGCCAGGTGCCACCTATCACTTGGTTCAGGGAACTGACCACCAGGAGTTTGATTTTAAGTGATAGTTTGCCCATCATGTGGAGGCTTTTTTCTTGTCTGGACCAAACTGTAAAATCCATGCAAATCCACCTTACAGCATTAATGCGACAAAAATGGGACATACAGAGTTTCTAACACGGACAGTATTTGAAAATCTTGAGTAAAAGGAGGCATGGAAGCAGATGAGAAAAAAAACAGAAACCCTTTTTCCACTACAGGCTCTACCTTTTTTTTTAATTTTTTTCTTTTTTTTTTTTGGCAATTTTATATGGAATTCCCCTTTCAGTCAGTGCAAGGTTTTCCACTGATGAGCAGTAGGGTTTTTGTGGCTGGTCTGGGGGGAGAAATACAATAAACAAACAAAGAAGCCCATATACAAGCTTTTCAGACAGAATATAAGTCAGATGTTATTCATCAACTGTGAGTTGCCATATCTTAGCAAAAACAGAGCAGCAATTACTTTCTGTTCTGACAGCACCTTACTTTGGTGGCTGGAACTTAAAATGCACAAAGTACTAAATTTGTGTTGAGAGTTAATTTACTGTAAAAGGTCAACAGTTTCTAGCAGGGAAGGGTTCCACCTGTGGAGGATGACTTCACAGCTTTTTTCAAAGCCTCTACGAAACCCAAAGGCCTTGAGAAAGAAGCAGATTTCACCCACTGTTGGCGAGTCCGACCCTGGTTCTACTCCACCTCCTGCCTCCAACATGCCCACTAGAGAGTCTTTACATTTCTCACTCCAAAAACAGAGCACAAAATTGTCCGCAAGCTCTTCCACCTCTCTGTTAGTAAGGATTTGTATATACTTCTACTCTGCCATGCTGATGCATCCAGTTGTGTTACAACCTCTTGGTGTCACTCTCTCAGGTTCAGCCTCAAAGAAACATTCTGCAAATGCTTGCTCATCTCTGCAACCTTAACTGTAACCACAGGATACAGCTTTTGGTTGTAACATTTGAGTGCAAGGCCAATTCACTTGGTTAATTACAAAATCTCCAGCTGCAGAGTTTGAACCAAAGGGAGAGATGCAATTAAAAACTAAAACTACATGCATATACACACACGAGTACTTCTCTGCATGCTTAAAAATAAAGAGTGGGCTTGGCAAAAAGGAATATGCCAAGTGCTCCTACAGGTAAATTCTTAGTGAATGAATTTTTGGGAATTTTCTGCTGACACAGAAAACAAGCAGACCATCAGGAACCACCACACTTCAAGGAAACCTCTTTTTCATCTCGCAGAAAGTTGTTGTTTATATTTTAGCCTCTATATGATCACACTGAAAAAAAAAGCTTTTCTACATTACTTCTCTTCATTATTCATTTTCTTATTTGAAGCAAAAGATTTATATCCTGCTCTTCCTATATGCTTTTAAATACTCTCAGACAGTTATCATGGCTAATTTTTGCAAAGAGCTCAGGCCCAGCTGCCCAGGGCATACACATACAGTAGTCATGTGGCAACGAGCTCCCATTAGGTAAATCAAATTTAAATTCTACTCCAAGACAGAGCATTTCAGTCACTGTCTGCATGTGCTTAATTGGTAGACTATGAACAGAAAGTGAAAGCCATGTTAGCATCACGTTAGCCTGTGTTTCAGTGTTTGGGGATGAGAGGAAAATTCCTTACGGTTTATTGTTATATCTCATATAGAGGGTATTTTCCCCTTTATTGTAACTATTTGCATATGAAAGGTATACCAGCAGCTTTTGTGAATTTACATGTACAGAAACAATGAAAAAGCAAGTTATTATAAGTAACTGATAGAACCAGGCTAAAAACATCATCATCCTTCATTGACAAAATCCCAGACTGAGATATTTCAAAGCTCCCTGGGAAGATTTTTCATTCATTTTTAGAGGATGCAGATAAACTGATTAGACATTCATTTTAAATTCTATTTTCAACACCTCTGGGATCTGTCTAAAGTCTCCTGAACAATTTGCCATCTTTTTAACTAATCTGGAAGAAAACACATGTTTTTTCTAATTTCTGGGATTTTGTATTGTAAGCCAAAATGATCTTGCAATTACTCTTTTGTCAAAACGAGATTTGCAATCTGTGTTTTTTCAAATCAGAAAGAAATAGCTTTTGCATCTTAATTTGGCTAAAGGAACAGACAACACCAACCTTCATTTAGAAGACCCTGAACTCTGGCAGGAGGGGTAACCAAATTACCAATTCAACTCCTGCAGCAGCAAACGTCATTAGCATTGGCCATGAAGTTCAATTAAAAGGATCATACAAAAACTAACAGGCTGAAATCCTGTTACCCTTGAAGCTGACAGCAAAAATCTCACAGATTCCAGTGGGTGCATCAGTGTGCTACAACCCTGACAAAGAAACCACCTGGGGCTTTGTAATGCACAAAGGAGCCACTTTCCCAAGGACATGCGTTACCCTGCGTATGATCGTATCCAGTCATAAATGTAATTTTCTTTGTGCTGTAGAAGAGGTGCCTGAACTGATTTGCAGTGTTGCTAGAAGAGATGGACAAGCCACCAAGAGACTGTACAGCAGTCTTCTAATAATGCCTGCCTTTTACAGAGGCTGACCTCTTTTCACCTTGCTAAAAGCAGTAAGTAGTGAGTAATAGATCTTGTCAAAGGTTACTCTGTAGAATAACCTCTGGAGATATTAGATAGAGGTGTCCAGAGAAATACCACAAAGGTGCTGACAAGGAAACCAAGGGGATTATGATTAGGAAGTGTGAATAAGCTAAGGTTTCAAACATACTCAGATTTTGGTTAGAAATGCTGAAGTACAGGAAGGAAATGTTCTACATACCATCAAACCACCAAAACACACACTTGAAAAGACAAGTTAAAGAGCCATCACATGGAGATTAAATACTACACACGATCTAAAAAAAGCAATTCCACACAATTAGAATAAACCAGAATTTCTTCCTCATCAAATCCTATTATGTCTCCTGATAAAAAATGAGAAACTAATCTACTCAAAGGAATAAAAAAAAAAATAAAAAAAAGCCAAACCTAGGAAACATTAATTGTTACTTCAGCTCTCTTTTAATCCATCCTTGAATATTCAAATTAATCAGAACTTCCACCAGATAATTCCCAGTAAGAGAAATCCATTTAAGTCATCTACATTTCCCATAAAGAAGGAATACATTTTAAAAGACCCTAAAAACCTCAGCCAGTAGCATAACTAAAAAAGAGTCCTTCTCCATTTACTCCAATTTCTGAATTTTAACAATTATGCAATGATTCAATTAAAAAAAAAGTCCAAGATATTTCTGACAGTATGCTTAGTAGAGGACAGCCTCTCCTAAATTTACTCTCAGCAAAGGTGTTGTATAAAGACTTGGTTTCTTTCAGTCAATCCTTTTCTGATCCCATCAGTTGATTACATTGATTTTGCAATGCCCTCCAGGGAAGGCAGTCATCTTCCCTGTTCCAGTCAGAATCAGACCAGACCAAGTCTTAGGAAATATCTGGGAGATGTGGCCAACAAGAGGCCTCTACTCAGCCATTTGAAGTTCTCAAATAACATAACTTTCCAGGAGCTTGTCCCTGTCTGTATGCACAGAATCGTATTTTTCAGATAAGAAAGATAAAGAGACCCCAGCCTCCCAAGCCAAGAGCAGACAAATGAAGGCAGATAAACATGAAAGTGTTTGCATCAAGAAAGACTGAAAGACTTTATTCATCACAAAAAACCCAAAAAAACTCTGAAAGATGTAGTGCCTTATGTTTTCTTTAACATAAACATATTTTCAAAGAAGATGTACCTCGTTTTGAAAAAATGTTGAAATAGAATGTTTTGACTTTTTCACATAATTTTCTCCCCTTTTGTTTTGACTGAAGCTACTCAGAAAATTGGATCTTTAACTGAGAATACTTTCAGGCCTCCATTCTTTTCAGTAAAGTTCTTTCTGTGAAAGTCTTTGGTGAGTATTTTTTTCCCTCGAAAAATGTCACTAGCCTGGCTGCAAAGGCCAGATGTACTCCCCTCCAAAGAGGCTGCTCAGAGGCCACTGACTTCACTCCCTGGCAACTGCTGCTTGATTTAACTCAGGATTGGATGGGGTGCACAAAAAAAAACCCTGTGGCCCAACTGTCTTCTCTACACAACAGCAAGGAAATCCCCTCTGTGCTAAATATGGGGCTTAGCAAGAGACAAGAGGCTCTGTCAAGACCTTGCCACTTCTCAGACCATCTCACATGCACCATACTTGAGAGCACAGATAGAGCCAAGCATTAGATGGAGAAATAACTGGCATTTTAATGTGGGTACCAAAAGGGTGATGCTTTTTTAGCATATATTTTGAAGATGGTTAGTAGGAAAGCACTAGGTATGTGAGGAAAGTAATATCCACAAAATTACAAAAGGCTGGAAAAAGTACTCCTGTTTGGATTTTCATTTAACACTTTCACAACCAACCTTTATCAAAAATGTTATTTCCATGGCATGGACCACTTGCTTTTACCCCTTTCTCACCTAACAATAAGCTAAACAATTTACTGCTATGTATCACTTACTACGTAGACAAGAGTCTGTCTGTACAAACCGGTTGCCAATCTGCAGACCTGGTTTTTCTCTTAAAATTCCGTGATGTCAGGCTACAAAAAACTGTTATTTTACAAAATCCGTTCTCATGCAATACCTGCCCATTCCAGGTGCTACTGAGCACATACCCCTCTATAAATGTAGATGAGGGCATTCCCCTGTCAAGTATTTTCTAAGCACTGGAGCCAAGTGAGAAATTTGTTTGAAATCTTGCTTGGGCTTTCTGAAAGCACCCAAACACCCAAACTCTGGTGGCTGCAATTTTATGAGCTGGGAGAGGCATAAGGTAGATCTCACTGCCACGGCCACACAGCTCAGCAATGCTCCCAGTTCCACATTTTTCCCTGTTCAAGGAAGGCTGTTTCCTGGAAAGGAGAAAAACAACAAGAAGCTCTGCATATCCAGTATGTCAAACCGAGTCTTCACCTGCAAGGCATGCTCAGTACATTAAGCTATCTGACACCAACATAGCAAATTCAAATTTAAAACTAGAATAAAATCTATTTTCATGACTAGCTTGATAAAAGAGTCATCATCATGCCTCTTATTGTCCTCATCATACATTAATTTAGAATTAATTACAATGCTGAAAATATTTCTTCTAAGATCCTTCTGCATCTAAAAGCTTTCAGCTTGCTGAAAAGCTTTTGGCTGACAGTGCACTGACTCAAAACTCTGAAATGAAAACTGGAAGACTGACAGCCTAGAAATAGGCTGTCTCAATATTTTGGAATAGCAACTTTTTGGCAAGAAAATTTGTACAGAATCAGACAGCATGAGAGAGAAAATACAACATGTAGAATCCTGACTGCTACAGAGGGAGCAATGTTTTTCAGTGTTTCCTTGTGTATCCTGCAAGCTCCACTCAATTTAGATAATCCAGTAAGAGGTTCAAGTGTAAGGCCACCACATAGCAGTAAAATAAACTATCTGGAACTCCTAAATTTTAGGGCATTATTAAGTTGGTTGACTCATCTGGGATCCATTGACTTTAACTGTTTCTCTTAAAAACAGACCACTGTAATTTTTGCTGAGGAACAAAGAAAAAATGTTGGGGGGCATGCATATAGCTGATAGTTTATTTTTCACAGCACCTATTTGACTACACATAGCTGCATTCATTAGTCCCAAAGCTTTTTAACTTAACACTAGGGAATACAAAATTGTTCTTGGTAACATTAAAGGTCACTTTCAAAAGAACAAAATTCCCAATTTTGTGTAATGGAACAGAGGCCAGAAATGTTTTTCTCCGAAGCAGGATTTTTGTACCATTAAGGTATATGCATAACTCTTCATGTTGAAGGACTCCTGGACGGCTACAGAATTACAGCACATACTTTCAGCTCTCTATTGAAGAGCTGAAGCATATCTTGATCTTTAACAAAGAGAGCTTTACTCCCAAGAACTTGTTAGCAGTTTGAATTAATGAAGAACTAAGTTTCATCTCAGCAGTTTTACTAAACTTTGGAGAAAAGGGGCCCAGTGCCACTAGTCCCTGAGTGACCTCAGCAGCCATTGACCTCAGTGGGAACTGAGATTGGCCCTACTTTTGATTGACACAGCACCTTGCAAAATTAGAACCAACCCCCTTCCTCCTAAGAATGTATTTTTTCCCATTAGCCATCTGATTTTTATTTTGCTTTGACCAGAGATTAAATGAATGTTGATGTTTTGGTGCTGACAACCTCTCTGTCAAATTATATAGTGACTTTTCATGCTAAAACTTGTTTGTTTTCACACCATCATCACTGATGATCTCAGCACAGCAGCACTCTGAGAATAATGGTTTAGTCAAACGCAAAGCCAGCAGAAGGAACATAAAACAATGTGTGCTTATATAGGGCCTACATAAATAGTGCTTTTTAAAAATGTTTGGCAATGAAATAATAGTTGTGGGTTTGTTTCTCTTTTTTTTTTAATAAATCAACCTCTGGATTGTTAAGGATCCAGTGAGTTTGCACACCAGAGTGGTTATAGGGCCTAAAAATATTTGTTATAGCCTCTCACTAAAGAATATACACAGAAGTTGCACTTTGTGTGCCATTAATAATCAACCACGGGCCATACTCTCCCTCCACACAGTTTCAGAGAAATCAATCAATTTATACCAATTTCGAAAGAAACAGAGCTGACTCCACATATTCTGGGCCAAAAGAAGAAAATCAGAAGCAAGTAAGCATAGGTGATTAGGGCCGGGCAAAGTGTGGGTTGTACACTGGACACTGTCTATTTATCACTCTTTACAATGCTTTTCTTTACTCCAAATTCCCTGTTTATTGCTATTTAAAAAACAAAACCAGAGCAGCTCAGGCAGTGATGATGTTTTTCCCCCATTTCCCAAAGGCTTTGTTCCCTCTCTCTGTCCAGCTTGGGAGCTTTGCAAGATGCCCGAGTGGCCTGGGTGTTGCTTTGCAGTGCTGCAGACAAATGCTCCAATCTATTAAAACTGCCGAGCCACACTGCCTCCTCACTTCTTTCGCCCTCTATCGCCTTTTTTTTATTTTTTTTCCAAATACTAAAAGAAAACCTAAACCCTCCACATATAAAAGGTAACCGAAGTCTAAGGTGTTACTTCCAATTCACAGCTGCGTGAATTTCACTACGGGTGAAAATGCACATCATATTCAGGAGGAGAATTATAAAATAATTCTTATATCAGAACCTTGGTGGGTTTTTCATCTGTGTTATGCAAGCCTGAGGCCAGAGTGGTGACTGTCACAGCCAAAGAGACACAGACAGATAGATGATGGAGAGTGCAGACTGCGCACCCACACATAAAGCGCGTGAGAGGAAGGAGAGTGCACGGAAGGAATATTAATTGAGCAGAAAATAAGTATTCTCAATATCCCCCTGCCCCCTTAAAAAGTAGCCACAAGATGAGGAGAGCTGCAAACATGTTCATCTTGGGGAAACGGCCGTCCTTAACGTGACATGTAAGGCTGTTACTTTAATAAAGGGATTTGCACAGTGCACAACTGATAGACTATGTTC
Organism: Bombycilla garrulus; assembly: GCA_013400315.1. Lineage (NCBI taxonomy): Eukaryota > Metazoa > Chordata > Aves > Passeriformes > Bombycillidae > Bombycilla > Bombycilla garrulus. The sequence continues at coordinate 1,239,950 of VXBU01002007.1, forward strand.
AGAATAGACCCCGTGAATCTAATTTTCTTCTCAATGAGTATTATTGCAGTTGGTAACTCCACAGATTTCAATAGAGTTGCTCCAGATTTGTATCAGGGTGAGTGGAGAATTAGGCTTTACTATGATATTTTTTAAATCCACAAGAATGTAATTCTATTTACCCAGTCATAAAACCCATGGCTCTTTTGATCCTTTCTGCTTTCCTAGCAAATTATTTACAGAAGCTTGTCTTTTAAAGATTCTCATCAAAATAGTTAAATTACTGCTTTGTCTCACTTTTTGTGATAAACCATCAATTGCTTGAATTTAACCTATTTTCATGCCTGAGTCCATGTACTGCTTTACTAGCACTGAAGAATGAAAGGACAGTACAGGAATTGTAGAAAGTGTTTTAAGTTTTACATCATTCATTTTGTTCTCCCACTGCCTTTCTAAAATACTTTTCTGTCACACATCCAGTAGAAGAAATTTACACTGGCCTTATTCAACAACAGATATAAAACAGCTTTAAATTGCTATACTGATACACTTAAGGATATGGAAGTAAGAAAAGAAGGAAAGTTCCTTAACTTGTTTTTAACTACAGAATCTCTTATTTTCCCTCATTTTGTGCACTCTAGAAAATTATAGAATTCTCTACAGATGCTGATCCTGATCTCTTCAACCTTTAAGAAAAATTCACAAATGCCTTTCCCCCCTGCCCAAATCACAGCCAGCAAAATGAGGGTTTTTTTAAGCCACAAAAAATGAAGTTGATGGCATGATTGAAATTATCACAAACCCGCAACTAAAATTTCTTCCTAAAGCATTCATTCGGCAATGAAGTTAAACAATAGGTAGGAAAAGATAGTCCTGAATAAAGCAATTGATGATCTGTTTCTATTCCATTGCTCCACTTCTGTTTTTTTCAGGTTGTATTTCACAACCATCCCAAGAAAAGAAGTTTCCCATAAGTAAGATACTGGCAACCCCAAATTTCTAATACAGACAGTGCTGTTTCTGGACAAGCACAATTCCAGGCTTTTTGCCATCACACGCTCAGGTCACCTTTGGAGATCCAGCTGGGCACCTAAAAAAAATCGTGATAAACTAATTCACTGACTTGCCCAGAACCAAAAGCAGATGTAACCAAACCAATTGCCTAAAGTTAATTCAGAGTAGTACCTATGGAGGTACGATTTACTATTACAGAATCATGGAACCATTTATGTTAGAAGAGTCCCTTAAAATCATCAAGTTGAGCCATTAACCCAACACCGCCAAATCCACTACAAAACCAAGTCCCCCACTGCCACATCTACAATCTTGTAATTACCTCCAGGGATGGTGACTCAACCATTTCCCTGGGCAGCCTATTCCAATGCTTGACAACCCATTAGGTGAAGAAATTTTTCCTAATATGCAGGCTCTTCTCATGCAACTTGAGGCCATTCATACACTAAAGCTCTGCACGTAGTAACAGACCATTGCTGTTGAATAAAAGTTTTCTGAAAAGTTAAGAGGTATATTTGGACTGGGAATGATTGCAAACTAGCTCTGCCATGACTGAATTACTGGCAGGTGATTTGCAGGATCAGTGCATGATCAAGTGACCTACTAATATCATCATCCATATCTTGGAGCGTTTACTTATTTCTCTACAAGTAGTATTTTCAGCACTCCAGAACAGAAAGATTTAAAGGACAGAAAAGTAAAAAAAGAGAGGGAGTACAGTGCAGTAACATCTCAATATATTGCTTACTCTTACAGCTGCTCTGTACAACGCATCCCAAATCCAACCTCAGATTCTGTTTATTGTGCTACAGAGCCCCCTGTGTTGAGCATATTAACTAGCATTCCTTATATTAGACCAGCAGGGGAAAAAAAAATCAGATGTTAGATCTAGGAGCCACCAGTCCAGGTTGATTTCCCAGAAAAGACAAATTAGTTTCTGGGTAGTTGCAAACAGCTCAAAAAAAAGGTGGTGATGAACAATGCTGCCTTACATGCAGTGAGAGAGTAATTAAAAGCACAAGCCCACAAAGTAAACAGAAAAAAAAGGCAGCTTCCTCTAAATGAGAAAAGATTGGCCAAACTAATTACATATCTCTGCATTAACTTTAGGCACTGTATTTAAGGATGACTAGCTTGAATTCAGTATATCCCTGGAGAGAAAAACCTTAAAATACACAAACATACTGAGATTGGACCAGACATTCCAACTGCACTGAAATGTTCACTGAGTAGTGGCACCCAAAGACAAGGCCCTTAGGAAGGAAAGAAGTTGAGATGAGAGAAAAGCAAGCTGCTTGAGAAAACACTGCAAAGATTAAAAAGGCAGTACAAACTACTTGTAGATTTTATGCAGGGTAGAAAGCTGCAGGTGAGATCAAACCATGCCCAAATCCTAAGCTCACAGAGGTACCCTAGTAAGAGCAATGAAAACATTCAGAGCTGAAGAAAAGCAGAATCAGCTGGCAAAGGTAAGAGAGGGCTTGTAGTATTTTTTTTTCCAATTAAATTCAAATCTCATTCCTTCTGGCTTCTTCTAAAGATGTTGCCATTTTTATCACCCACAAAGTGGAGCCTTCTGGCCAAGCAGAACTGCACCCCACATCTTAAAATCACCTTTCATGGCAGGGCAGCACAACAGTGACATGAGCTGTCTCAAAGGAAGAGATTATTAAAAACCACACACCTACACAAACACTGCTGGTGACAGTGTTTCAAGGCATTTATTCTGGAGTAGTCTGTGGGACCGACTTCTTGAATAAATTCTCAAAAAAGTATAAGACGGAAACAAGAACCAAAACCAAAACATCTTTTAAGCTAAGGAAATTGTCGTAAGCTTTCAGTGTTTTACTTTGAAAATCCTACAGCCTTCCGCAAAATCCTTGGAAAATCTCTTTGTGTTTATGAAATAGCATTTAATATCACAACCTAAAAACCTACAAACCAGTGCAACCAATCCCTTCTCAACTCTCTGAGGGCAAATAACACCTGCGTTTCCCATGCAGTGGCTAGTAAAGAAATGCTGATTCTCGGTAATTTTAATTACAGACTAAAATAACACCTTAGTGACAAATAGTAGATTAAGTATTATTTTACAGTTTCAGGGTTGCCCCATTACCTGAGCCATAATAGGAGCAAGCAGAGCACAAACCAACACAAGAGCTCCACGGATGTAAAAAGACACAAGAGCTTATCTGCTTCAACAAGTCCTTTCATCACATATCCAAAACAATTATTTTATGTATGCTATGTTGCGCTTGTTATGTATACCTGAGACTATTTAAATAATTTATTTGATTGTGTGTGTAACCAAAACAAAAAAGTATTTCCATAACAGGATTTTGTTTTTACATGTCAAGTCTAAAGAAGCTAATTTCTGTACTTACAGCTTTAATGTAGCTAAAGTTAAAATACAGCATGATAACATATTGTCTGAGATCACTTTTTTGTCTGTGTCAGAGAATACTACACCTTTGGAATCGTAAATTAGCATAGCAATATGACTTTTGGTAAGAGGAAAAAATATGTTTTCATAGTTCTTCTTCCAAACTGTTGCTTTAGATTTGTGACCAACTTTGATCATTTCCCAAGGCAGAGAAATGCAAAAGTCCTAAAAGTTTTTTTTTAAAGCTAGAACCCTAAAAGCTCTGGAGCATTATAATTTGCTGAGATAATTTACCAAGAAATAAGGGGGGGTGGGAATGGAGGGTGGGGGTGTAACGGGGGTTGAACAGCTTGCAGCATGGAGAGAGGGCAAATCAACAGAAATAGTTTCGAGGCATTGCAGAGTGACCTACCTTCGGCCCTGAAGTTAGTACTTACGACTGACAGAATCTCAAAGCATTTTAAATATTTTCAACTCCTAAGTATTTGTATCAATGAGAGTTTCCACATGAAAAATTTAGCCAAAAATGCTGGCTTAGTTACATATGCCTACCTATTAATTTGATTAGCATGAGATAACCAAGACAGAATCAAAGCAAAAGAATCACCCAGACCTTGAAGCAGAACTGAAAGACTTGTTGCTTTATACATCTACTTTTCCAGCAACTGCATCTACCAAGTAAAGTATTCCCGTAATGAGTTACAAAAAAAATCAGTGTTTGTGAGCCTTGAGGAAAAAAACCCAGTTTGTTGCAATAATAAATCACATGGTCCTTAATAATAATTTTTAAATGTAGAAGTAAAAACAGTTTTGCTCTTCTTTTGTAAATTTCTGTCCCGAAATTGTTTTCTCGTAAAATTTATAAGGAAGACAGTCACTGGAATTAAATTTAAGCTTGAAAGGCAGCTAATAACACATAAAAATAGGTATAAACCCTCAAAGCAACAGGTTCATAGGAAATCTAGAAAGTTAACTAATGGCAGAAATTAGAGACACAGGATGACAAAGAGTAGAGGAAAAGTCCTTGACTAAAGAAATTGTTTTAAATGCAACAACAACCTTGCAAGAATTCTTCTAATAGTTAAGTTCCTCATACCCTGATTAAGGACACAGAGACGTTTTTAGAGGGGGCCACAAGGAGACAAGTTAATAACCCAGTTTCAAATCATCCTGCAAGACTTACTGAGCTCAGAGAGATTCTGCCCACACAGAATTGAAAGGTTTGGTATATAAAAGCTGCCTTCTCACGGCACTGGGAGATTACCTCTCTCTTATCAACTCCAGAGTGAACTCTAGCTCTCACAGCAAAGATCTCTTACAGAAGATTCCTCAGCAGTGAACAGGATAAATGTGATTGCAGCACATTTTAGTTCCTCAGCGTGAGGAAGTGAGTATCAAATTTAAAAAGCACCTATTACTCTTTATCTGTGTAAGTCATTCTGCTAAGTGGTGATATAAATAAAATTACATGTACAATCTCGCTTATATCTTCTCTTTAAATGTATATATATGGTTTCTTTCCCCTTACATTCCCTGGGTTAAATTAGGAGAAGTGGAGTGTGATAAATTGAAGCTGAATTATAAATGGGTGTTTTGGAAGGGGGAAAAGGTTTCCGCTTGTTCTAAATGTGTAAACTTTTAAAAATATTGCAATTTTAAACCCTGGAAAAATGCCATCCAATATTCAAGACTGGCAGACAGCGCTTATTGCCTTTTTTATATGCTATTACAAAACTTTTTGATTTTAAGCATTAGCCCAACTATTCCTAAGAGTCTCCAATTAAAGATGTAACAATAGGAGACTACAGCTATTTCTTTTTCAGGCCATAAGTTCATTATTTCTATTTCCTGTTTCACTCAAGTGTTTCTTTTAAAGTTTTGAAACTTTGATGATCTCCACAGTTGAAACCAAACGTAAATCCCATGCAAGCTAATGGGACAAAGGAAGCCCCCAAATCTATCGACAGCAGTAGATATCAGTTCTTCCCAAGCCATGTATAATTAAGAGTAATGAAAAATCCCTGGTTAGTTATCATAAAAACAGGCTCCTTACCATAGTCTGTAAAGTATAGTCGGGTCCAAGTTGTTTTGTTCAACCACCACACCAACTGTTCCTTCTTTTTAATGAATTGTTGAAAAAAAAAAAATAAAAAAAAAAAAAAACGTTGCCACTGATAGCTGGGGGGAAAACTCCCAAGAGCTTTCAGGCTTCGTTAATTAGGGCCATCAGAACTGTACTTCATTTAAGCAGTACAAAACAGTGCAATCAAGAGTTATGTCCCGGGCTGTAGCTATTTGCCCCTCTCTCATTCTCTTCTTCTTTCTCTCACCATCTCTCTCAGTAAATGAGACTAATTTTTCCAGCAGCCTTTAACTCCCTAGATTAACTGAAGTGGAAAATGTGACTACAAACTCGTAGCACTGTCTAGCCTCCAACCCAGCACAGAATCAACTTCGTTGGAAGTGTTGAAGGACACCTAGCAAGCTGCTACTTGCTAAGTTCACAACCCAGGAGTGTATATTCGCACACAACAGGACTGCGCCATCTAGTTAGCTGCCAGCAGCAGGCTTTGGGAGCAGATGCCTCGGGATGCAGGGCTTTAGCCCTTGGGAATGTTCAGTTTCTTACAGATTCAATTGTGGTGTGGGGGTTTTTTTAATAAAATATCACTACTGAGATAATCCACATCCAGTGGATATGGGAAAATTTAGGCTATAATAGCACAGCAAACTTCTATATCTATCTTTGATTTACAAGATAAAAGCAACTTTTAAATTAAAGAGCCTTTCTGCTAATAGAGCTTATTATGCCAGAGACAGGAATGATTTTCCTAGAAAGTTGTCCCTGTGTGCATGCCTATTATCTTTGCTTTCCCCCTTCCACTAATGAGCATTTATCTAAAGAGCCTGTTAATCCTCTGATGTGTGCTTCTGGTCAGAGGTAACAGTTTGAATAAAACCACTAATCACTTATCACTAATCACTGATCATTAATCACACTTTTCCCCAGTGCTTTGCGACCTGTACAGCTCCCTTTAGGATTAAGGAGTCACAAATAAGGAGTTTAGCCATTTTTTATTAAGAATTTCCAGCTTTTGATACCGACAACCTCATTCACCACACGAAAGTTACAAAACATTGAGCGGGGACTTTCACCACGGTTCACTTTTATACTGAAAATAAACTGTACCCTTATGGAAGCATACCTCCTTCAGCAGAATTCCCACAAATTACCCCATGTTGTTGCCTTCGGCTCTCACTTTCCACCTCTCAGTTTTCTTTCAGTCCAGTTTCTGGATTATCCCTGCATATATCTCACAAGAAAGTTTTCCTACACCACTGTTCCTTGACGCACTGCTGCTTCTCCAAATGGCCAGACCAGGAAAGTCTGGTGCACACCAGCGGGTGAATCTTTCTCTAAAAACTACTGTCTCAAGAAAAGCCCAAGTAAGATGCTTCACAGTAATTATTATTCTTCTGTTCGAGCTTCAGTTTCATCTAGCTAAGCACTGTTTCTTACTGATAATATATGGAAATCTTCTAATCTTGCTGCTTAAGTCACTTCTCGTATCGGTCTGGATTAAAAAAAAAAAGAAAAAGAAAAACCAAACAACATGTGGACATTTCATTTTCCTTTATTCCTACCCCCATCTCTGAAACTACCTCTCCCTATTCCAATTATAAAGCTTACATTGAGCCCTGGAGATGAAGGATCACTCACCATGCTCGGACATAAATAATAGAGGAGGCAGAGTTTAGCAAGTATTCCCCTTACACTCCTGCAGCTCTTATCGTCCTGAAAACTTCGCTGGGGAGAGAGAGACCCCTGTAAGAGAGGACAGTAGCGGGCGGACGCGGAGCTGGGGAGGGGGACGATGAGCGGAGCGGAGGGGCTGTAAAGGGAGAGGAGGGCTGCAGAGAGCGTGTCAACACTCGCCCCCGCCCCGCACCCGAGGGCACCAGAAGCGGAGCATCAGCCCCGCACCGGCCCGCAGCATGACGTAAGGGCCGGCGGCAGCCCGGCACCCGGGGTGTCTCACGGGCAAGGCGGCCGCGCAGCGCTCCGCGGCCGCGCCGGCTGCAACCCGGCTCGCCGGGAAGCACGGCCGCCGCCGCGAAACNTCGGGGCAGCACCAGCGGAGCGCTGCTTGCGCTCCGCGGCAGCCGCCCCACCTCATCCCATCCCGTCCCGTCCCGTCCCGGGAAGCAGCGCGCAGACTTCCCAAACTCCCTGAAGTGCGGACGGGGAGCCCGGCTTCCCCGCGTCTCGGAGACC